>BSBM01000445.1:15362500-15795000 GCA_027924585.1 Larix kaempferi | reverse complement strand
TGCGTCTAGTATAACCATGCCAAAATTCAGTCCAAGCAATCACATATTTAAAAAAAATCAATGTTGGCCCCATGTAGCACATTACTTAATCTATAGGTATGGTTTTTTATGCTCCAATGGTTAGTGTCAGTCATGTCTGAGTCTGGAAACCCTCCCACAATGTCAATGCATGCGCCTAGTCTAACCATGCCAAATTTCAATCCAAGCGAGCACAAATTTAAACAGTTTCAACGTTGGACCCGTGCAGTACATGATCAAGCATGCCATTTGGGTTAGCATGATAATTGTGTAATTCCTTACTGAGATTCTCTTTGTTTTGAGAATAATTTAATATTCTCTACTAAACAAGGACAACCACATGAAGGTGGAAGCTCTTATGGCCCCTCCCCCCCCCTCACATCACTCTCAATTCCCCATAACCCGACAAAAATTTCTATGTACAAAAAAATTAAATGTGTTTTTTGTCATACTCTATAAAAAGCAATGTTTCTAATTATAACATACAGGAATATGGAAAAAAACACTAAGAAACAGTTAATTTATATGTACCAATAAAATTCAATATTTCTATCACAATCTTAAATCAAAATATATAGAGTAGATATATTACTGCATAACTCGTACACTTCAATGGACTTCATCATCTTCTTCATCCAAGTCATCATCTGTATCATCCGATCCAGATTCAACATTGTAAGGATTGGCCATATCATCGTCGTCGTCGATGTCAGTTACGATCATCATGTCATTGTCGATATCATCTTCATGGACATTGTCTGATACATCATTTGATTCAACTAATTCTTCGACATCTTCTTTTGGAACATGATCATCTAACTCATGTTGATCATGATCATCTTCAACGTTGTCTTCTTCTTCAAGAACCTATTCATTACCTTCATCTACGTTATACTTTACCGGCCTTCCCTTTGGATAGTGTCTCACAGCAAATGACCAACTCGCTCTACCTGGAACCTCAGAGTAAAACACCTATTCACATTGGGTTGGAAGAACATAGGGCTTCGTTCTAGGATCAAACAACCTTGTATTTACCATGGTAAATCCATTATCATGTTCAATAAGTGTTTTATTGGGATCACATTGATTCAATCGACACCTATACCATTTGACAACGAACATAAATACCTTGAAGGAGTTAAAGTCACACTGATGAATGTCTTCTAGATACCCATAGTATCGATTTTCAGAGGAAACATTGGTCACCTCAAAGACTGCAAATATCCCACAATATGATGTTTTATTCATTTCATCCAAGTTTTTGATGCGATATCTACAGCCATTGCACCACATAGCCTTATGGTGTTGTACCTACAACAAGCCATACAAGAAAATATTACATAATGATCCAATATTTATGATTAAGTGCATGTTTATAATGCCATACAGGGAAAAAAATCAATGTGTACATCGACAATATGTTTTCAAAAAAATAAATAGTGTGGTTGATTAATATGCTTACCTCCTTATCTTTTAAACCATATGCTAAATCGATTACCCTTTGTGTTATATTGGTATCTCCATTGCGATGTGTTGCTTTAACCAATGAAGCCACACCTTCCCATGATATTCCATGACCAAATTGTTCACATCGTTCAATCCATACCTTCATCCGGTCAAGATTGTTTGCAATGTATAAATGAATTGCATCCCACTCTCGACCAAGTATTTGATGACAATAAAATTAAAATTCAATACAAATGTTATTCACTTAACAAAGTATAATACACTCTAAATTGATGCAATATATTGAATATAAAAATAGAATATGTATGATATATATATACATAGAAATCAATAGTCAAATGTGTTATATTACCTTTCACCTTCCTCGATCTACCTTTCCCCTTCGAGTACTCCCCTTCAAAATTGTTATTGGATTCTGGATCACAAATTCGATGTAAATTGAGATTTGACGCTAATTTAGGAAGATATTCACTAATATACAACATGTTTTGGTATACCATATATCCCTCCATCATAGAACCCTCAGCATGTGCTCATTGTCTAACCAAACCCTTCATAAATTTCAAGTGCCTCTCAGCCATCCACATGGAACTTGAGTGCACAGGTCCACATAATTCAATCTCCTCAACTTGGTGTATGAGGTAGTGTTCCTGTGCATTGAAAAATGTCGAAGGTAGATGCTTTTTCATTTCACACATGAGACGAAGAATTTCTCTCCACCAGTACTTTATATCTTCTTTATGGAATTCTTTAGATGAAAACCATCTACAAGTGACACAACCCAATCAAGAGATTTAAGAAAAAAAAATTATATTACATAACATGAATTAGAGCACAAAAATAAAATATAAGTTCTACGATGAATTAAACAAGCGCTAAGCGCATTCAAAAAATCGCTACTTACCTCATGTATTTCCCGAGATTATATGTTACTTGTTTGACATTGTTGTCGAAGTTGTCCGGGAGAGAGAGAGGTAAAACATACTGTAACAATATACAAATCATTTCATTTTTTTTTAAAAGAGTAGACAAACAAAAATACCAACCATATTCACTGGAATAGAAAAATAATAATAATTAAATGCATACCATAATAATTACCTTCATCAAGGCATACCAATCATGCATTTTCATCCCCACAAATTCACCTTTCTTTGTTATGATATTCTTCATGTTCACACAAAATCGGGTGGGAAATTTAATTTTTCGCATGACTTCGTTTACAACGTTACTTTGTTGGTCCGTTAACATCCATGGAAGTGATTTTATATTAATTTTATCTCCATTGCTATGAAATTGAATGGCGTCTTTCATTGCATGGTTTCCTCCTTGAATGTATTTGCAAATTTTGACAATTTTTTCTTTCTCACTCCTTCCATCCAATATTCGCCATAATTTTCCAGTCACATTCTTTCCGATATGCATTGTAGCAAACATATGAGCAATTTGTAGGTGCTCATAGTAGGGAAACCTACTAAATTTTCTAGGATAACTTTTCATTCCTCGTTGAAGCCCATTAATTCCTTCATGATCACATGAACGACCATCATGAATCGTAGTTTAAATAGGAATTACAGAAATCAATGTCAATTATAGTAAACAACACAAAATAAAAAAAATACATAAAATTTCATATACAATGATTCATACGTACCTTGACGATTTCTATTATATTGCAACTTCCATAGGTGAGGTGTCATTCTCTGCGGTTTTAATGCAGTCTCTTGCTTGCCATTGAACAAATGTTTTTCGGTAGTTCTATACCTGTGATTCTTAGAGAGGAAGTGCCTATACTCATCAAACACCTCCTTTTCTAATCTTTTTGAACGACGAGATTTGATCTTAGGACCACAAACTGGACATGCAATTTTCCCCTTTGTCTGAAGACCTACATAAAGAGATGGAATATCTATGTCAATTACAATTATATACAAAATTAATGGATTATTTAGAAAAACATGTGTGCATAGTATATTAACTAGTTCATAAAATTAAATGCAAATAAAGTGGTCGAACTTATAATTACAAACCGCAAAAATGGGTTAACCCTAGGGCATCGTGTATTTTCCATACAAGCATTGCATGGAATTGACATTTCCTTTGTCGTATTGGTCTAGATACGTCATACATAGTGATGCCATTCCATAACTTTAGTAGCTCGCCAATAAGAGGTTTGATATATACATTCATATCTTTGACTTGGTACTTACCTGATTGATTTGAACATTTAAAAAATATAATTATGAGACGTACCATTTAGATATATAAAGCATATTGCACAAGAGAAAAACAATAAATATACATATGACATTATGCAACAAAATACGACAAATGAGATGCCACTACATTAAAAAAAAGTTGTAGACACAATATACCTAGAACAACCATCGACAACATTATGTGCTCCCTCTTTATTGACAACCATGGAGGAATGTTATTGTTGATAACAAAAATAGGCCACACCGAATAAACAGGTCTCATCTCTGCAAATGGATTGACACCATCTGCTGCCAAAGAAATCCTAAGATTACGAGGTTCTTCTTTAAAGTGAGGCCATTTTTCCTCCATAACTCTAAATGAAGACCCATCTGCAGGCATTCGAATAATGTCATCTTGATTTCTATTCTGTGCATGGTAATCCATAAATTGTGCTATGTTTTTGCACCTGAACAGTCATCGCAAACATGGAATAATGGGAATATAATGAAGAACCTTGCGAGGCACCTTTTTTGTTACTTGATATGTTCGATATCTACTGATATGAAATTCTGGACATTTTGTTGCAAATTCATGCTGATTATAATATATAACATGGTCATGGGGGCATGCATGAATTGCTTCATACTACATTCCAATTTATTTCATGATGGCAGATAAATCTCGATATGTGCGAGGTAAAATATTTGAAGGTGGTAACAAAAATTCATCTATCATGCTACAACAAATTAAAAATAAAAATCTAGTTAATATAATATATAAATAATATTAATGAAATACATTTCATCTGTATTAATTTGACTTATGAATTAACAATAAAATTATAAGACAAACGGTCATAACCTTTAGCGCAATCATATATATTATGTGATGGAATATATTACATACCTTAACATCTATGTGACTAATATGTTTGAAAGACCATTCATAACCTTCAAGTTCATTATCAACAATATAACAGAGAGAAGATTTGTGTTGGAGCCCTCATAAAGGGGTTCGTATGCCTTCTCAAGAAGAGGTAAATCATGAATATCATCAAAATGATCATCATTTTCATTATCATCATGATCATCATCCATTCTAACATTAAATGCATCATGATCATCATCCATTCTAACATTAAATGCGTCATGGATCAAAGTATTTGTACCACCATATTCAACTATGTTATCAATATGATCATCTTCTTCAATATGATCATTAACTTGTTCTCCCTTATTCATAGCTCCATGTTCCTCCGGTACTTGTTCTGAAAGCACTTCCTCCAGACGATATGTCGTAGGATGTATTTCCTTTATAATTACATGAAACCATCAATAGATAAAAGTTAATATAAGAAATATTAAAATAATACATACATACATTTACAAAAGCAATCAAAATAAAAACATATATAATGCAAAACATACAAATGGACGATATTCATGTCCCCCCTCGGCGTGTCCATGTTCCCTACAATGTTTTCTGGCTGTTGTGATGTTTATTCTTATCCTCTTAAAGCCCCTTCATTGACTACATGGACAATAAAATTTCCCATCACCCTTTCTTTTCAATCCATCCCACAATCTAGCAAGCAATTGTCGATTTTGTTCGTCTGGATCAGGAATATTGCTAATTGACATTTTCTCCTAAAAATCTTGAATGAAGATTATCTATCTTAGACAATAAAGCTCCACACTTCGCTCATTTTAATCACAAAAACAATTGAAATAATGACGTATTCTTTTACAAAAAATAGTCCGCCGAATAAAAAACTTTCCGCAAACCGTCGCTTGTATAGAAAACATGTCGAAATGTTTCGAAATTTATAGATTTTAAAATTTCAACGTTCGTCGGACATCCGATGAATTAAGCATAGTTACTGTTGGAGAATACCTGTCGGATATCCGACATCCGCGGGCATAATATAATGTCGGATAATCCGACATTCTCAGGCATAATATAATGTTGGAAATCCGACATCCTTGGGCATAATATAAGGTCGGATATCCAACATCCGTGGGCATAATATTATGTCGGATATCCGACATCCGTGGGCATAATATTATGTTGGATAGCCGACGACACTGGTCACTATTCGATAGACATCGTCGGATATTCGAGGGCCATCGGGTATCCGACAGACCCTTCTATCAATTTTTAAAAAATTCATCAAATTTCGTAATTTTGAAGGTGAAATTCGACGACACGGTCCTTTTCGTCGGATTTTGGGTTCAAATTCTATAGTGTTAGTGATGGAAGAAGTGATTCCAGAATATCATGAAGACTGCGACATGGAATAACCACAAGAACCTGTAGATCCACCTTGTGAGAATAACTCCCACAAGAGAAGACCAGCATGGGCACGAGAGGCAATACAAGATGCAGAGAAGTATGGCGCTCAAGATGGGATGCATAGAGAAAGAAAGACACATAGACCAAACTCCAGCTATGTGGCCCTGCTGTGTGACATCATTAATAAAGAACCTTCCAACTACGAGGAAGCAATAGAGAAGAAGGAATGGAAGGATTCCATGATCGAGCAATACCAGTCGATCATGAGGAATGATGTCTGGGAGATGGTTTGGAGACTAGAAGGGAAGTGTGTTGTGACTTCGAATTGGATCTACAAGATCAAGCATGTTGTAGATGGTAGCATTGAAAAACACAAGGCAAGATTTGTGGCACGTGACTTCTCCCATAAAGAAGACATAGACTACGAGGAGACATTTGCACCCGTAGCAAGATACACTTCTATCCGATTTATACTTGCATTGGTTGCATCAATGAAATGGAAGGTACACCCGATGGATGTCAAGACAACATTCTTGAATGGTGGAGTTGAGGAGGAATTGTGCATGGAGAAGCCACTAGGATTCGAGACACATGACAGGTAGACTCATGTGTGCAATTTAAAGAAATCCTTGTATGGATTGAAGCAGGCATCCAGGATGTGGTACGAAGGGATGGACAGTTTCCATATGAGCTTAGGCTTAACCAAGAGTAAAGTAGATTCCAACCCTTACTTCAAGGTTGAAGGAGGAAGACCAATGATACTTCTGCTATATGTAGATGACCTGTTTTTGAAAGGTGAGGATGAGCTCATTGCAAATGCAAAGAGGAGGCTTGTCACAGAGTTCGAAATGAAGGACCTGGGGATGATGCATTATTTCTTAGGCATGGAGGTGTGGCAGAGTATAGATGGAATCTTCCTTGGTCAAGTAAAGTATGCAATGGAGATTCTGAAGAGATTAGGAATTATGGACTGCAAGGCAATGGCCACACCAATGGCATCGAACTTGAAGCTACTATGTGATGCTTCAATAGAGACAGTTGATGCCACAATGTACCGTTAGATGATTGATTTGTTGATGTATTTGACGAACACAAGACCAGACATATGCTTTGTTGTGAACACCCTGAGTCAGTTCCTGATGGATTCGAGACATGTTCACTTGATTGCTGCAAAGGATATATTGAGGTACCTGAAGGGTATAGTTGACTATGGGCTCAAGTATGAGGCGAATCAAACGATCTTGTTATTATTTCAGTTAAAGATCCTAGTTAAATTGAATTAAAGTGCTAACTCTAACAGTATGAAGATCTAGGTTGTAGAAAGAGATGAAGATTTGACTCTCATGATTTCTGCAAGGAGGAAAATATCAAGAGGGATCCAACAAAACGATAAAAGATAAATATTTGTATTTGGATTAGCATTTGTCATTATTTTATTTTTTGCTCTTGTAGATTAGATTTGAATGCTTTGCATATATTTGAAGAATATGGTTTTTAGCCTTGTTCATAACAGTTGTATGCAGATTTGTATTCCTAAAATCAGGAAGTGAGTTATAGTGTAGCACATTATGCATTTATATGACTGGGATTGATGAGTAGTGTACATGTGATGTCAAGTAGCCCATAGTGTTGCACAACATTCCATGAGCCCGTGATGGAGCTAGTCTAGGATGAAACCTCTTTGCCAACATGGTGGGAGTAGTGCACGCTCTTGATAGTATGTTCTAGTGGAGATGGAAGGAATCCCAATAGTCTATGCATGTGTTTGGGGTATGGATGGGTGTTTTGTTGAAGCATTGGCTAAGATTCTTACATAATTGTGTGAACTATTTCCATTGAATTGAAATGTCAATATGATTTTATTGAACTTTATAATTATGCAATGTTGCTAACTATTTGACTGAATTTGACATGTAGGAAAGACCATATGCTATGGCCTACAAGAGAAGGATGATGAGACTTATTCTGAAGGAAAAGTGATGGAGGTGAAGTCATCCTGGTTGAATATCTTGTGGGATGCTCATAAGGGGGAATATTCTAGGAGCATGGCCCTTATCTCAGTTTCTAGATCACGTATCAGGATGGCTTCTGTGATAGAGGGAGCAACTAAAATGGATGTGATGCTTGAAGAACAAGTGATGATTGTTCTGCAGTGACAACAGATACATGTCGATATAGTACATTCAGTCATATGTGGACCCATAACCCATAGGTATAAAGGATCTCATATGAATATTGATGGTTGGGAGCAGGAGGATCCAACGAATGTTGGTCTCTTTATTACAGATGTTCATCCTTCCAATGATCATGAGGAGTTGCAGTTAGTAGCAGCTAATGAGATCTCTAAAGTTCCTTAGTTACTTTATCATGCTACCTGAGATGTGGGGACCACATGAAGAGCAGTTGGATTCCAATTGGATTCATGGCAGAATCTAGAAGTGGAGAATGCTCTAGGATGAGAACTACTCATTTGATCTCTAAGGAGGTATGCAAATTTTCAGTTAGAGCAGTGGCTTAGGATTCAACATGTGCAGGTGGCACAAAATACTGATGATGATTCCTTGATCTTGATTTTGTTCCCCACCAAGATAGAGCGATTCATTGACAAATGCAGATGGAATTAGTCTCTAAGTTCGAGATGAAGGACCTTGGCCTGATACATTATTTATTAGGATTAGAGGGATGTGGAAGAAAGCTGATGAGATCTTCCTGAGTCAAGGGAAGTACGCAGTTGAGATCCTGAAGAGATTTGGGATGATGGACTGTGAGTCCATGGCTACACTGATGGTGTCTAATATAAAGAACCTGAGTAGTACTATCTCCGATTCATATTTGGTAGATCCTACCATGTACAGGTAGTTGATTGGATCCATAATATACCTAGTTGATACCAAACCAGCATAATGTTGTGAGAATTTGTGTTTATTTTCTCTGTGAGAGCTAGTGTTTAGGGTGCAGTTCAGATTGGCATCCTGGGTGACACCTCGTATAGACTGATGGATTAGCCAGTAAGTAGCTCCAGAGGGAGAGTATGATGCAGAGTTGCAGAGGGAGTCTGCAGCACAATTCCAAAGGGAGTCTGGAGTGATTTCCAGTGACATAGAGAGAGCGAGAGGCTCATCTCAATAGACTCACTTGAACAGAGATAACACTGATGGAGGAGAAATAGTATCCAATAGTGTAGCTTGTAGTGGTATGCTATGGTGCAGAGGGGAGCATTCCAACTCCTGTATATTCCTACAGATGATCAAATTGCCAACATTCTCACCCGGCCTCTTCCCAAGATGAAGTTTGTGTACTTCCAAGACAGGATTGGAGTGGTTGGGAATGTCTCCCTCATTTAGAGGGAGTTTACAGCATTAGTGATATATTCTCACTGGACTGAGAATGGTGAAATTATCCATGTGAGGGAGAGATCTCCATTGTGTACATATTGATGAACTGATATGGTGTGGATGGGAACACTCCTTGCTAAGTTGAGTTACCTTGATATGCATGGGCAAACTCCTCGCTAAGTTGAGTTACCATGAGATTATGGGAACACTCCTCATTGATTTGAGTTACCATGAGATGCATTAGATACATGAGCGCACTCCTCGATGGATTGAGTTGAGTTACCATGTGGTACTATACTCCTCGATGGACTGAGTTGTGTGTGACACTTCTTGATGGAATAAGTTATGTTGTAGTCTCTAGGTTGGTGCCCAACAACCCTTGTGACTAGGAATGACTACGCTCCTCGGTGGGCTAAGTTGAGTTGATTTGTACTCCTCGATGGACTGAGTTGAGTATGACACTTCTCGATGGACTGAGTTTTGTTGCAGTCTCTGGTTTGGTTCCCAGCATCCCTTGTGGCTGACAATGACTACGCTCCTCGATGGATTGAGTTGTTTTGAGTTACTGGGTTGATGCCCAATGACCCTTATGGTTGGGATACTTTTCAATAGGTTGGTTCCCAAAAACCTTTGTGGTTGGGCGACTTATCACTAGGTTGGTGCCCAAAAACCCTTATGGTGGGGAGACTTATGGGTTGTAGCCCATTCTCGTCATGTTGGTTGTAGCCACACGGATGTGAGAAGACCTTTCTTATGATGCAAAAATTATCAAGACGTGATGCCCAGATGTGTTCTAGCATGATGCTACCTCCCTAGCTAAGAGGGAGTGTTGGTGTTTGTAGCTTTGGGAGGTCTCATCCTTAAGTCGGCCAAAAGAATAAATAATAATTAGCATTTATTAGTGTGCATAAAAGGAAATTTGGCCCAAAAAATGGGCAAGTCGGCCCCAAACAAAAGTGAACAATCAAACATGAGAAGAGTATAAATAGAGGATGCCTTTTTCATTCTCACACCAAGCAATTCGCTCATCTCTTCTACAAGTGCACAAGAGAGAGAAGAAGACTAATTATGGGTTCGCTTTCATTGGAGAGTTCTTCCTCTTTGTTTCTTTGGGTTTACCTAAAGCTGGTTTATGTGATTACTATTGAATCTAGGTGTACTTTGTATCTTGATCTGAATATATTCATAATAAAGGTTGTTGGGTTTTATTCCCTTGTGTAGAAGGGTTTCTCGGGATAAAACTCTTTGTGTCTTTGTTTCTATGCATGGTTATCTTTCAGTGATCCTTATTTTGTTTCCACTGTATATAATTAAATTTATACTATTGTATAATGTTAATTGTTGAGCATTAATTCAACATACTCTAGGATATTTATTGAGAGAATAACATGTACAACATATCAAGCATAACAATGCATATCAATCACACCAAGCAATCACATGAGACAATAGACACACAGAGTTTCACTGGGGAAAACCACAAAGGTGAAAAACCCCACAACTTCCTTAAAGATAGAAAGAGCAATGATACAACCCAAGTACATAGAAATAGTCCCCCTAGCAGCTGAACCTCCTCCTCCACTAGTGTCCCACTTTCCGAGTAGTGTAGAAGTGAATAATGAGATGAGCAAATAGAGTGCCTCCCGCACTCTATTTATACATGACCTGACCTACCTAATAAACTAGCAGGGCTGACTTGTCTAACTCAGTCTAATAACTCATGGTAATACTAATCAAGGCCGACCCCACACTTGGTGGTCTAATAACCCATCACTTGCAAGTTACGACACTTGTCAATACAAACGATGACACTTCCGTATAGAGGAATAACAACATCTCTATAGGATTACAATATGCATAGGTGAAATACATTCCAAAGTTACAGTTACATCAACACTCCCTCTTAACTAGGAAGGTATTTCTCGACACAGATCTGCTAGCACAAGTCTTCTTCTCTAGATCATCGTCATCGAATCATCATCATCGTCACTATTACTGCTATCTCAATCAATCTTCGATCTACTCATCATAGGAAGTTCTACAGAGCCAATCCTTTTTCATATTGTATGTAGGCCCACCACCTGCAGGTCTTCATCATCACTAGCCATATTATGGAATCCTCACGAATTATTACGTGCGTCACAAAACCTTGAAAGAGTATCCCAGGATCCTTTATGTGCCTAAGCACGATCAGCAAGATCTCCCAGGGCGCTATTACATGTGACCCCACCACAAAACCTTGAAAGAGCATCCCAGGACTGATTATGAGCATACTGGTCAACCTAACAAATCTCCCAGGGTGTTATTACATGTGGTCACCACAAAACCTCGAAAGAGCATCCCAAGACCGATTACAAGCATACTGCTCAACCTATCGGATCTCCCAAGGTGATATTATATGTGGTCATGGAAAAACCTCGAAAGAGCATCCCAGGACTGATTACGAGCATACTGCTCAACCTATAGGATCTCCTAGGGAACTATTATATGCCATAGGACAAAACCTTGAAAGAGCATCTGGCAAATATCCCAGGGCGCTATTATATGCCATAGGAAAAACCTCGAAAGAGTATCTACAAATCTCCCAGAGTGCTATTATATGTCCTCCCAAGCAAAACCTCAAAAGGGAATTTTCTAGATATCCCAGGGCGCTATTATATGCCATAGGAAAAACCTCGAAAGAGTATCTGCAAATCTCCCAGGGTGCTATTATATGCTTATCTGCACAACCTGTCCACGGCCACAGAGTATCGACCTGATGCTCACCATACATCGTCCTGATGTACATGATCATCCTGATCATCATCAGAGCATCATCCTGATGCATATCATCCAGAGTATCATCCTGATACACATGATCATCCTAATCATTGTCACTGCATCGTCCTGATGCATGTCATCTAGAGCATCGTCCTGATACTCATCACATATGATCATGCTGATCATTGTCACTACATCATCCTGATGCATGTCATCCAGAGCATCATCCTGATACTCATCACATATGATCATGTTGATCATCGTCACTGCATCATCCTAATGCATGTCATCCAGAGCATCGTCCTGATACTCATCACATATGATCATGCTGATCATCTAATGTATCCACCTGATACATATACAAATACATGATCCACCTTATCATAACAAGCATCCAACATGATGCATATACATATACATGATCCAACTGATCATAACAAGCATCCAACATGATGCATATACAAAGCAGTAACTGGAGCATCGTCCTGATGTTCATCATCCAGTGCTTACATCCACACCCATGGGAAGGATCCTCCTCTCACCATGCTTGGAATGGCTCCAACAAATGTGTCCATCACTTCTTCCTCGAAGTGTTGTAAATCTGAATAACACCAAGCCTCTCTCTGAAGTATTCAAACTTCACTCTAGCTAGTGGTTTCGTCAACACATCTGCAACCTGCTCATCTGTTGCAACATACAGGAGCTTCACTCCTCCTCTCTGCACCATATCCCTGATATAGTGATATTTTATCTCAATGTGCTTCGACCTATCGTGGAACACCTAGTTCTTAGATAGCTTCACACAAGTCTGGTTGTCACAAAAGATACCAGTAGCCTCCAACGGGAGATCAAATAACTCAAACAGTAGCTTCCAAATCCATACTGCCTCACAACTATCCAAACAGGCTGCAACATACTCTGCCTCGACTGTACTCAGTGCTACACAGGACTGCTTCCTGCTAAACCAAGAGATCACACCTGATCCCATACTGAAGCAGCACCTTGAAGTGCTCTTCCTATCTGCAGCACTGCCTGCCCAGTCCAAATCAACATAACCCTGCAGGTTAAACTTTTGATTCGCATCATACTTGATCCCATAGTCAATTGTACCCTTCAGGTACCTTAGAATATGCTTTATAGCAATCAGGTGAACACCTCTCAAATCTGTCAAGAATTGGCTCAATGTATTCACTGCAAAGCAAATATTTGGTCTCATATTCGTCAAGTACTTCAAGGACCCAATCATCTGATGATACATCGTGACATCAACCGGATCAGATGAAGCATCACACAGAAGCTTCAAGTTTGATTCCATATGTGTGGCCATGACCTTGCAGTCCATCATCCCGAACCTCTTCAGGATCTCTACCGCATACTTCCCTTGTCCAAGGAAGATACCATCTGCACTCTGCCACACCTCCATGCCTAGAAAATAGTGCATCATCCCCAAGTCCTTCATCTTGAACTCAACAGCAAGCTTCCTCTTGGTATCGGCAATCAATCCATCCTCACCTGTAACAAACAGGTCATCCACATACAGAAGTAGTATCACAGGATTTCCTTCCTCAACCTTGTAGTAAAGGTTGGAAACCGCTTTACTCTTGGTAAAGCCCAAACTGGATAGAAAGCTATCTATCCTACCATATCAAGTCCTAGGAGATTGCTTCAAGCCATACAAGGCTTTCTTTAACTTGCAAACATATGACCCCCTGTCACGTGTCTCAAAACCAAGTGGCTACTCCACATACACTTCCTCTTCGACTACACCATTCAAGAAAGCTGTCTTGACATCCATCTGGTGTATCTTCCAATTCATCACTGCAGCCAGAGAAAGTACTGATATGATGGAAGTGTACTTGGCTACAAGAGCAAAAGTCTCTTCATAGTCTATCCCCTCTTTCTGGGAGAAGCCACGAGCTACAAATCTCACTTTTTATTTCTCTATGCTGCCATCTACAGCATGCTTGATCTTGTAGATCCACTTGGAAGTCACAACAGACTTCCCTTCAGGTATTGGGACCACATCCCAAACATCATTCTTCATGATCGACTGGTATTCCTCAACCATGGCATCCTTACATTCTTTCTTTTCCGCTGCTTCTTCATAATTGGAAGGTTCTTTGTTCATAATGTCATAGAGTAAGGCAACATAACTAGTATGTGATCTAGTCCTCTTCCTTTCTCTGTGTTCTTCTTCTAGAATGCCATATCTTTCTTCATCTTGAATGAGCTCTCTAGCCCATGTAGTTTTCCTCTTGTGAGAGTTCTTCTCATGGGGTGGATCTACAGGATCTTGCGGATCTTCCATTTCACGATCTGCATCTGGAATTGCTTCAATCATAGTGGTGTCTTGAAATCTGGTTTCCTTTGGTTCTTCATGATCTTCAACAGGTGCCTTCTTTGATTTGATATAAGTTGAGTCTTCATCAAATGTTACATCCTTGCTGACATCAATCTTCTTGAACCCTAGAAAGTATATTTTGTAATCCTTCGAGCTTTCACTGTACCCCACAAAGATGCCCTTCTTTCCTGAAGGATCTAGCTTTGTCCTCTTTTCCTTCGGAACATGTGTATATACTGGACGACCAAATATTCTGAGATGGTTGACTTCAGGTTTCTTACTAGAGAAGACCTCTTCTGGTGTCTTGTTGTCCAATATCTTGTGAGGTGTTCTGTTCTGCACATATACGGCTGTCCTAGTTGCTTCTGCCCATAGATGCATAGACAGATCCTGGTCATGTAGCATTGCCCGTGCTGCTTCCATGATTGTTCTATTCTTTCTTTCTGCAACCCCATTCTGTTGTGGATTGTATGGAGCATTCAACGCCCTCTTAATCCCTGAATCACTGCATAACTTCTTGAAATCACCTGAAATGAATTCTCCGCCATTGTCGGATCTAAAGGTCTTGATCTTCTTATCGGTTTGATTTTCCATCAAGGCTTTGAATTCCTTGAACTTATCAAACACTTCATCTTTGTTCTTCAAGAAATAAACCCAAGTCTTCCTAGAGAAATCATCAATGAAGGAGACATAGTATACATACCCACTTAGAGAACTGAATGACATCGGACCGCATACATTGGAGTGGATAATTTCCAAGATTCCTTTAGCTTTGCTTTCACTGCTTAGAAATGCCTTCTTAATGTTCTTTCCTTTTGCACATCCTTTGCAAGCACCTTCATGTCTTGACTTGATTTCAGGAAGACCCTCTACAACTTTGCTTACAATTGGTAGTGCCCTATAGTGTACATGAGCAAGCCTTCTATGCCAAAGTTCACTTGGCTCCATGGATTCATGTACCATGGCATGTTCAAGTTGTCCCTTCAGTTTGTACAATCCTCCCTCTTGCTCTCCAATCACTACTGCATCATCTATAGTTTTACCCTTTGGCCACATTAGGACTTGGCCATCTACAGATGCAACCCTCATACCTTTTGCATCCAATGAAGATATGGAGAGTAGGTTCTTTTTTAGCCCATTTACATATAGAACATCTTTCATCTTTAAAGACTTCCGAGAGTCTAGGTTGTAGGAGGCTTCACCACTTCCTTTGATAGGATATTGATAGTCATCCCCAAGTTTCACTTTATGGGGTGACTCATGTTCAGATAGATTTGCAAAAGATTCTTTAAACCCAATCATGTGTTTGGAAGCCCCACTATCAATAAGCCAATCATTGCATCCATGAGAGATAGTACCTATGAGAGCAGAGATTAGAACATATTCATCTTCACTAGATGAGTCATCACTTTCTGCTCTCGCCTTCTTCTTGGGAGGTTCATCATCCTCGCAGCATGAGCATGATATCTCCTTTTGTTGTTCTTCTTCTTGTTGTTGAAGTTGTAGTTGTTGTCTTTCTTCTTCTTGGGACAATCTGAAGCAAAGTGTCCCTTCTCATTACATGTGAAGCATCTGAGATCTTTCTTATCTTTATGGTAATGGTGGTGTGAAGATCTCTTATTATGAGATGGCTCTCTCTTGGGCTTTCCTTTCTTGGTGTGTGTTGTGAGAGCTTGATCTTCATTCCCCATCTTTTCTTCTCGGGCCACAAGCCTTGCTTCTTCTTGTGAGCATTCCTCCCATAGTCTACTGAATGAGATCAACTTCCTTCTTGCACAGATTCCTTGGATGAAGGAGTCTCATGAACTAGGTAGGCTATTCAATGTGGTCATGACAACTTCACCATTATCTACTACTTCATCCACAGCTTCAAGTCGTTCCTTGATATGAGAGACCTTAGAGAAATAGGATTGAATGGTCTCTCCATTCTGAAGCTTTACCCCTTTTAATTGATTCTGCAGGGTCATCTTCCGATTTATGTTATTTCCTTCAAAGAGCTTGGTCAGGGAATCAAACATCTCCTTGGGTGTCTTTAGATATGACACATGTGGTATGAGATGGTCTTTGATAGAATCGGAAATGATCCTCTTTGCCTTGACCAAATTCTTCTTATGTAAGGCCTTAGCCTCTTCTCCCTCTGGGACAGGGACCTCTTCACTTATGTAAGTGTCCAACTCATTTTCTTCCAGGATTAACCCAATCCTATACTTCCATGCTCAAAATTTATCAGCCCCTTCAAGCTTATCCTCAAGGTTGGTGTGGTGAAACATTTTAATGAGAAACTCAAATGGAAATAAAAGATTTAGGTCTTACCACTTGATTTGCAGAAATCTGGATCTAGAGCTGGATTAGGGTTTGTCAGAGAAACCCTAAAAATTAAAAATGTGAATTTCAAACTTCTGAAAGGACAGAAAGATGTGCCTTGATGAGATGATCAGCCTAGTATATTCAGAATTTGAAAACTACAAAGTTTCACCCTTTAAAAATGCTTTTCAATCTCCCGGATTCACTAGGGAGGACTCTGAATTAGGGTTTGAGTTTCCCGGAGCTTCACCCAACCAAAAAGTTTGATCCAAAGCTCTCAACTTCGATTTTTTCAAGTCTCTTCCAGCTATGTCCTCAGATTTCAGAAATTCCTATTTTTGTGGAAACCCTAATTTTTAGGGCCAAAAATGAAAGTACCCAGAATTGAATTCTGATTTGACAGAAAGATACGCCTTGATGAGGAGAGTCAAAATACCCTACTGCCTTTCAAGATCTGTAGAGAGAAACCCAATAAACAGGAAACCCTAGTTTCCACAACTGCAAAGTGTCTTCTTCTCAGGTTAGCTTTGATACCATGTTAATTTTTGAGAATTAATTCAACATACTCTAGGATATTTACTGAGAGAATAACATATACAGCATATCAAGCATAACAATGCATATCAATCACATGAGACAATAGACACACAGAGTTTCAGTAGGGAAAACCATAAAGGTGAAAAACCCCACAACTTCCTCAGAGATAGAAAGAGCAATGATACAACCCAAGTACACAGAGATAGTCCTCCTAGCAGTTGAAACTCCTCCTCCAATAGTGCACCACTTTCCGAGTAGTGTAGAAGTGAATAATGAGATGAGCAAATAGAGTGCCTCCCGCACTCTATTTATACATGACCTGACCTGCCTAATAAACTAGCAGGGTTGACTTGTCTAACTCAGTGTAATAACCCATGGTAATACTAATCAGGGCCGACCCCACACTTGGTGGTCTAATAACCCATCACTTGCAAGTTGCGACACTTGTCAATACAAATGACAACACTTCCGTATAGAAGAATAACAACATCTCTATAGGAGTACAATATACATAGGTGAAATACATTCCGAAGTTACAAATACATCGACATATAAAAACTCTAACAAGGGAGGTCCTTTTTGTCCACACAATTTCAAGATAACTAGCATAGAACAATAGAGAAACACTTGCTTCTTAGAGGAATAAATCAAGGTAGCTTTTTCATGCCAATTTGAGATAGGAAGTGGACTGAAAGGTGATCTCTCAATGCAATTTCAACAACATAAATTTGCTTTGGTTTTCTCCTATAGAATGCATGCTCGTGGCTTCCTTTTATAGGCCAAATGGAGCCCAAGAAACATCTAGATCCAAATATGAACACTCTTTTCTTTGAACTGGTTCTCCAAGTACATGAGAGGGGCTATCGAATGCTCTGAAGCATGTGAGGAGTCTCATTCAAATTTTGGATCCAAGAGAGCTGTTTTGAGCCTTGGATGCGCCACGGGAGTAAGTGGTCCCACCATTTTGACAGTCGTGTGGGTTTCGAAGGAAATTCTACATGGGTATGTGCAAGTCACTGAACAGGAAGGTTGTGCTAATTAATGTGAGTTCCCAATGCTTTTAGCTGCGTGATTTTCTGTACCAACTTCCTAGGACATTTTAGGGCTCAATTTTTCTTTTGGATCTGATGAGGATGTCTTCGATGAGCTACATGTTGTATGTTGATGATACTTTTCTGCAACATTAGCCAAAATGTCGCATGTGTGTGAGATTTAAGCATTAACAGATCCCCCCTAATGTATGAGGTTTAGAGGGTACTATAGGGCCAAAATGCATCATCATTTCTTTCTCTCCGTGTTCTAATAAGTTATCAAGCACTTGTGGGTGAAATGACCCGTTTCCATGTGGGAAGGTTGTTGGTGATGACTTTTAAAGTTGTAAAGAATATATGGTGTTTTAAACAAACAAGACAGGCATACCTATTCTCATGAAAATATGTCAGAATATATTACAATAAGAGGGGATTGAGGGGTGGACTCTTGATATTATTGCTACAAGAATGAATGCGGCTTCAATCCTTGTATGAGTAAATGAATCCTGGAAATGATGTTCCTAGTGCTGAAGAAGCGAAACTGTTAATGACCACGAACATCCCACAGTGATGGGGAACCTGAATAATGGTGAATTTGTTGGAATAACTTTACTATACCAGGTGTGTTGCTACCATGAATCATAAATGTGAACACTCCTACCATCAAAACATATACCTACCCTTGATGCAATAGACTTGTTGGTGTCAAGCATAGGGGAGCATTAATGACTCTCCCTACTTAGTTCGAGGTAATCCCTTATATAGATGGACCCCAAGGTACAACTGTAACCACTACAACTCTCAGAATAGGGTGAGATGACGTCGATGAGAGTTGAAGCATCTAATAAGACAAGGGCCTTATCTCAAGAACCAAGATCATTTTGTAACCAACTAAGACACTGGAAAACTTGAAACAAGGATGGTTGATAAGATTGGGGTTCATGACTTCCCTTGATTTATTTAAACAAGGGTGAGTAACTGACAACACCATTATTCAAGTGATGATGCAGGGTGTAACAGAGGGAAACAGACTGCAGTTGAAAGGCTTTATTGGAGACACAATATTGATGTAGTAAGGAGAATGAAAAAATGATAATGTTGGGGTTAGGTGGACTCAAGTACATTGATCAAGGACTACCAAGGGTTGCTGCCAAAAATAATAATGTGATGGTGTTCCCACAATTTAGTGTGGATCAAAGAACAATTTGTGCATAAAGAATTACGAATGTAGTTCTCACAATTTTGAGTGGGTTGGGGAACCAATTTGTATGGGTGGGATTCCCACGATTTTGAGTGAGTCAGGGAATCATTTTAATGATGATGTAATGGTTTTATGCAAAAGAGAAGAAAGGTTCCCCATGAATCAATGCCATGCAGAATGTTCCTGTGGGAATAATTGAGTGGAATTGCTGTCTTCAAAGGGTGGGTCCCCATTGTTGTCTTGTCAAAGGGTGATGACACAAAGAGGAACGAATATGGTATATTGCTCATGGGGGGATGAGAGGTTATTTGTGAATCATAATTGTAACATGTTCCGAGGGATACGAGGGATGAGATGACAAGGATGCAAGGCGATGAGATGTGGTTTCAACTCTGACAAACTAATGGTTAATCAGATTCCCCGGACTTGGGAGGGATCGACATCATGGGTGCCAAAATATGAAGGGGATGTAATGGTGCGCACACCCATAGGGGAACATGATATTATCGATGGCGACATTGATGGCATGTCATGATCAAGAATTAGGACCCTATGGTTATCAATGGTATTACTAGGTAAATGCAATATAAACAGAGGGAGAACATTGCTTATATGTCAGGCCGAGATGATTTACATGTGATTGAAGTCCATGCACCAATGTTGTAAAATGAGAAATTGGTTCTTAGTAATAGTCCTTCACACATGACACACATACCCAAGCCTAATACTAATTATGACAAGAGTATTGACAATACAGAAAAATTTACAAGGAGCATAACACACCTGGGGTGATGGCCATAAAAATAGGTGTCGAATGAGGTTTAACGAAAAATGGAATGAGTGGTGCCATGTTGAAGAAATCACAACATTGATCGTGATGGTGCAAACGGTTTTTCAAATGAAGCTACAACTTGTGTGTACGGGTTGTTTGAAAATCGTATCAACTAACTATAAATAGGGGTGGATCCTGATTTTTGAAATTATTTGTATCAATTGACATGTTGATGCCCTAGAGCTACTTTTGTTGTTTCTGGGAGATTTGACCATCGAATTTAGATTCTACGAGTTCTAGGTAAGCCTTGAACCCATCCTCTTCATTTCTATCCAATCGATTTTCAGCTTAGGGGGTTGATTGGGTTGTACAACCAACCGTTTGAGTTTTTTATCGATCATGTGAGTTTCGCTAACATCAAGTGAGTGATGATGCTCCTCTATTTCCGATAAAAGACTATCGTTGGGGAGAAGAGAAACGGGTGAAGATGATATGCAAAGAACATCCACATAATTGGAAGGACTCTACAGCGGGGGGGGGGGGGGTGCCTCCTTTTGAAGTGAGTTTGTCATAGAATTGTCTTCCATGATAGAGGTTGACCTTGGCGGTGGACTCTGGTCTTCTTCTGATGATGAGAACGATGTGTCGTTGCTGGTGGCCTAGAATGGATAACGCTGGCATGTTGATGATGTCAATGTGATCGATGGTAATCAATAGAGGGATGAATTCCTCTACAGGAAATGCTAGTGGGTATGCCTCAAGGGGAGGATGGTGGTACCTATTACCAGATGAACTAGAAGGGCTAGTATCCAATGAAAAATATGAGAGAAATGGCCACTGTCACCTTATCCAATTCCCTAACTTCTTCGGAGAGTCAAAACCTCCAAGGGGAAGAGCCTTTATGTGACCTACAAACACCTTAAGACAAGAGAAACTATGTCTTCTTGGGAAACAATATTAGTGACCAATGCCTTAGACAATGAATTTACTAGAATGAAGAAGACATACTATTTAATCATCCAAAGGCAACAATGCAAGCATAAGCATAGGTAGTCAATATAGCAATGAGTATAACAAATGTCCTAGGATTATTTAGCAATGTATGTAGTTCCAGTAATCCAATCACTTCTACGACAATGGAATAACATTCATATCATATTTGCATGGAAGAGGCGATATTTTTATCATCAACTTATGAAGAACAATAAGGGTAAGACCATATTCCAACCAACTTTATCATCCACACTTTTATGCAAAGGATCACAACCATGTCAAAATTATAGCACCATCAATAACAATTATAATAGTTGTACCAAGATCAATCTTAGGAAGGCAAGGACAATAATATTTTTATCGACCAATGAAAAGCAAGTTTGAGTATGTTGTATGTAGAGCTAATCTTCTTGTTTCATATCTGCATGGAGAGATATTGGCACAATATAGAAGTAGTACGAATAACATCAATAACCATAAATGTCATAGGAAGATAAATGTGATCACTTGCACTTCCAAATTTGTTATTTTTCCCACTTGAATTGATCAAATTTAGGTGTATACATATGTCATTTCCACAGAATATTAGAAGTGTAAGAAAGCAGTAATGTTAAATCAATAAGAGGAAAAAATATGAACACTATCTCAACCAATTTCACTTCCCACTATCATGCATTCAATTGTAAAGAGGATAGGTTGTATGACACAATTTTTAAACCATCTAAAAGTGAATTTCATTTCATGACATGCGATATAACAGCCTTTGAATATAACTTGCAATAATCACTAACTTTTTTCTTTGTTTACATGTGCATATCTGTAAGGTGCAAAGGTGGAGGTGTATTAGGTTTACAGTCTGTAAATACTGCAAACTTAATGGCAGTCACAAAAAAGGATTTGAAAGGGATGGTTCTAGGGCCTAAAAGGGGTTTCTAATGGTAGACCGAGGCTTCTTTGACTAGGAGCGAGGTTTTGGACGGTGAAATGGAGGAGGGCGAGTTTTCCTTAAGGGAAGATAAGCTCCTTTAGGGCTGGTTGAATTGTAGAAAGGAGGAGAAAGGGCGTAATGGGAAAGAAAGGAAAGGGGTAAGGTAAGGAGGGAAGATAGAAATGTAAAGGGAATAAAAAGAAAAGGGAAGGAGGAATAGGATAGGAAAAGGATGAGGAAGCGAGGAAAGTAAGGGTAGTGAATAAAATGAATAGAAAAAGGAAGGCAACGAACTAGGGTTGGAGAGGAGCGAAGGTCCCAAAAAAAATAAGGGGGGGAGCAACGAAGCTGGAAAAGGATGGAAAGAAGGGAGGCGAGTCAAATGGAAGAGGGATCGAGGGTTTATGAGGAAATCCAAAGGGACGCTAGGGATAAGACCAGTCTGCAACTAGGGTTTTAGATTATAAATTTAGGGTTTTAGATTTTATTTTTATGAAGTTTATGTGCAAAATGATAAAAAAAATCATACCAAAATTACAAAAATGATAAAATCTAGCATAATAAGTACAAATTTACAAGCTAGGGTTTCTTAGGTGTAGGAAAAGATGCCAACCTAGGGTTTCAATATTTTACCCTAACCCTAGGGCATCAAGGAAGAAGGCCTTCCTCTTGAGATGGTGCTTGCAAAGTGTAGCAAACTAGGGCCTTCCTTAACAACCACAAGAGTTGGTTAAAGAAGGCCTAATTAGGGAAAACACTTGAAGACCTAAAGCTCAAGCCTCAAAGGAGTCCTTCTATTGGGTGACCTTCACAATGCTATGGTGACTAAAGGATAAAAATGACCTAGTTTAGACAAAATGCAGCATTAATGGCTACCATTCAACCTTGAACAAGCATCAATTTTCAACATTTAATAAAGAGACATCGAGAGAAAAAACATGGATACCTCCTTGTGCATGTGTTAATCCAACAACTCTAGCATCACCTTAGCAAAGAGCATGAAGAAGAAACACTTCAAGAAACTTGCTTTAAGACCAAAGAATCTCCTTCTCAAGAGGTGCGCATCACTCCAAGAGCCCTAATAAGGGTAAAAAAGTAACATAATGTTTTTATCCCATAAGTTGTTATGTTCAAATGAAGTGAGGAGAAGTTTATTTATAGTTTCTCACACTCACTTTTACAAAAGAACCAGGCCGATATGCCTTTTAAAATGTCAATTTTAAATTATAAAATGTCAACTTAAAATTATAACAAAAATAATATAAAATAATCAAATTTGTGGGTAACTTGGGGCATTTTCCCCAAAGTTTACCCTAAAATAACTAAAATAGTTGAAAATGAGAAAAACACTCTGATCTTAAGGTTGGAGTGGCGGGGGGGGTAGTCATGCCCCATCTAACCCCAACAGTAGTGAAAATCCCTCAACGTCCCCCCCTAATCAAGCAACATGGCCTAGCATAGAGGATGATTTCATCATCAAGAACAAGACAAGGAGAGAGGGCGTTACTGAGCTGGAGGACCAGGAGGGTGTGGATTGTGGCCTGGAGGAGAGACATGAGCCTCAGTGCTGAAAAGAAAGTGCCAGTACTAATGTGATAAACAAGGTGGGGGTCATGTGACCGAGTGACCCACCCATGGGAGCCCCAGACACGAACCTCAATGCTTCAATCCCTTCCATGAGGCAGTCAGCAATGCCACTAAGCCATAGTACCCCCAGGGGAGGGACCAAAGGATCTGGCCATAACCTCCACTCAAAAAAACTAGAAAACACCGCTCCAAGTCGAAAAAAATGACCCTCTCTCCCTAGGGCACATCCGAAGGTGCATTGGTACCGGTACCACGTAACAGTCCCCGAGCTGCATTTGTTCAAAATGTACTCATTGTGCATGCATGATGAGACACTAAAATGAGTATTGGGTTAGTTTCCTGCAAGATCTACATGGAAGAGTAGCCCAAGCGCAATTAATTTCATGGGTCAAGGTTGGAGGTCTAGTGGCGTGACCAGGTATGATTGTGCAAAAGTACTTGGGATCATATGGGTATGATTCCCACATGATTAACACCCATGGGGTTCTGCTGCTAGCGAGGGTATTTTAGGCTATGTTACCTCTGGTGTTGGTACCTCTGGTATGGGAACCTCTATCGTTGGCATTGATGTAGTGACAACGTTGATAGAAGTCATATCCCGATGACTAGATGAGGGTATTTCAACCATGGAGTTTGTGATGCAAATGGTCACCAATGCGTCTCGAAACCGAGGAAGTCCAGGACAATGATGTGTATAATGCCCAAATTGAGAACATATTATGCATGCATGATTGGTGCGCAACGTCTTTCTCTTGGTCTTAGTATTGGGAACCACCAAAGTGGTTGGCGTGCCCCCTGCTAGAGTATTGGCAGCGTGTGTTGTGCTAACAAGGGTGTTAAACAATTCCTGAGCTCCAGCAAGGTGGGGCACATGTTAATGGCATGCCCTTACTGCCCGCACAGAGTGTATGCTTGGTTGACTCTGGGTGCTAGAGTAGTACTTGGTACAACAAGGGATCTCAATGTAGGTTTCTTCATGCCCCCAGCATTGGGTTTAGTGAAATCCAATGGTGGTTGGGCCACAAGTGGTATTGTCCAGGTAGGCGATCCAGATGGTATAACTGCGGGTGATACTGGGATAAACTCATAGTGGGATATTGGCTTAGGAGCCATCGATATAAGGTGGTGTCAAGTAGTAAATAGGTATTCCCAAAGTAATCCCAGGTAGTGTGAGTTGATCCATTACTAGCATTCCTTGGACTCCCACAGGGGGGAACAAGAATGAGACTTGAAATATTGGTGGCATTGATGGAGTTATGATCTACTCAGTGCCACGACTAGTAGATTGTACCGATGTTATTATGGAGGGGGCTTGTGACTTGTCTTCGAAGGTGAAGATAGTGCACATGAGACCATTTGTAGATGCAAGGATTTCGGCCTTACCACGAATTTATACATATTTATGAGGACGTCTTATTGCTTTTATCTGTCTTTCTTTATTTTCCTCTATATTAGGTTTAGCTGTGGCATTATCTAGGAGTTGCATTTGCACTCCCACATTGTACTCATATTGTTTATATCCGTTTAGTTCCATTGACCTAATTTTGTGGTCATTTGTTGGCCATTAATAAAATTATCTTATCTTATGTTATCTTATTAAGAAAGAGTCCCATAAAGAAGAAATTGTTGAAATATGCACGATGAATTTTGATGGGGCCCATTCTAGGTCAGGCATTGGTGCTGGAATTGTGCTAACCTCTCCAAAAGGTGAAGTTTTCAACTAGATGCAACAAATAATGTGGTATAACATGAGGCATTGTTGTTAGGCTTGGAAATTTTTAAGGATAAGGGTATTAAAGCATTGAATATTAAAGGCAACTCGGACTTAGCAATTCTCCAAGTCAGGAACAAATTTGCTTGCAAGAATGAAAGATTAAAGAGGTACGAAAATGCAATTTGGGATGTGATAGAATTATTTGATGCTTTAGCTATAGACAAAATCCCCAGAGATGAGAACCACAAGCAGATATGTTAGCCATCTCAACTTCAAATTTGATTCCTTGTGAAGAGTTGAAACAAGGAGTTAAATTGGAAATAATTTTCAGACCATTTGTCTTGGATAACCTCGGACATTGGTAGGTATTAAATGATGATAGCCAAACCATAAGATTTATCAACCATGTAAAGTAATTTGACGATATTGATGTGGATTGGCGAATTGAAGGAGAAGAGTACCTGGAAGGGGAAATCCCTAAAGGAAACCTCATTCACAAGGGACTCATATGTCACAGTCACATGCATATTTCATATTTTTCTTTAATTATGAATCATGATTCATTGAACAATAAACATTCACATTGAAAATTTGAAACTTAAAATTGATAAATCATAGTAAATATCAATTGGAAGACTAGAAGTTATATAATTAATAATATTATATATCCATGACTCCATGAGTCTATTGTCATATAGATACTACATTCAAAATTTTCCTAATGGCATTTATAAACATGAAATAGAAAGTTCAAAATAGTAAACAATGAACAAGAGAGTTGACTTGGTATTTGGTTAGATTTATTAGGGCCCATGTTTTAACATTTTTTTTTAAATTTATTTCACTAAATTGGTGTTTTTTCTCCCTCAACACTGGAGGATTTGACTTTTGTTGAGTCGGTTATTGTTGACTCAAACCCAGTCGACAGGGATTCCCATCACTTTCGACACCAACCCACTGCGATCTCCCTGAGCACCGGCCCAGACAGGTTTTACCCTATCCAGCAACACCTGCAGAGCAGATGAGTTCTCACCCGAGGCGATCAAGGGAGAGTGGACGGAACCATGTTTCCGCCAAATGAAGGAGGATGATTGTGGAAACACTTAATTAAATTATCGCAGCATTCAACACAGATCTATGCATTCAAGATTAACATCATTCAAATTCATATCATCATTCAACAGAAACATTTATCGCGACAAGTATAACATTAAAGTATTGACTGCGACAAGAAATCATGGCAACATGCATTAACATAAAAGGTACACAGGGAATTTCACCAAACGGTTCCGTCATGTCATATTACTTCAGAAAAACCCTGATACAACATCTAGATCTCAGCAATATCTCTTGATCTCACATACAGACTCAAAGATGTGCATAAACAACATCCACAAATCATACCTTCATCAGCTTCTCTCTCTCTAACACTTACAACTCATGTCTATATATAGGCTTCCGCCTTTATAATGCTTGTCCACCTACTAACAACTTCCTAACCGATAGTTGGACAAACAACCCAAAATCTAACTGACGCGGTCAAAATGACCCAAAAACTAACTGACATGGTCCAAATGACCCAAAAACCCGCCTACTGCGGTACAATTGACTCAAAAAATACATAAAATAATGTGGCCTTCTTCCTTCCACGACTTCTTCTGACGTGTCGCAGCATTGGCGATGTTGCGATTCTTCCTTACCAAACCGCCTACCAATAGTTATACCCCTGGAGTACCCAAACATGGGGTATGTTGTACCATTAGCATGTACGTAGTACTAGTGTGGAAGACATTGTGTCGACGAATATATAGCCAAGGGTCCGGAACACAACTTATTGACAACATTGGGGAAAATATCGGAAAATATCGGCACACTTCAAAAAAATACAAAAATATTTAAATTTTTTTCAAATTTTTAAACATTTAAAGCAACAACAACATCAAATAAACACATTTCCACATAAATATGAAAATAAAACATATATATATGATGTATAAGATGTCTAATGATATATCATGCATCAATACTAAACCATGTCCTGAGTCCGGTCTCCTGAGTAGTAATGAGTGTACTGACTCCAGAGTTTCAAAATATCATCAAAAAATATAATAAATGTATCTCATCATCATGTTAACTATCAACTAAGATATACATAATACATAGTACAACAAAATCAAATAAAATAAACTAGTGATTCCCTCTGCCCCTTTTACGGGAAAAGGTGATGGCTTTGGTAATGGATCTCCCTGTAGCTGAAGAAGGCCCTATGGGTGGCAGCGGACTCTGATGTGCTCTAATAGAAGGAGAAACTACACTTTGACATCCTCTAGAAGAGGAAGAAGCTAGAGTCTGACATCCTCTACTAGTAGTGATGCCACTGCTATGTCAAAGTCTAGCTCACTCCGTCGTCATTGTCTCTGTCTGTGTATGTGAAAGTGGTGGTGCACTCCCAAGGTCAATAGCCACCTCCTATAAAGGTGTCTACTCTAGATCATCCTCCACCTCTATCACCTCCCTTTCCACCTGGCCCACCCCCCCTCTACTATCCTGATGTAACCAATCAAGGTCCTGTTCCATGACAAGTGCCTCGCTCTCCACCCTCCATGCAGCAGTGGTGTCAATCCCATCCAATGAAATGGCATCCACATTTGGTGTTTTCTGAAGTTGCCTCACCCATAATCAAAGGTTGTAGTAGACGTAGATCATGTCATTAAGGCGGGAAGTTTCCAACTTGTTTGAGGGTCATAAATTATAAATTATAATTCAAATTTTATAATATATAATTTAAACTTTAAAGTTTGACAAGGCAATGTGCATAAAATTATAAAATTATAATTTAAAATAACTTCAAATTTTATTTGAATTTTTTTAACCTGTTGCGCTTCTTGGTGTTTATTTTCTCAAACACACTCCAATTGTGCTCACATCCTAACAAGCTACATGTTTGGATTAGCACCCGAATGACAAGCTTTTGTAAATGGGGTACTCTTCGACCATAGCTTGTCCACCAAGAATCTAGAACAAATAAGAGAAAGTAGAAAGTTAGAAACATAAGAAATAACATTGAAATTTTAAAGTTTGAAACAAATGGAGAAGAGACATTGAAATTTGCAATAAAATGAACTTGAGGCTTACCTGGCATTTTGGTCTTCCTAGCATTAACAACCATGTCAAATCCAAATGTCCCATCAGCCATCCTATATATATCCATTTCTTTATAAATCTCCGCACGTTCTTGCAGATCTAGTACCATCCTCTGAACACTTGTAATGAATCCATCCATAACCTCAACATCAAATATAAAACCACAAGAGTAAGAGAATGCAGGGTTGAGGTAGATCCCTGCAACATGAATGGGGTGATGGAGTGTATTGTTCCATCACTCATCAATGACCTTCAATATCAATATTATTTTCTGATACCCTTCATCCCCCTTGTCCTCATAATATGCAAAGATGGATTCTTTGGCCCTATCCATGTCCTCATACAAGTATCCCATTGCGGGATTCTCTCCATCAACCAACCGAAGAACCTTTACCAAAGGTTCACTAATGGCACACACCTCCTCCACTCCTTCCCAAAATCTCTCCTGGAGTGACACTATCCTATAATGGATTTCCCCTCCAGTTTTTTGCTAAATGACAATGCATGCGACTCATCTGAAAGGAACATTATCTTAATCTCCCACATACAAGCCAAGAGAGATCGAAGTGAAATGAAGCTTGTGGAAAAATGTGTGATTGTCAGACGCACCAACTCCCTGTTCTTTGTGAATTGTCTCATCAAGATGAGCACAGATGTATGATTATATATAAATTTTGTGAAGCTCTTGGATGAATCAACAATATCTCTAATGAAAGGAATTTTTACCATATCCTCGAGCATCAAATCCATGCAATGTGCAGCATAAGGAGTCCAAAACAAGGTCAGATGCCTCATCATAAGCAACCTGCCAGAAACCACATAATTTGCAGCGTTATCCCTTATGAATTGGACAATGTTCTATAGACCTATCTCTTGGATGAACCCATCCAACAACTCACATAATAGCATTGCATATTTTATATGTGCAGATGCATCAACAGATCTAATAAAAAATATCCCCTTGGGGCAACTGACCAAGAAATTAAGAAGTCTCCTACCCTTCTGATCAGTCCAACCATCTGACATAACCGTGCATCTTGTGAGTCCCTATGACTCCTTAAACTCCTCCAATCTCTGATTACAGTTAACCTTTTCATCTTGAAGGATAGGCCCTCTCAATTCATCAAGGTGGGGGCCTTATACCTAGGGCCAACAACAACAACAACATCAAACATAGTTTGGTAGAAGGGGTTGGTTTTGGCAATGCTGAAAGGAATGTCACTCCATAAAAACACCTACCCACAAGCTTGTTTGCTTCTGCTTTCTCCTTTATTTTAACCATTGACCTGATAGAAATTTGTGCACTAACAGTGGTTCTTGGAACAAAGAAAGTTGAGGCCATTGAGGGCATTGTTGAACTAGAAGGTGCAACTGATTAGGTAAAGTTCTCACTTCCAGTTCTACTTCTTCCCATCTCAGTCCTCATTGATTCCCTCGCATATCTCTTCATATTCATATCATGACGTGATTTATTGGCAATTTGAACAATTTCTGCGGGTTGCTTGTTTACAAATTCCCACTTCATGCTCAAGAATTTGTGCAAGGTGGTATTTCAATCGATTAATCCTCCCTATCATTTCCTTTCCACACAACTTGCAAGTCAATTTTTCCTATTAAACTCCTCCAAGGGCTCACCCTATACCCACATAGAGTCTAAAGCTTTAGCCATTTTGATTTTTCACAACAACAGTGATTCAAACTGGGGCAAAAAAAAATGAAAAATGAAGTTCAGATTCAAGCTTGAACAATGAAGATAGTAGATCAAAGTTACATATATCGTGTTGAAGAATATATTTCCGAGGGTCCAGAATGTAACTTATTAGCAACATCGACAAAAATATCGGAAAATATCGGCAAATGTCATAAAACCTAAAAAAAATACAAAAATAACCATTTTTTTTAACATCTAAAGCAACAACAACATCAAACAAACACGTTGCTACATAAATATGAAAATACAACTAATATGTAAGATGCATAAGATGTCAAATTGTAGATCATGATCACATATCGACAATAAATTGAAAATACAGAAATATGTTCCTAATGGAATGATTCAAAATGACATCAAATGATCAAAATAAATTTATCGCATGAGATGAATCATCCTGACTCATGAGACATCTAGATGCTACATAGTACAATGATAAATAATACGAAACATCTATCCCCTCTACCCCTTTTATGGGCAAGGGGCACCAAATTCCTCTATAAATATTTAGTGGTCTTGTAGGTGCTCTGGATGAGCCTTGGGTGGAAATGAAAGCTCCAACTGCTCAGGCTATGGTGGAAGGTGATGGGACCGATGTGGAAGCCAATGTGAGTTGTCTCCTCCCATAATACATATCATCAAAATGATCTCCTATATCTGGATCATATTCATCAATAACACCCTATGCCCCCCTCCTCTAGACTCTCACCCTTGTGTTTTCCTCAAATATCGAAGTTAATCCTCCAAGGATATTAGTCAATGGACACAACACTCAAAATTTTTTATGAAACTTCCTAATCAAATCGTTAAAATAAGGTAGAAAAGGCTTCCCAAGCTTAATAAGTGATTTTACTTGAGTGAAGGGTACATTTTTGTTAAGGTTGTGTTAGAGGAGTTCAACAAACATCACCACCAATATGAAGGTGCATAGAGGGGTTGATTTACTTGATCAAATGTCAGTCCCATACCCTCATACATGATAGAATCCAGTGGAAATGTTGCAATCCTGAAATCCTAAAAACTATTAAGTCTGTTGAATTCTGAATGGGATCTAAAATTCTACTTTTTGCATATGAAGTCCGATGAGGTTGGAACCACTCTCAAACATCGTGAAACAATTAATGGTAATGTTAAAAATTTAAGTAAAAAGGTAGAAAATGAAAGATAAAGAGAATGTCACTTTTACGTTAAGAATTTAATATTACCATTTATTACTTTAAGAATTTAATATGCCCAGCTCTAATAACATTGCCAAAAACTTAACTGATGACTTTATTTCCCAAAATCCATGCATTTTTTTAGCAGGACGATATTTTCCAAAATATCACGATATATTCCCAATATATTGCGACACATTCAATATATCACAATATATTGAAAATGTCACGATTTTTTAGCGGCAATATATCGCCAAGGGGAATGATTCGCGATATGGGAAATATATCGATGATATATGTAATTATGTAGTAGATAGTAAGATTCATTGAAATTCCCCCCCCCAAAAAAAAAAAAAATACTGCAAATAACAAAGCAATCCTATATTTTGCATAAATGGTAGTATATCTCTCTTTAAAATTTGGCAAGAAGAGGGAACATTGATAAGAACCCTAAACCTATAAAAAATTTACCAAAAAAAACAAAAAAAGATGAGCAAATGGTTACACAATGATATACATACCTGCAAATTGAGAAACCATTGATGGGAATCAATCCCCAATCCACAATAACTTGATTATTGTTGATGGGAATCAATCCCCAATCCACAATAACTCGATGATTGTTGATGGGAATCAATCCCCAATCCACAATAACTCGATGATTGTTGATGGGAATCAAGCTCCTTTGCTCTCCAAACCCCTCAACAAGCAAGCAAAATGACAAAAAGAAAGTCAAAAATAGGGTTTTATGCCAGACTATCCGCGGCCTCGGTGATATTTTCCGTCGACTCACGAAGTTTCCTAAAAAATTAGGAAAAATCGCGATATTTTGAAAAAAATGTGATTTTTGCTCGGCGATATATTGTTTTTGCTTGGACATTGTGATATATCGTAGACATCACAATATATCGACGATGTCATCCACATTGGTATGTGCTGCTTTTTTATAATGGTGTCTCGGGTATGTGGATCCAGTTTAAGGTACAACAGGGTACGTACCTTACCCATACCCAAGTACGTGGTATAGGTATCGAGTACGAGCATGTGTACCTCGCCTCGGATATGGATACCCATGCCACACAGATTGGACAACGTAATGAGATAAAGAACATGTTTCTGCTACACATAATATTGCAAGCCTCAACAAGGTTTTACACCAATAAGTGCATTAATATAACTAGCCCAAACACATCTAAATTCGGATCTAAGATGCACCCTAAGGCTGTGCATATTGATGTGCATTTCTCAACTTTTTCAACCTCAAAGTGCATGTTAAACCCAAGTTTAGACGGGTCTGGTCTAGTGCCCATATTCAATGCACATGCACCCAATATAGGCTAAGATTCAATGCATCATCATTACACAAACACACACATAGTTGATGGGGGACCCCCCACACCTTTTAGAGTGGTAACACTTTTATAAGTGTTAATGTGGCCAATGTAATGCGCATTATAAATGTTGCAGCATTACATCTCTCACACAGCATATAAATCAAGAGCAAGAAGTCCAAGTCCAAAAAGAGAATAAAGAAGACAAGTTGTTAGAAAATTAAAATTAAAAACCTTTTTCAAGTTATAAAGTCCAAAGATATCATACTTAGTGTCCACAAAGAAGAATATTCTAGGAAGGAAGTATAAAACTCAAGCAAAATATAAGAATATTCTACAAAGGAAGTATAAAACTCAAGCAAAATATATTGAATATGTAGCATAACAAGTCTACAAAGATAATCTACACGACCTACAACAAATTAAGTTTATTCAATGTTTCTGAAGTTTTTAACACAAAAAGGAGTTCCAAAAGGAAGAGAACAAAAGTATAGACAACACAAACTAAGACAAGACCCAACACACATGAGACTCTATGAATAAACTATTAGATGACAAATTTCAAATAAGATAAATTTATTGATGTCCAATAAATAACCATAAAAGAAAGATCAATGGGACTAGAAAGTACAATCAATGATGCCACCCAATAAGGGTTCCCTAAGCCACCCTAAAAGCATAAAATAAAATATAGAATGAACAAGAAGGAAATATGACCTAAATATTACATCAAAGAAGAGGAAAGAGGAGAGAGTGTAACAAAGCTTCCACTAGCGATTTTTATCACAATCTTCAGCTAGGGGTTGCACCTGTTGGAAATTTGAAGGGCCTAGGGTTATGCTTGTGGCTGGTCATGCCCTAATATATGGATTTATTTTGAACATTTGATAAGGATGATTGTAGATTTGGCATTTAAGATTGTGTTTCACCTCAAAGTGTCTTAAGCATTCCTTCGAGATGCACCAGAGTGAGGTGTTTTTTTGTTGTTGTAAAGGCCAAGTTTTGGGGCCATATTGTGTAGAGTGTTGATTTTGGGGATAAATACCCTTGGTTAGGTCATGGAAGGTCCCTTGGGTTTCCACCTCAAGGAGGTGTTGGTCTTGTGGCTCTGCTGACTACCCTTTGGGTGGGTGTTTGGTGCCCTTGAGACAAATCATTGGGACACATGGACACACTCATATTTTTCTTTATAGAGGTGATTGCGTGTCTAAGGGTTGTCATACCCATCTTACCACACCTCATATTTCCCACTTGGACCTATTGTTTTGATATAAATCCCTCCTCCTTGTCTCCAGACCCATAAACGCCATTCCTTAAAGAATTCTACATTGTTAAAAAAGGAGGGTGTTGAGGGAAAAACATCTGTAGGGGTTAGTTGGTGCATGGCGTCCTCCTTTTGTCTCACCTTGCACTTGCTGGAGCCTAATTTAACATTTTTATTTTTATTTTATGTCATTATGTGGCTTAGTACCCAACATGTGGGTGTACAAACCTAAAATTTTATAATTTGTCATTAACTTTGTAGGATTGAATTTGTAAAAGGTTGAGAGTTGTCTCATATAAATAAAACAACCTCATCTAATTAAGGGTTCTGTTATCACATATATAGTAGCCAGGCTACCATACATTATTTTTCTGATTCCAGTACACTATTCAGCCAGTTCCCTTGCATTGAGATGCTGAGATGAGCATCTATTATGGATCACTATCAAATTTTGGACAGCAGTTTTATTCCCCATGCCATGATTGAGTTTCAGGACACTCAGAGAAATGACTAATGTAGCTATTTAGCCATTTGTACAGAGAAGTCATGTAGTGCCCAGAGTTACAGCAGCAATTTCAGAGGACAAATGATGGTTCAGATGATGATCTTTCAGGTATATGACTCAGCAGGTATATTATGGTGTTACGGTTATATTGTTTTTATTTCCATTTTCTTATCATGTCTTAGCATTTAGTATCATGATCTAGCGATCATATAAATATGTGGACCTGGTTGTACTATATATATATATATATATATATATATATATCATATTTTTCCCTACTCAGACTTAGAAGTTCTTGGCCTATACTCATTGGTTTTACCCTCCTTAGGGAGAATAGAGGTGATCATTCCCGCCATACATTGGCTTGCTAGTGTCAGTTTCATTATTCATTGTCTTCATCCATCCATGACTTACCCAGTTTGTTCATTACCTTGACTTACTACTTGACTAGTGGCATGGAGGACCTTCCCCCACTGTAGCCTCTATATTGGATGAGCTTCCCTGTTTATTTGTGTCTCGGCTCTGAGTTGGTGAAAAAACTTACCTTTGGTAAGTTGGCTTAGTCCCCCTAGTCACTAAAGATGTTGTTGGCTAAACCTGAAACTTTTAGTGCTGCCATGAATACAAAGTATGGCAATGAAATGTTGTATCTTGTATGAAAATCCCATTCATGTAATGTGTTTCTTAACACACATGAATGAAAGGCAAGCCAAATGAAAATGGCTATGAAATATCAAATGTTATATCTTTTGTGAAATGTAAATACCTAGGTAAACAAGCTATCTGTGACACACCTAGAAGTGCTCAGGTAAACAAGTGCCTTAAAAACACACTTGCAGCAAGAAGCCTCATGAAATGTAAAACTATGCAATGTGTTTGTAAACACACATAGATCAAAGGCTATGGAAACTCTAAGCCCAAAAAGCAATGGAACTTAAACTCTATATCAAAAAGATTGTTGGCCTCATTTGTATTATGGATTGTGCGCATCTGTGAAGGTGAATAAACACTCTTTGAACAACTTACCCATTTGTGAGACACCCGCCATTCCATGTGTTATTGCTTGTCCACTATATGCTATGGTGTGTATTCCCTTATCCATTTCCAAAGTGTCACAGCGTTAAGTCAGTAAGTCATCCATTGACCTAGCCATGTTATTCTTAGCCTTCACCCCTCACTAGCAAATTGATCGCAACTATGAAGTGAGTATGACCTTGAAAGTCTTATCTGAGTAATAAATAATAATTAATGACCTATTATATTTGGATTTAGATCATCAGTAATGATTTCTATTTGTTATAATTTCTATGTGAATGGATTGTAAAGCATGTTTTAACCTTTGACACCTTGCAGCAGCTTGATGACAGTTTGAGTCATATTTTGGTCATGTTGACTTGGTCAAACCCAGTTTGACCAAAAGTCAACCACAGGACATGAGATGGCAGACCTCATATGTTACAGATAGATGATATATGGTCTAGTATAGGTCACCATGGTGGGCTTATGCAGTGGTTTTAGGCTTATGATGATGATTTGTGCTTTTAGGCACTTTTACAAATTATTATTATTTGGTCTACCGGATATGATGAGTACTTATTTTGGACCATGCAGAGGACTATATGGTGTATGAATACACACTTTAGATGGATTTGGACCTTCTGAGTCCAATGAGATAGTCTGTTTTTAGTTACGGATAGTTACGGTGATTTTTAGCCTCAGTTGGCTATCCTAGTGTAGTTTTGGCTTATCGGAGGCCCTGTCATAGTAGAGTAGAGATATGATTGGTTCACCTAGAGCGCTATTTTTGGAGGGGGTGGTCCAACCACTTGTTATTACCATATTACCCCCCCTCCCAGACAGTCTGGTGATTTTTATTTTTGGAGCTAGGCACTCCAAGTGGCAGTTTGGGCAGTTTCACACTTCCCAAGGCAGTCCAGAAATGGTAAAAATGGCTACAAAGGAATTCGATTTGGGATACTGAGGAAATTTTATGGAATGGGATGATTGGTGATTATGAGTGGGATGTCTTCCACACCTTCTCTAGCAGTTTCAGCTTCATCGGGACCCACATCCATCACTTATGGCATTTTTTGATATTTTTGGAGCCTCCTAAGGCTCACGACTTTCCCAAAGAGGCACGATTTGGTGTCTATCATGATTATTTTTGGATATTGTGCCATGGGGATTGACCAAGGGTGTTAGAAATTACCCCTTGGACCCACCATGTGCTATTTCTTATGTTTTATCATTATGATTTGGTGGGATCCCCTCTCCTAGGGTGAGTTTGTCCACTTATTGTTATATTTTATTATTGATCCATGTATTATATTGTTGAGCTCATATCAACCATTGATTAGATCTTTTGATCTTTTGATCTTATCCACTCATTCAAAAAGTGATTAGGATTGTGGCCTCTCTCCATTCTATTTAAAGGAGAGAGCTTCTCATTGTAAAAGGGACTTTTGGCTCTGGATGATTGGAATAGAGAATTATTATTGCATCTATCTGTTGTGTTGTGGTGAATGATTTTGGAGTTCGTTCGTTGATTCTTCCTTTGCATTGGGTTCTTGGAGATTTTGTCTTGCTATATTTTTGTACCATGTCTTTGCATCTACAAGTGGAGGCCGAATTCATTTGAGTGGGACGTATTGGTAGGGGAGGACCCTCCCTACTTCTTCCTTGGGTTTGTTCGTTGGTAACAGGGAGTGTTACTGTCCCAGGACCTTCTATTTCATGTTATCATTGCATTTCACTTGTATTTCCTCCATACTTGATTTGACTGATTGAATCGACTTTCCTTGGTTTGACAGGTAGAGGAGGTCGCACTTGTGGGCTAGGGCATCATTTTGGCAAGCAAATTCAACAATTTCTCATTTGATATCTGCGGGAGTCTTCCTCAACAACAAGGTATCTAATTCCATCACTCAGGTATGATCTCAAGGTAATTTCTCTTTCCATGATCTATCCATTTTGTCTAAATGCTTCAAACCCTCATAATTTCAAAACCCTCATTTTACATTTTCTCGAATCTAGAAAGATCCACTTGGCTTTTGGGTATAAAATTTAAAACCCACCTCTATAGCATCCACGGCGATTCGGATCTATAGTTTGGTGTGGATTGGCCATCAGTTGACCCATTTCCCAATGCAAAGAAGCTTCTCCAAGGGAGGTCACACTTTTTGGGAGAGGTGAGTTTGCTAGGATCTAGCACCTGGGTAGGTGAGATCCCACTTTATCCTTCATCTACAGATTTAATAACCTACCCATAGTGTGTCACTTCAGTGATTTTCACCTTGTGGGCCCCATTCCTCATTTTGAGGATTGAGCCCCACTTGGGTCACTTTGTGATACATTTCAATCTCATATCTACTGAGATCTAGCCATTGGATGATCCTAATTTTCAAGATCCACCTACCTCAACACCTCAACATTCCTGATATATAATTTGGTGGACATCCAACTCCATTTGGCCCATTTCCCAAGGCACTGATCTTTCTCCAAGCCCATTCGACTTTCCTGGATTGTTGGGTTGGCTTGTGGTGTGATCCTTGTTTTGGCTACTCGAACCCCTTGACATTGTCATATCAATCAATTGTGCTCACTTCTGGTACTGGTTAGCCCCAATTCAGTCCTTAACTACCCTACATTGGACATGGTTCCCAAAGCAGTGGATTTTCTCACAATTGACTAGTACCCTGATTTTGGATCTTATTCTAAACCTCATAAGTCACTTGCATAAACATGTTGGACCAAATCTGCATTGTCTAAACCCCTTGATCCAACTTATTACTTACCTTGTGACTTCATTCGTAGATCTAGAGTTTACCATACACCTTAAGTACTTCATCATCATTTTATTTGATCTAAGGTCTTGGTCTGATCTCTCCTGTCGGGAGTAGATCTGGGTCTCCCCCTTTGTTGTCTTGGGCTAGATGACATAGAGTGAAGATTGCCTCGATTGGCGTAAAAACCATCCACTGGGAGTCAAGGCTATATTGGTTGCACCTCTTTGGTTGCCCATCCCTTCTTCGATCCATCTTGGATCCATCTCTAGGGGCACGTACAAGTTTGGTGATAACATTTTGGCGCCATTGCCGGGGAGGGCAGAAGCCTACCTGGGTTCAACATATTGTTTGTCACTTACTCTCTCCCTGCATTTTAAACGACATATATCTTGGTAGAAGAGTTTTGAAGTCTACCTGGCGACTCCGAATCGTGACTCCGCTGAGGAGCGAGCTCATTTGCATCCTAAAATCTAGAATTATGGCTTGCATCATTGATTCAGAAAACGATATGATTATGAAAATGATGATCAAAATGGGTAAACTGATTCAAAACTTGTATGGTTTGGTTCATAAACAACAAAAAGAAAACATAAGATGAGATGAACATTTCCATGAAATGTCTGAGAATGTGTATACTAATGAATACCTCCAAACCAGGTCTATGAGTAAACCTTCCGATATTCGAGTAGTAACCAGATCTCAAGAAAAGAACAATGTGAAGAATCCAGACAATAATAAGCCTGTTATAAAAGAAAACTCCCTTGACCAAAGGAATGCTATTCGTAAGACTCCTACCCATTCTCCAAGCATTCCTCCTAAGGGAATCCTCAAGAATAATGATCAGCCTCGAAGATTGTCTCCTCAAACAACTAGAAAGATAATAATTTCAAGCCCTACCATTCCTCAAAGTAAGGAAATCATGCAGAGAAAACAAATTAATTTCCCTAAAAAAGAAGTTTCTCCTATAAAGCAAGAAAGTTTAAATACAAACATACTAGGGAAGCTCTCTGAATCTTCAGTCATGGTATCACTAAAGGAATTAATCGTTATACCTTCTGTCAGAATGCAAATAATGCATCTCTTAGGGTTGAAAGTAAATACCAAAGATCAAGAAAAATCCTACAACATGAAGATTGATTTAAGCAATTTCTTGTCTATACCTAATGTCCCTGTGCCTTTAGATGAGTTATTAAAGATCCCTGCATATTTTGATCAGTCTACCAAATTTTTAGGAATAATGCCTAAAACCAAAATTCCTGAGAAATTGGCAACTGAGGAGGATCCTCTTGTGATGATTCAAAGTGTAATTGATAGTGGTAGAGGTCATCCCCCTTTCTATATCACTTTAGAGATCAACCAACTAATCTTACACAATTGCATGTTAGATTCAGGGGCAGAGGTATATATTATGCCACTTAAGGTAATGGAACAGTTAGAGCTAAATCCTTCTCGGCATTTTAGAAATGTATGTGGGATGGACTCTAGGCCTGTAAAATCGAAGGGTGTAATTGAGAATCTGAAAATGAAGTTGGTTGCTTACCCTGAGATTCAAATAAGTATGAATGTGTTGGTATTGGACATACCTGATGCTTGGGGAATGTTGTTATCAAGAGAGTGGGCTGCCAAATTAGGAGGAAGCATCCAAATGGATTTATCTTATGCAACTATTCCCATTGGGGGAAAAGCTTTTTATAAGTTAATGAATGAAAAACCTATGTCTGAGTATGTAGAAACCCCGGATTATTTGTTTGAAGAAGCCATGTTCCCTACGGAAGAAGTTGGAAATTATATGGTATTGGAAAATTATTGGGAAGAGCCTCGACAACATCCTTTTCCTCCTAGTCACATTTGGAAAATGCATTTCGATGGAGCCAAGTCTAGGCATGGTGCAAGAGCTGGAATTGTCCTTACCTCTCCTTCTGGGGAAGAAAAACTATTTTCTTTCCGTCTTGAATTTGACTGCACCAATAATGTGGCTGAGTACAAAGCATTACTTTTAGGTTTGGAGATTGCCCGAGAACAGAAAATCAAGTGTTTAAATGTAACAGGAGATTCAGATCTAATCGTATCTCAAATTAAGAATCAATTTGTGGACAAGAATAACAGACTCAAAGATTATAGAAATGTTGTTTGGGATACCATTGATATATTTGATGCCTTTGCAATTAAAGCAGTTCCTAGAGAAGAAAATACTTTGGCTGATGCAATGTCAATAATAGCATGCACTTTTGAAGTACCAGAATACCATAAAGAGAAAAAATGCAAATTTGAAGTATTATTTAGACCTTCTATCCCCGATAATCAAGATCATTGGCAAGTTTTTGATAATGATGCACAGATCATTGCATTTCTGCAAAGTACAGACAATTTTCAAAATTACAATGTTAATTTGGAAGACAAAGTAAACAACTTATCTTTGCAAGATATTGATATTATGAAGTTGGCAATTCCCTTGGAGAAGAATTTCAATAGGCATGATGAGTATAAAGGTAAAAGAGCCGAACTAGTAGATGAGGTCATAGAAATCAATATTGGAACTTCAGTTTCTCCCAGAATGATTAAGATAGGAAAGAATGCTTCCCCTAAAGAAAGAAAAGCAATTGAAAATCTAATTAGGAAGTACAAAGACATTTTTTCCTGGACATATGACAATCTCAAAACTTTTGATCCGGAAATCATTGAGCACACTATCCCTTTGCATGAAGGAGCTAAGACTTATAGGAAAAAGTTAAGAAATGTTAATCCCAGACTTACCCCTTTGATTAAAAAAGAGATTGAAAAGATGTTGACTGCTGGAATTATCCGACCTGTTCGACACACTACTTGGGTGTCTAATCCGGTAATTGTGAGAAAGAAGAGTGGTGAAATTAGGGTATGTATCGAATTCAGAAATCTAAACCAAGCGTCCCTTAAAGACAATTACCCTCTGCCAAATATGGAAAATCTGTTGCAGAGTGTCACTAGGGTAGGAATGTTGTCAATGTTGGATGGTTTCTCAGGGTATAATCAAGTACGTATTAGAAAGGAAGATAGAGATAAAACGACCTTTACAAATCCATGGGGAACGTTTCAATACATAAGAATGCCTTTTGGGTTGCTAAATGTTGGTTCTACTTTTCAAAGAGCTATGGATCAAGAATTTAGTGATTTGATTGGGAAAATCATTGCTATCTATTAGGATGACCTAACAGTGTTTTCCAAGGAACGAGAAGACCATGTAGAGCATTTAAGGAAAGTTATTGATCGGTGCAAAAAGTTTGGTATATCTCTGAATTCAAAGAAGTCAACTTTTGGAATTGATGAGGGTAAGTTGTTGGGACATATTATGTCGAAGGAAGGTATCAGGATTGATCCTGAATGTGTCCAAGCCATTAACGCTATTGTTTCACCCCATACTGTGGCTTCTTTGTAGTCTTTCTTTGGAAAAATAAACTTTGTTCAAAGATTTATTCCAAATTTAGCAGAACTGGCCAAGCCATTAAATGCCCTTCTCAAAAAGGATGTGAAGTTTATTTGGGATAAAAATTGTGAGTCATCTTTCACCAAGCTTAAAAAGGCCATTTCAACTGCTCCTTTCCTAGCTTGTCCTGATTATAGTAAGGAATTTATGATTTATTCATATGCCTCTGAAGACACCATTGCTGGGGTTTTGTTGCAAAAGAACAGTGATAATCATGAGCAACCCATTGCTTTTATGAGCAAAAATATGAGAGATGCTGAGTTGAAATACACTACGACTGAAAAACAAGCATATGCCTTAGTCAAAGCTTTAAAACACTTTAGAACTTATGTGGGATATTCTAAGATCAAAACATATGTTCCATATCAAGCAGTGAAGGATGTCTTGTCGCAAGCAGATGGCATTGGTGTTAGAGAAAATTGGATTTCATGAATACAAGAATATGATTTAGAAATTAAACCTATCAAATTGTGAAAGGACAAGGGTTGGCTCAACTTTTAACTGAGAAGGGAGGTAGTATGATCAATATGATAAGTGAAAAGAATACCTGTGTTTTGAATATTGATGAGGAGCATGAATGGTATAAGGATATTATGTATTTCTTAAGAAATTTGTCTTGCCGTGATTACTTGGGAGACCATCAGAGGAGAGCACTAAGGTTAAAGGCCGAAAAGTATGTTTTGACTCAAGATGGTTTGGGATGGAGGAATCCCGATGGGATAGTTTTAAAATGTGTAATTCTTGAAGAATCCAAAACCATTATAAAGGAAATGCATTCAGGATTATGTGGTGGCCATTATGCTCCAAGAAGAGCTGCTGCAAAAATCATGAGAGTAGGGTATTATTGGCCGACGCTTTTCAAATATGTGCATTCCTATATCTAGGTTTGCCAGGCGTGTTAATTATTTTCAAGAAAACCAAGATTGCCTGCATTACCTTTAAATCCAGTGATAGTTGAGACTCCTTTTCAGCAATGGGGCATGGATTTTGTGGGACCATTTAATGAAAATTCATGTAATGGATATAAGTATATGTTAACTTTCACTGACTATTTTACTCGTTGGGTAGAAGCCATTCCAACTAAGAAAGCCACAGCCGATGGTTGTCCTGTAAAGCTAACAACAGATAATACCCCAGCTTTCAGTAAAATAGAAATGTCAACTTTTTGCATGAATCATGGAATCACTCTCTCCCACTCTTCAAACTATTACCCCCAGGGAAATGGTCTTTCCAAATCAAGTAATAAAAACCTAATCAGACTATTGAAAAGAATGGTTGGTGAAAACAAGAAAAGTTGGGATATAAAGTTAAAGTATGCTTTATGGGTTGACCGAACAATAGTTAAGAGGATTACAGGAAAGTCTCCTTTTGAGTTAGTGTATGGGAAAGATTGTAGGCTCCCAATAAATTTGCAAATACCAGTTTATGAATTACTGCAACAATGCACCTTAGATGTAGAAGCAACGCAGGGTAGAATTGATAAACTGGTCAAACTTGATGAAAAGAGAAGGGATGCACTTGATAAGATGCTCATAGAACAAGAAAGGGTAAAAGGTACTTTTGATCATAGCACTAGAAGTACTACTTTTGGCATTGGAGATGTAGTGTTGTTTTGGGATAAGCATAACGAGAAACCAGGAAATCATACGAAATTTGAAAGTTTGTGGGAAGGGCCATATAAAATAAGTAGCCTAGCTGGAAAGGGATCTTTTGTTCTTGAAACATTGGATGGAGATGAAGTTGAGTTTCCTATGAATGGGAGGATGTTGAAACATTACTTTCCTCCTGTCAACCTTGAATGACTTGCCTTGCCTTACCTGGTAGTAGAGAGTAGGTAGGAACTAAATAAGCCTACTAGGGCAGTAGTTAGTCTTTTCAGCTATTGAGTCTGGCGCCTTTTGTTTGTCTTTTCCTAAGCTTCTTTTGAAGCTCTTAGTTTAAATTGAGTACCTATCATTTTTCTTTTCCTGCACAATAAAATTTCAAACTTTACAAGTTATGTCAGGAAGATTAATTTTCTTTTATGCATTTTAAATTTCTGATATAGAATAGATTTTATTTTAGTTTGATTTTATATTTTTCCCATACATGCTGCATGAGGTATTTTGATGTTTGTGAATGCAGATACAGGTGCAAAATAAAAAATAAAAGCAAAAAGAAAAAAAGGTAGAGTGCTGGATCAAGGATTCGAGTAGCAGAGTTCAAGGACCAGAGATTCTGAGGTTCTCAAACGCTCTTTTCAACAGAGCACTTGTACCAGTCAGAGCCAGATGTTATCACATATATAGTAGACGGGCTACTATACATTATTTTTATGATTCCAGTACACTATTCAGCCAGTTCCCTTGCATTGAGATGCTGAGATGAGCATTTATTATGGATCACTATCATATTTTGGACAGTAGTTTTATTCCCCATGCCATGACTGAGTTTGCAGGACAATCAAAGAGATGACCGATGTAGCTATTTAGACATTTATACAGAGAAGTCATGTAGTGCCCAGAGTTACAGCAGCGGTTTCAAAGGACAGATGATGATCTCTCAGGTATATGACTCAGTAGGTATATTATGGTGTTATGGTTATATTGTTTTTATTTCCATTTTCTTAGCATGTCTTAGCATTTAGTATCATGATCTGGTGATCATATAAATATGTGGACCTGGTTGTACTATATATATATATCATATTTGTCCCTACTCAGACTTAGAATTTCTTGGCCTATACTCATTGGTTTTACCCTCCTTAGGGAGAATAGAGGTGATCATTCCCGCCATACTTTGGCTTGCTAGTGTCGGTTTCATTATTCACTGTCTTCATCCATCCATGACTTACCCAGTTTGTTCATTACCTTGACTTACTACTTGACTAGTGGCATGGAGGACCTTCCCCCACTGTAGCCTCTATATTGGATAAGCTTCCCTGTTTATTTGTGTCTCGGCTCTGATTTGGTGACAAAACTTACCTTTGGTAAGTTGGCTTAGTCCACCTAGTCACTAAAGATGTTGTTGGATAAAACTAAAACTTTTAGTGCTGCCATGAATACAAAGTATGGAAATGAAATGTTGTATCTTGTATGAAAAGTCCATTCATGCAATGTGTTTCTTAACACACATGAATGAAAGGCAAGCCAAATGAAAATGGCTATGAAATATAAAATGTTATATCTTTTGTGAAATGTAAATACCTAGGTAAACAAGCTGTCTGTGACACACCTAGAAGTGCTCAGGTAAACAAGTGCCTTAAAAACACACTTGCAGCAAGAAGCCTCATGAAATGTAAAACTATGCAATGTGTTTGTAAACACACATAGATCAAAGGCTATGGAAACTCTAGGCCCAAAAAGCAATGGAACTTAAACTCTATATCAAAAAGATTGTTGGCCTCATTTGTATTATGGATTGTGCGCATCTGTGAAGGTGAATAAACACTCTTTGAACAACTTACCCATTTGTGAGACACCGCCATTCCCTGTGTTATTTCTTGTCCACTATATGCTATGGTGTGTATTCCCTTATCCATTTCCAAAGTGTCACAATGTTAAGTCAATAAGTCATCCCTTGACCTAGCCATGTTAATCTTAGCCTTCACCCTTCACTAGCAAATTGATCACGACTATGAAGTGAGTATGACTTTGAAAGTCTTGTCTGAGTAATAAATAATAATTAATGACCTGTTATATTTGGATTTAGATCACCAGTAATGATTGCTATTTGTTATAATTTCTATGTGAATGGATTGTAAATCATGTTTTAACCTTTGACACCTTGCAGCAACTTGATGATAGTTTGAGTCATATTTTGGTCATGTTGACTTGGTCAAACCCAGTTTGACCAAAAGTCAACCACATGACATGAGGTGGCAGACCTCAGATGTTACAGATAGATGATATATGGTTTGGTACAGGTCACCATGGTGGGCTTATGCAGTGGTTTCAGGCTTATGATGATGATTTGTGCTTTTAGGCACTTTTACAGATTATTATTATTTGGTGTGTCGGATATGATGAGTATTTATTTTGGACCATGCAGAGGACTATATGGTGTATGAGTACACACTTTAGATGGATTTGGACCTTTTGAGTTCAATGAGACAGTCTTTTTTCAGTTCCGGGCAGTTACAGTGATTTTTAGCCTCAATTGGCTATCCTAGTGCAATTTTGGCTTATCGGAGGCCCTATCAGAGCAGAGTAGAGATATGATTGGTTCACCTAGAGCGCTATTTTTTGAGGGGGTGGTCCAACCACTTGTTATTACCATATTACCCACCCCCTCCCAGACAGTCTGGTGATTTTTATTTTTGGAGCCAGGCACTCCAGGTGGCAGTTTGGGCAGTTTCACACTTCCCAAGGCAGTCTAGAAATGATAAAAATGGCTACAAAGGAATTCGATTTGGGCTACTGAGGCAATTTTATGGCATGGGATGATTGGTGATGATGAGTGGGATGTCTTCCACACCTTCTCCAACAGTTTCAGCTTCATCGGGACCCACATCCATCACTTATGGAATTTTTTGATGATTTCTGGAGCCTCCTAAGGCTCACGACTTTCCCAAAGAGGCACGATTTGGTGTCTATCATGATTATTTTTGGATATTGTGCCATGGGGATTGACCAAGGGTGTTAGAAATTACCTCTTGGACCCACCATGTGTTATTTCTTATGTTTTATCATTATGATTTGGTGGGATCCCCTCTCCTAGGGTGAGTTTGTCCACTTATTGTTATATTTTATTATTGATCCATGTATTATATTGTTGAGCTCATATCAACCATTGATTAGATCTTTTGATCTTTTAATCTTATCCACTCATTCAAAAAGTGGTTAGGATTGTGGCCTCTCTCCATTCTATTTAAAGGAGAGAGCTTTTCATTGTAAAAGGGACTTTTGGCTCTGGATTATTGGAATAGAGAATTATTATTGCATCTATCTGTTGTGTTGTGGTGAATGCTTTTGGAGTTCGTTCGTTGATTCTTCCTTTGCATTGTGTTCTTGGAGATTTTGTATTGCTATATTTTTGTACCACGTTTTTGCATCTACAAGTGGAGGCCGAATTCATTTGATGAGGATGTATTGGTAGGGGAGGAACCTCCCTACTTCTTCCTTGGGTTTGTTCGTTGGTAACAGGGAGTATTACTGTCCCAGGACCTTCTATTTCATGTTATCATTGCATTTCGCTTGTATTTCCTCCATACTTGATCTGACTGATTGAATCAACTTTCCTTGGTTTGACAGGTAGAGGAGGTCGCACTTGTGGGCTAGGGCATCATTTTGGCAAGCAAATTCAACAATTTCTCATTTTATCTCTACGGGAGTCTTCCTCAACAACAAGGCATCTCATTCCATCACTCAGGTAAGATCTCAAGGTAATTTCTCTTTCCATGATCTATCCATTTGTCTAAATGCTTCAAACCCTCATTTTACATTTTCTCGGATCTAGAAAGATCCACTTGGCTTTTGGGTATAAAAATTAAAACCCACCTCTATAGCATCCACGGTGATTCGGATCTATAGTTTGGTGTGGATTGGCCATCATTTGACCCATTTCCCAAGGCAAAGAAGCTTCTCCAGGGGAGGTTGCACTTCCTGGGAGAGGTGAGTTTGCTAAGATATAGCACCTGGGTAGGTGAGATCCCACTTGATCCTTCATCTACACATTTAATAACCTACCCCTAGTGTGTCACTTCAGTGATTTTCACCTTGTGGGCCCCATTCCTCATTTTGAGGGTTGAGCCCCACTTGGGTCACTTTGTGATACATTTCAATCTCAGATCTATTGAGATCTAGCCATTGGATGATCCTAATTTTCAAGATCCACCTACCTCAACACCTCAACATTCCTGATCTACAATTTGGTGGACATCTGACTCCATTTGGCCCATTTCCCAAGGCACTGATCTTTCTCCAAGCCCATTCGACTTTCCTAGATTGTTAGTTGGCTTATGGTGTGATCCTTGTTTTGGTTACTTGAACCCCTTGACATTGTAATATCAATCAATCAAGCTCACTTCTGGTACTGGTTAGCTCCAATTCAGTCCTTAAATACCCTGCATTGGACACGGTTCCCAAGGAAGCGGATTTTCTCACAATTGACTAGTACCCTGATTCTGGATCTTATTCTAAACCTCATAAGTCACTTGCATAAACATGTTGGACCAAATCTACATTGTCTAAACCCCTTGATCCAACCTATTACTTACCTTGTGACTTCATTCATAGATCTAGACTTTACCATACACCTTACGTACTTAATCATCATTTGATTTGATCTGGTGTCTTGGTCTGATCTCTCCTATCGGGAGTAGATCTGGGTCTCCCCCTTTGTTTTCTTGGGCTATATGACATAAAGTGAAGATTGCCTCGATTGGCGTGACAACCATCCACTGGGAGTCAAGGCTATCTTGGTTGCACCTCTTTGGTTGCCTATCCCTTCTGCCATCCATCTTGGATCCATCTCTATGGACACCTACAAGTTTGTTGATAACAGGTTCAAATATGAAATATATTTTTTTCTCTTGGTATATAAGAGTACTTGAGCTATGCGCACCTCCCTTGAGATGTCTATTTTTGCTTCAAGGTTGAATGGAATGTCTTCTAGGTTTGATTTTGCAAATGACAAGTTGATGCTAAGACTAGTTGTAAGGGTGACCTAAGGAGCACTTTCTTGCTCATTCTTGATTAATTGGTAAGTTTCTCTCCTAACCCTAGTTTAACGTTGCTCTTGGAGTGCTCTAGACCGAGTTAAGGTTTCTTTTCTAATATTTTGTCAACTTGCTTGAGGAGACCATCCTGCAAAGGAGCTCTATGTTGTTTAATCAAGCCTTGGATTTCTCTATTTTCCCTAATTAGGGTTTTGCTACCTAACCTTTGAGGTTGCTAGTTTAGCCCTAGTTGCAAGTATTGAATACCATCTTAAGAGGAGGGATATTAGCCTCAATTTTTCATATCCCTATCATTTGAGATAAGGTCTTTTGCCCTATCCTGATAAAATCTCTATCTCTCTTTATCAAATTTGTACATGTTTTATTTTATGCAAAAAATACACACAAACAATATATTGCCAAAAAACCATAAAAATCTAAATAAATTCAAAAATCCCAAAATATATGTGATTTTGTATTTCTAGTCCACCCTATAAATTCACCCTAGGGTTTTCTTCATAAACCCTAGAGGGTGTCTTCCTTTGAGCAAGTGCATTGGGATACATGAAATTGCCTAAAATCAATAATTACTTGTTGTTTAGTATTTCTGGTTCATCCTACAAGTGCACCCTAGTATGGATATCTTCTAACCTTAGGGAGCACACCTTTCTAAGGACTTGCCTTGAGAAACATGAATTGTCTTGGGATTTATAATAATTTCTTGGGAATTGTGATAAAGAGGAAACTCCATTACCGTATGATTATTGTGTCTTCTTTAATATTGTTCAACTCCGATAAGGAGTTGATCATAGCCATTAGGGCTTGGTGAAAGGTATTTTTGGTTTGTTGGTGGTCGTAGGTATCTTTCATTGATTAGGATCTCCCCCTTGGGTTCTGGAGTTACCCAAGGTGTTGAGAGGTTAGACTGTGGTGACATTGGTTTTAACCCCTCTTGAGCTTATCGTCACTAGCACTAGGTCTACATAGGCTTGCTTTGCAGAGGGGTGTTAGTTCAAGCAATAACAAACCATATACTTTGTCATAAGCTAGAATGCTTGACTGATTTTCATGATGAAGAGTGATGGATTGTGATGGATTTATCTTTAGATCACCCTTGTTCTTTGTTTGTTGTCATTTCCTTTAAATGATATGGGAATATTCTAGCTAACTATGGTGTCTAGGGCAATGTTGCATATATGACTTAACATAGCATGGGCCAATGGTTTAGCATAATGTGGTTGAATGTTTCCTATGGAAGCAATATGGGTACAGGAATGACAACAAATGGTTCAGGATGATTTTGCATTGGTATGCCATCTTATCTTTATTGAGATATGATTGCAAGTGATCATTCCCTTATTTACTCTTAATGGAACCTATATCTTGAAGAGGGATGCACTATTTATGAATGCATGGAAGCTATTGGGGCATATTTGTTGGAACACATAGTGATACTAAGAGGGGGGTGAATCAGTATCACACACTTTTACCAAATTTTACTTCATTAAATATGCACCATTATCAATCATAAATCTTCATCAACATAAAAACACAATGCACATAATATTTATATGGAAACTCAATTTATTAAATTGATAAAACCATAAATTACATAGAATTGTAGGAGAAACCAATATCCAATGATGGTGTGAGCACCCCCTCGCAAATTTAGCATACACTAATTTGATAGAGACACCAATCCCTTTTACATGCACCAACTTGCAATCTGCAGGCACCATCCTACCCAGCACCAAGGGATGAGGACACTAATCCTCTTCAGAACCAACTCAAATTAGCAAGCTTCGACCTGTTAAGTGGATGAGGACACCAATCCGCTTGAGCACAAACTCAATCTTTCCTTGCACCACCCTGTCACTCTAAAAGTATGATTTTGTTACTCTGTCAATCTGCTCTTTCTTCCTTCTATAGATATCCTTTTAAAAAATATTTTATTTCCCTTTTATTCAAGCTCTGCTTCTCTGTCATCTATCATAGTTTCTGTCTAATGCACATATTGTAGTTCTATCTGTGCTCGAATGAACTTCTTGTAATAAACCACAGTCTGCTCCTTTGTAACTTCTTACTATTTCCTGAGCTCCGCTCCTGTCTATCCTCAATGTGTTGCCTCGTATTTCCGTAAGTTTGCTAACACTTATATACTTCCACTGTCTAGTCCTTTGAATTTTTGAAAAATAAACTTTGAACTCTCCCACATATTTGCTCAAAAATATGTTCAAGATGCTCCTTAAAAGAAAGACAACATAGTGTGTCAAAAATAATATTCAGATCTGTTACACAAAACATTCTATCAACACTGTCTTTGTCCCTGCAAAAACGAGCTCAAAGTCATCTATAGATCTGTCCCTTCCTCAGTCCTTTAAAACTTCACCTCTACTCTTGATTTCAGCCTTATCTCTGTTCTACTCCTTCGCTAGCCTCTCTTTTTGTATTTCAAATCACAAATATCTTCACTTCCACTCCTGAATAGAGCGACCTCTCTTTTTATTTATACCTTTTTTTATGTGTGTTATTTTATTCCTCGTTATAGAGCCGACTAGTCCATTTGGATATTAATGAATAATTAAGGGACGTTTTTACTTTTAAGTATAGGGTGGAATTTACATTGTTATATTGTTGGGCCATACAAAAAGAATCCCTTTAATGCAAAAACACAACCCCACAATATCAAAATCAATCAATATGCTGACATTTTATGTCCACTTATCTTAACAGGATTTTATGGACATTTCAACATATATTGTGGGCATTTTATCAAACAAATGAGATGTATTCTCCATGGACTACGAGCAATTTCCTAGGGCTCTCGAGCATTTTTTATAGATCTTGCGATCATTTTCCTTAAGACCATTTGCAGGCATTTTCAATGATCTTGCTGCAGGCATCTCCCCAATGCATGTGCGAGCATTTTTCCTTAGTCAATGCGGGTATTATCTCTCTTAACAATGAAGGCATTTTTCCTAGGATGGCGAGCGATTAATTTATGACTGCTGCAGGGATTTTTTCCATGCCCGACGAGTATGGCGAGCATATTCCTCATAGGAAGTTTGCTCAATGCTTGTTGGCATTTCTCTTGGCAGCTGCGTGCATTTCAAGAGTCTTTGCGGGCATTTTACTTCTCTTATCCTGCGGGCATTTCAAGATAGTGTGAGCATTTTACCAAACCCAAGTGTGGGAATAATGCTGCTTATACGAGCAGTTTGTTAAGCATCCAAGTGGGCATTTTTCTTCACCAAATGTACTTCTCCCTGTGGGCACATTGATCATATCAACTAACTGACATGCATGTGCCACATCATTTCATCCTTGTTGTCATATTGACATCAATGACAACATTTTTTCCAATTGTATTTAAATCTTGGCTTGGAACACAAAGAAGGATCCTTTAAAAACGAGGAAATTGGTACATGTGGGATTAATAAAAAAATCCAATATCTGAATAATGACACTATTCCATGAAGATAATCTTACAACATATGTTGGCTAAACAAAATTTCAGTGCAAGAAACATTTAGCAACAAATTTTCAGTATGGCTTAAGGACAATTCCTGTAGCATTTATTCTTCAGGTAATGTAGCATGAAGATGATGCTTTTATGATATCAATTGCATAGCTATGCCTCCAACAAGAATACTAGTGTGAAATCCTATCAAACTTATATTTCAAGTCAACAATTAATACTCCTTCCTGTAGCAATTGCACTGGAGGATGATCTTAACAATCAATGCACCATGATGAAGTTACATCACTGCAATAGAAAAAAAACTCAGCATTTAGACTAGCAATATCATCCATAGGTTAGAAGTCAATTGGAGGTATTGTTACTATTGTCCCACACTCCGTGGGGAAACCCCTACAAACCTATTTTTGTAAAATTCTTGAAGTTTGGGAGTCCATCTTTGTTGCTCTTGGGCTCCCCATATGATGTGTGTAAATTTTTCACATTCCCAACCCAGTTTTAAGTTTCCAATGCATATAATTTAATGCCCAAACCCCATTCATTAAAGACTGTTGCAAATGAGTTTTTTCATGCTTAAAAGTACTAAACTTCAAACACTTGGAAATTTTTACACACTTTTCAAGGATGGAAATTAAAAATCAGTCACACCATGAAATTTAAAGACTCATAATTTTAGCCAATAGGCCTAGGATAAAAACCCTAAGGGAAAACCTGATGAGAGAGAGAGAATGATTTTATCATTTACTTCTCAAAAGAAATGTACAATAGAAATCTAACATAGTTAGCCAACGTATCTCCTCCAAATGAAGACTCAAGGATGGGAATTTTAATGTTGTAGATGCCTTATTCTTTGTGCATAAACAACATAGAAATTTGTGCCAATCTCTAATAGTACGGACTGCCTACACACAGTCATGTTTCTTGAAATTCATGCCAACTATAACAACAGTATCCTGCCTCAAAAATCATTCCAATCTTGCCTTGAATTTTGTGCCCTTAATCTGCTTGGAAACTGTGCATGCCTCCACAATATGGTTTCAAAATTTAATGTTGTTGTTTTTACCTTGAAAATCGTGCCAAACAATGGGAAAAACGTGCCTAGTCCCTTCTTGATTTTCGCTCCTCTTTACTGTTGGTGTACAGTCCTCAAATAATGTGCCAGATTCTCTCTGGGAATTTGTGCCCTCCTACTACTCCAATATGCTTTGGAATTCTTGCTCTCCTGACAAACTTTTTCTCTTCCTCTCTCGTTCTCTTCTCTTCTCCAAAAATCTCTTTTGGTGAATGAAAAACAATCATACCTACAACCCTAGGTTTCTCCTTTTTATTCATGGCAACCAATTTTTATAATCTAATGGTTAAGCTTAAATCTTGAACCAATGAGATCTAGGGATTAGAATAAATGCTCATTATTTTCTCATTAAATGAAAATTAAATGCACCCTCTCCATTTAAATACATAATGAGACATGAAAATTAAATGCACCTTCTCTTATTTCTCATAAAGTCAAATTTAAATTAAAACCATGAATACAATTTATAAAGTGACTTTATCTCTCATAAAGTTCATCTCACTTTAATAAAGTAAATAGGGATCACTTGGGCACTTTTCCACTCCTAGGCACATGAAGTGGAAAACACTTGTCTTTGGTAAAAAATTTAACAATATGAATGCGGTATTACATGATGGATGATCAGAGGATGATGTATGAATTGCTATATGCCATGTCATGATGATGATGATGTATATCTTATTAACTATTGAACAAGAATGCTTTATGATTGTCTGATGAGTATAGCTAGCAATATCACCTGTAGGTTGACAAGGATGAAAGATGTGTCCCTTTTTATTAGCCAAGTCACCAAGATAACCCTTGGTATTGTTAAGATCTTTTACCCTCTCCTTTGGGTCCACCTTTGCCTCCATCCGTTATCGATATCACTTCATTAAATTGTTTAACTCCGCTAGTCAAAGTTGATAGATGGATTCTATATCTCTCCCCTCTTTTACCTCTTCACCGAGAATACCTTCCTGTTATTCTTTGTGTAGGAAATATTGTATTGTGGTTGTCTTATGATAGTTTGGGAAGCTCGCTTGTAGACCCCTGGGGTGGACTGCTTATAAAGAAATGAGATTTGTGGAGCAATGATCCTCCTAGATTGTTGGAATGAGAGTCCTTCCTCCCCTATGCCCGGAAAATAAATGAGGGCATGTGAAAAAAGCTCCTAGTCAAAGACTCCTTGTACTTGCAAAAATTCAAAATCAAAGTTGAATACCAAAGAAATAAAAAGTCAAACCCAAAAAGGCTCAAGGAAAGAAAAACTTCCCCATGAAAAAGGCCTCAAAAATAAAAGAAAAATAAAAAGGAAAAGGTCTCCAACACAAAAGAAGTACAAGAAAGAAGTCCAACAAATCAAATCAAGACTTGTCCCAAAAGGCCAAGTCCAAGTGGAGCTAGAAAAGTCAAATTAATTGGGGAATTCTAATTACTAATGGTTAGGTGGGGGTTTATCTCACCATACAATAACCCATATGTGAGACACATCCATGGTGTTAGTCCTAATGGTGAAGAACACAGAGTTTTCCTTTTTCCCTCTTGTCCAAGAATCGCTCAGTCTCCTAGCATTATAAATTTCATTTGACCCAAATTTTTTGACCATATAACTCCATCCCGAAGGAGAAAATAGCTCTTATCAATTCCTTGGTGTTGTCTTAGTACTGGTTAATGGATAATTCATGTATTCCATGAACTTGTTTGAATATATCTATGTGGTCGGTATATCATCATGTAGAATGTGACTAGCTATATAATGAGTTATTTTTCCACATGGAAACTCTTTGTTGCTGGTCCATCGGGGACATATGACACAGATATACATCATTCGACCAGTGTATCAAGGTTTCTTAGCTAGATCATATTTATTCAGTGCAGGTCTTCAGTGTTTCATGGTAGCCAAATGGAGGGTATGCTATAACTTGAGTTGTACTTGGATAATTTTATTCCGATGAAATTTTTGGATACCCATTTGGCCCTAATACAGACATGTGCCATCAAATTGATCACTATTGCCACAAATCTGTCAATTTGAAAAAGGTGGTGGGGTTTTTGTTAGTGATTACAATGCTGATTTTCATGAACGTACTTTTTAGACCAAAACTAAATATTTTTTTCGATCCAAGGGATGTTATGGATTCCTCTTGTCTAGTACTTTCATCCTATCATCTTGCATGTCAAAACTACCCCACTAATTGGGCAATATATGAGCCTAAAGTTGCACTCTGTTAGTGGGAAACCTGTAGAGTTTCATGAACGTGCATGGGAAGCTTTTAATGGATATTTTGGCAATGTTTTGGCATTATTAGGATCATTTTGGACCCTACTTCTTAGATCCAACATCAAATGAGGGAACGTTGGCCTCTTAGAAAATTTTCCAGGCATGGACAGTTGAAACGGACTTATTTCAGCTTACATAGAAATGATTATGGCTAATACTATGGTTTTAATTTAAAATTGTCCCAAGTCTAGCTTAATTAATTTATAAAAAAATTAAAAGGTGCACTAGAGCTTCTAATTTCACTTTGAGAATGCACTTTTTCATTATTTGGGAAAATTAAATTAATTTTATAAAGTTATTTTGGATTTGTTGTCACAAAGTCTAGAGGTCTCTTTATACGATAAAGAACAATGACCACTACACTAGTGACAGTTCAGGGCCTTGCCCCAAATGTGTTACGTCGAGTAAGGACCTCCCTCTTTATGTTTCATGGATCCACTCTAGGCAAATTCAGACTAGCCACAAGAGGTGTCCCTGATTCTGCTTTCCCAAGTACTAATCGAGAAAAAGATCTCAACTTTTCAAACATAGTGACATAACCACTTTTTGGATAGGAAAACCAGGGTACTTTGGGATTTTGGAAAAGGTTATGAAATGGTACATTGGAAGTGAGTGGTTCTCAATCTAAAGATGAAAATAAATTATAGTGGTAATAAACAAGCTCCTAGAATGAGATGAACAAGCAACATGAAGATAAATCAAAGAACACACACTCTACTTGGAACAAATAACAAGAAGACCCAAAAACTGTCAAACACATACAAACCAAGCCACTCAGACAACCTAAGGGGTGATGGATCTGCCAACTAGGATGGTGCCTTTCGCTACCAAGATAGAATCAATTTTGACCATTTAAGGTCTTAGGCCAGGTGCCTTTCCTGGTTGAGAAAATCCAAGGGTATCCTAGACTTCTAAGGCTCGAAAAATACACTAGACTTAGATTTGTTGATGGTTGTCCTAAAAATCAGCGTATGTACACAAAGGGACGAGCGAAATGAAACAAGTCTAGGAAGCTGGAAACAAATCCAAACATTCACAATGCTAAGAGGAAAATTTCAACTCTTATTCTAATTAACTATGATGATATCTATACTTAATAAGCACAAATAAAATTATATTTAAACCACATAGGAGAGCCGAATTTGACTTAGAAATAACTTAGCACTCAAATGACTTCACTGCAATCTAAAAATCAAATCTGAAATATCTATGACTGTGAAGTAAAATAGCATGTAAATGGTCTAAAACAAAGGTTTTGATGGCTGAAAATAACTATTATGATCAATGCCCATTTTAAAGGGTAAATGGAGTCAAAAATAAATCATTTAAGCAAAGAAAAGACCCCCTAAATATGCCTAAAAGCTAAAACCATAAAAACTGTGTCTAAAACCCCCACGTGCCCAACCAGAAAAGGGTAAGCAATGAAAAATATGCTTGACAATTGGTTGTCTTCATATTTTTTGCCAAAATATTAGTACCACTTACCTCTATTATAGATGATGAATAGAGTGATCTCTCCTTTCCAACAACTTGAGAGTGAATGCCAACTCTCTCTTGCTTGGGGAGCACTTGACATCTACTTCAGTCTTTCCACCTGCCACAAAAATTGATTTGTTCAACAAGACAAAGACCAAATAAAATCTAAATCAGTGAAATGAAGATTGCATGCAAGTACAAAGAGGAAACTAGTGATAAAAAAGGGGCAAGAGAACCAGGGTGCACTTAGCTCCTATGGCTCTCTTCTTCCTGCAAAATACACAATAAAATCGTCCCCAAAGCTAGAGAAATTCAACAAGTAACATGTAGCAAAGATTGGCAAGAAATCAAATCCATGTTTTCAATCCAGAAACAAGAGAGAAAGAGTCACAATATTTATGGTTCTTCTATTTCTGAAAATGGACAAGAGTCCATACAATAGAGAGATCACTCTCTTTTATAGATTGAGAGTGAGCCAAATCCTTAATCCAAAGTGATGGACGAATGAGATTACAAGTTGAGGGCAGAAGATCAAAGACTAGGATCTTTTCTCACATTTGTATTTTTTTAAATCGTTGAAAATGCAATTTCTGTGGAGGGGGATGAATTACCTCCTTGGGACCAAGTACAATAAAAAAAATTACAACTTGTAAGTGTGTTTCATTACTAGGGGACAATAGTGGGTCCCCTTAATGATCCATTTCATTTTTTACATGATCAAATTTGCTTGAGTATAGCTCATTTTTTACCAAGTGCATTCCCTAAGAGAGAGGTGTGCCCAACATGAAGATGACATGCTAATTTTCAAGTGGTTGATGTCGGAATGATGATCTGATGATGAACATGTGTATAGGGGTCTAAAATAAGACAACCCAGGTCATTACTTTGTTCTTCCGAAATTTCATTGCCATACATTCCAAACCTTAGGAATTTTTTAAATTGGACCTTAAGCTCAAAATAATTAAAGTGTTATTAATTAGATCCTTGACTTCCCTTGCTCAGAATGAAAAATTGATGCCATGGATAAGTTCCTTTACTTAAAAAACCATAGGATGCACCATACTTATGCCCAATTCCAATATGAAATGCCTTGTTTTTAATCAACTCCAAATATTTAATTTATACTTAAGAAAATATTTCCAATTTTAGCCAATTAATTCAATTCTACAACAAATGTCATTTGGAGGGGTCCAATTGGCCTCCAAAGGTTGAGATATGATTTATGATGAATATAAAAGTGTTCCTCACTATTGGTTGACCATTTTGACTAGGTCAAAATTTATTTTGACCAAGTAAAAAAGTCAAACTTTAACCAAGGTAAAAAATGATGAGATTATCATTTATACAACCTATTGAGGAGAATCAATACTTAATTATGAACAGTATTGAAAAACAACTAAACACAAGATCGTGTCCTATAATAGGTGATTACCATGTGACTCCTCATATGACATGTCAACATAACACAAGAACATAACAACACATAAAGTACAAGTAAATGAGTTATATACATGTTGTCCTCAAATCAAAACCATCATATAGTGCTGCAAAGATCAACCCTCCTTAGTGGGTGGAATGGGTGGTCAAGTAGTCATCAGGATTAGACAGGTGAATTTTTTATTAGTGGAAGGCATGGGTTTCTCTTGGATATAAGGGAGACAAGAGACCTTTGTGACATTTACTAGTTTGGTAGACACTAAGGATTAGGGTGTCTCACAAATGGATGATGTACTTAGAAGGATGCTTTTCTTTTCTTTCTTTTGATATTTCTTGGGAGCACTTTTTTTACTTTGCAATCATCTAGTTTTCTAATCATTGAAAGGTACTAGCCCTGTATAGCCCTCTAGGACCTAGTTATGACATGGCCTTAGCTCCACTGCCAGCCATCGTCCATAGGTGCAACGAATTTGCCACATTAATATATTTTTAGAGAAAGTAGGCTTAACCTCTTAATTCAAGGAGTACCTACTGTCCCAGTCACTAACCAATTTCAAGGATGGGGAACACTTGTTTCAAATCTAGGGTGTAATCTTCCAATGACTAGACTACCTAGGCTCAAAACTGAACATCAGTGGCTATCCTACAGGAAGCATTAAGGATTCATATATTTTTGTCACACACATCAGATCAAGACACCAAGGGGGACACGTAGGTCATTCTAACAAAAAGGTAACAGAGGGCGAGATTCCTTGAGTTACTTGGTCATATCCAAATCAACAAGGATTTGTATTATGCAATTTGGAATGAGTGGAAAAGGGACAAGTTCAATCATGGGGAAACCAAAGGGCCAGGTAATGATCCAAGCAACACTGTGGAGACCTGCTAGAGAACAAAATGTATATAATCCACAAACTAAAACAAAATATGATGCTATGCTAATGTCGTACTCATCATATTTATTAGATAATCAATAGTCATAAAACAAGTCCTAATGCAAGTCATTTCATCAATATTACCTATAATCATCCATAAATAAATAAGCTCAGGACACATTGTCGGGTACAACTATTGAATATAGGATAAATTATAGGCATATATTGTGAGGCATTGTATGTCAAGATCCAATCCTTTGTCCAATAGTGGAGAAATCCATTGTAAGAAAGGTTCCAAAACGTATGGCAAGGGATCCCAAAATCAGTAGGTAGATGACCCAAGGTCCCACTCTGAATTCTGCCCACTTAATAGATCAAGTCATAATCTCAAAAATGTATCTCATCCATCTTCAATTGATGCTCTATATCTAGTACTCATTGCCAGGGACTGCTAAAAACTCTAGTCTGCTCTCACAAAGTGAGGAGTAAATCCCCCCCTACAGAATGTGTGATAATCATATTATTGGGAGCACGACACATATATGGAGGAAAAAATATTATATTTTATTTCAAATACCACATATGAGGAAATCAATCAAGGGTTAAGTTTGAAAGGTCAATGAGGAATTAAGTCCCATCCCTTTATTATTTGCTAAAGCACATGGATCAACCTTTTGTTCTCTCACATGTGTTCCTTGGAAGCTTCCTCAAGTGCAACATTTTGGTGGTTTTCTTAGTTTAGGGATACCACCCATGGTATTTCCCCTTGTTTTGGTGTTGGACCCAAGGTATTATGGTTATGAGGTATTATTTATTCTCAAAGAGGGAAATCACCCCACTAATGAGGCCCACGATTTGACTAAGGCAATGAAAAGGAGAAACGACCCATGGGATTGGTCCCTTGTATTTGATTTTTCCCTTGGTATTGCTAGTGGAAACCACTAGACCCACAGTATTATCACATTTTTTTATCATGTTTCTCTCCTAGAGGCCAAGTCATCCTCCCTAGCCCAACAAACTACTTCTAAATGTAATATTTTTTTTATTTGGAGAATGGATCTAGGCCCATGATGAGGCTAAACCACCTAGGTATTTTTCCATCATGTAATTATTATTTTTGTAACCACTTTAGACCCTATCAAAACCCTAAGGCACCCTCCTTGAGCTATAAAAGGAAGGGTATTGGATGGTTAAAAGAAAAAGAACCTACCAAAGAGGAATGTAAAAAATGGATATGGATTCCTCATTTGCATTATTGAGGGGAAACAACTCTTCTAAAGGTGTCACTTGATAAACGGCATGATTCTATAATAATTCCACAAGTGTTTTTCTAAAATTGGAGAGTTTATGACAATGGTGCAAAGAGTGACCACGAGTAGTGACATAAAGCACTGTATGATTCATGAACAACAATTTTTTTTAATTATTGGTGGAGTCTAGAAGAGTGATTCAAAAATATTGGAATGGATATATCATATATCTCTTCTTTGGGGTAAAAGAAAATCTAAAAATCTCAAAGCTCCATGCACTTATTGGTTGCATTTCTGATGACGTGAGAAAGAGCACATGGAGGGGTAACTCACCGAGGTGTAGTGGTCTTAGTGGCCATAGCTAACTCCGGAGTATCGGTGACCTCATATTTCTTATTCTTGCCACCATCACTCACTTTCAATTTACCAATCTAAATTTGGTCAACATGTTTTTTTACTAGATGCGAGGTGAATATGGATGGGATATTCATAGGTTGGGTGGGACTCAATACTAGATGGGGTGACATTGCTGCAAAAAATTGTGGATTGGATGGGTTGAGATACCATACCAAGACACCCAAAGTGATCCCTGGAAGATTATATGTAACCATAATAATGATTCCAACTATACTAGGGGGAGGAATGTTGTAGGGAAAATTAGCCCAAGTTTCAAGGGTTCAATTCACTCACATATTAGTTTGGATAATTCTATTCCCAATTCCAACTCAAGCAATACAAACATGAATTTAATTAAGAGAGGTGAAATTGCATACCTATATATCAATGGTTGTACTCGCAAGTTGAAACTTGTGAATCTTGGCCTTGATCCTTTGATCCAATTCCCCTTGTCTCTGACCTGCACACAAAACCAGAATACTACCCTTCTCAAAGCACATCAACCTTTATAATAAAATATTCAAATATTAACATGAAATTCATGAACAACAAATCAATCTAAACTTTAAATCAAATTCTATGATCCCAAATCATAACATTCCATCACAACAAAGCATATGAAATACGAGGATTTGGGGAGGGAAAAGAAGACGAAAGATGTCTTACAAAGTAATACCTAAGTTCTTTGTTTCCATACCTTCTTCTCCATTCCCAAGTCACTAACAAGATTCCACACATCTCTCTCTCTCTCTCTCTCTCTCTCTCTCTCTCTCTCTCTCTCGGATGATCAATATCCTAGCACAGTGATGGGAAAGGGTAATCAAACATAGGTGTGAGGGTGGCACTGTAAAAACTTTGGACACTCTTAATTCCAAAACATGAGCATGAGGGAATAATCGAGGTATCCCCCCCTTCCTTTTTCATTAGACTTGCTTTTATAGAGAGCTTCATTGGTTGAGGGGTTTAAATCGAGTATAATCGAACCTAACACACGTGGAAACACACACTCTTTTTATTTTTTGTCACTTCACATGTGTACATTAGTTGCACAAGGGTAAATCGCATGTGGTATGCTTGTTGATAATGGGTAAAACACATGTGAAAGACCAAACATGTTTTTTTGAAGGATTTGACCCAATTTCATAATGTGTAGTGAATGTCAAAGAGTGTAAGCATCCTTAAGTGTTTAAAATTATTATAACATATTCCCCCTAACATATGAGTTCAAAATATTTTATGATGGATGAAATATATTATAACAAGCAATGGTAATCTAGTAAGTGAACCCGGGCATAATGCACCAAGACTGGATCAGAAAGACATCTGTAAAAATAAACAAGCATCAAAAGATCCTCTTCCCAAGGCGGGCTAATATAAGTTCCAATGTGGATAAGCATGGTTGTGAAATCAAGTACATTGCAGATCCATGAAGTATATAAAATGCTAGATGCATGGCCACAATAAAATACACAGGGGATCCATGAGTAATGCTAGACAATAGCCACCAAAAATACATAGTGGATCCATTTCAAAATAGATCATATTCACAAACAGATACGATGTGGATCTATGTCTCAACATATAGTAGGAGAACAATTGGAACTGAGTGTAAATTGGTTCTCCATGTAGTACCAATGTTATATGATGTATGGTATAGTATTTCACAACTCGGGTAATAGAAAATGTGGGAATGCTACTGAAACCTAAGGTCTTTTATCCAAACCACTGATATTTACATGATTTTACCATGTGATTAAATGATATAAAGTTGAACATGGGGAACATTGTTTGATTACTGGTCATTCTTGTATACCATTATCAAATATGAGTAAACCCACCAATAATTATAATGGGAGTCAAGATAGCTAGTACATCCTATCAAGTGTGAATAAAAGAGTTGGTGTTGAACACTTGTAGAACCTATCAATCAAGGGACATTGATATATCCCTATTGTCAATAGTGAGGGAACCTTCCATTGATGACTTCAAATTCCAAGGGACTAAAAAGTCTCTAAACCTCATTCCCAAAGTAAGATGAGTTGAATTCGATGGGAAGAGATCCATTGGTACGGAGGTATTGAGACATCCTCCATCAACCAACATGAGAAAGTATCAAGAAATGATTTGTTTTTTGGAAATATATTGGACAAGGTTATGTAGGGACATACCATTGAGTATGCCTCTCGTATGCAACAAATTTGAATAGCACATAAAAGAGGCCCTCCAAGCAACAACCAATGATTAAATTTATTGACAGAGGCAAGGACTTCCACCAATGATGAAAATGGAATCCAAGGTACTACATAAATCCCAAAATGTGAATCAGGGTCTTGTTGTCAAACATAATGGGAAACCACTCATTCACAGACTAATGATGAGGTGTCATATTCTTAGCGCAAGGTATCCTACAAATGATGTAAGCAAGGCCAAGGTGCTACTCACTTTAGGTCATCTTCTCAGAGCAATGTTTTGTTGTCGATAAGAAGTGACTCACCAATGAGAAGTCAATGGGGACCTTCTATACTAGAATGAGTCTAAACATTTGATGAGATGCTACTGGAAACAACCTGATAATGGGAAAGGCCAACATACAAAGGTAGGGAATCTGAGGAATGGCTGACTTAGGTTTGAAATTCCTTTGAACAAAAAACACAACACATTAAGTGACTCAAGAAGCAACTGGGACCCATGGATAGAACATTGATATAAATTCAACAATTCATGAGGCAGTGAAGATTACTCCATAGTAGTTGGAAGAGTAACCAATAGGAGGAGTTCTAGACTCAAATGAAGGTTCAGTTTCTAATTCCAATACTACAACCCAATTTATGAACATAGATGTGACACAAGTGATTTGTTCAAAGGCGACATGATTGCATTGCTCAGGACATATATAGAACATCAAACTTATTTCCCTCCCCTCTCTTTCTTTATAAATATGTGATTTTTTCCTTTTTCATAGTAGTAAATCCTTAAAAAAAATAATGTTATATTACAATGGAAGAAACAAGTGTCACGAGGAATGCAACAATGTTCCAAGCACATGGAACAAACTTATGCAAAAAAGGTGTTGGGGAAGAGGTGGACACTCATAAGCATGTTTCTTCCAAGGATAGAATCCATAATGTAAATGCAACATATACAAGTGACGAGCAACATAATGAATGCAATGGCAGTATGAAAGTTGTAGCAAAACATTAGGAGCTATTGTGAAAGGAGTAGTGAGAAAAATCAAATGCATAATGAAACAAAACGGGAGCCTTATAGGGAATGGCCAAAAATAGAAGAGAAAGAGAGGCATGAGGCTTCTCCTCTAATTCATGGTAAAAATAAAAATACTCCCAAGTGTATGAGAAAAACTCGGCATGGGAACCAAAATGGAAAGAGGGTACTGACTATAGTGTCCCATGGTAGGTAGGGTCTTCTATCGAATTGGTGAAAAATGCAAATAGAGCAGGTTGACACACCAATATCCAACAGGTTATCTCCTATGGCAAATTTGGGTGGCAAAAGGTGCATCATGACAGAGTAGACGCCTAAAACTATATGCGATTTTCTGAATATACCTTTTTCGATCAATCAACGTCTATAGCATGATCCCTAATCAACCATGAATCCAGCTAAAATATTGTATCCAAGAAACAATAATACCATGATCATCTCTAAAACATATAAAAAGAGATATTTGAAACGGGTCACCTTGGTTGGGGTATTTTCAATTTTAATGTCTTCAATAATATTCATTACCAAGGAAGAGTACCAGCAAAGACTCAAGAGAGACAAGGCATGAGGACTTATAATTGATAAGATCAAACTTATGAGGAAGATCAAAGTTGAAAGCAGTAATAGATCCTATGGGAACAACCTCATCATCAAAAGATTCTAAGAATCTAGTAAAAGAATTAGACTCATCAAGAAAATCAACTTGCACTTGCAACTCAATGGAAAAGTCCAAAGACTCAAAAATTTCGATGTCTAAGGATCTACAAATAGTGAAATCAAACTCAAAAGGAAAATTGGGCATGGATATGATTGAAACTAGGTCCAATCCAGGGATATGATCTTTGGAGAGGACCTAAACATTCAAAGGAATGTTAGACTCTATCATAGCATCTAGTAGATTTTCACTTAAGGGAAGAATATTAGCCCAGATATGACACATGTCAAAACATTCACTTGGACCAATATGGTTGAGAACAAGCTCCAATGCCCCCATTGGATGAACCACCTCGTTAACTATCGAAACCAAGTCCCATGAATGTGAGCATGAATGTACAGGATTATTCTCACTAGTAATTGGACATGAGGGATATGAGGCCACATAATTGACCTATGGAAGGGTAGTGTCTACCCGAACACTAGGAAAAACAAGTGGGATGCTTGGTTTAAATTCAGGTAATGAGGAGGATCAACAAATGCAAGTTGATCAATAGTGATAATGCTTCCATTGTGAGGAAAATGCATCACATAAAAGAGCGTATACACCACAGCATTCATAGCATATACATAATCCCTCCCAAGGAGCATATTGAAGTCCAATGGGCCCTCCATAACCATAAAATTGACTAAGAGTCTTCCCACTTCATGTAATGGAAATTTGAGGAGGAAACCACAAAGGATCACAAGGTTTTCTATCAAAATCTATCGGATGACTGGCATTTAGAACAAGATTGGGAGAACCCATACTGGCTCCAAGCATATGCGGATAAAATATTAATAAAGGCTCCTTCATCTACAATACATCAAAAAATCATCTGGTGTTTAACTTGAACCCTTCATTAGAAGGGTGAAGAAGAAGGAAGGTGAGGCCCATCTAGACTATTCCAATCAAAGGAATCAATACTAGAGATTGGTGGGGGCTCATTCGAAGTGAATGGAATGCCCCCTTATCCAGAGAGTTTTGAGCTAGCAATTAAGAAAACTTGAACAATAGACACATCACTCTCCAAAGGAAGAGTGGGGTCGAGTGAAGATTGCATTAGTTCAACCACTTGAATCTTGTCACTCTCCAAGGGAAGAGTGGGATCGACCAAATATTGCATTGGTTCGACCACTTGAATCTTGTCACTCTCTAAGAGAAGAGTGGGACCAATTTAAGATTGCATCAGTTCGACCACTTTAGTATTGTTACTCTCCAATGGAAGAGTGAAATCAACTAAAGATTCCATCAGTTTTACCACTTTATCAACCACAGGTTGAATGGGTTGTTGGAAAATTATAGATTTCTCAAGAGAAAAAATCCTTAAGATAGGAACCACACTCTTTTTACCTCTATAAGAGCATGGAACAGATGAATAAGGTGGTCTCTCTTACAAATCTTAGAAGGGAACTTAGATTTGTTCTGTATTTGTGTATGTTTCACAATAGTGTCAATACTTCCAGCGTGACTTGGAGTGGATGGTTGTTTCCCCCAGCATGACTTGCAATGGTTGGTTTCTTACCCACAACATGACTTGCAGCGGTTGGTTGCTTGTCTCTAATGTGACATGCAGTGAATAGTGACTCGTTTCTAGTATGACTTGCAGTGACTGGTAAATTTCTCCTAGCATGACTTACATTTGTTAAATTTTCTGAATTTACTTCAATCTGATCTAGGATCTTAACTGAGAGAACAACATGTACAGCATATCTACAGCATATCAATCATGGAGACAATAATGCAAGCACACAAGAGACACAAAGATTTACTTGGGGAAAACCATAAAGGTGAAAAACCCCAATAACTTCCTCAGAGATAGATAGAGCAATGATACAACCAACCAAGAGAGATAGCCATAACCTAGTAGCAAATCCTCCTCCTCCATAAGTGTGCCACTCCTTCTTGAGTGCATGTGTGAGAAGTGAGTGAACAAATAGAGTGCCTCCCGCACTCTATTTATACTTGACTTGACTTTCCTTTTTACCTAACTCATGTAGGCTCGAACTTTACCACATAACATAATGTTGAGTGGGCCGACCCCCAATAGGGTGGTCTAATAACCCTTTGACCCACATGAATTATACAGGGCCAACCCCAAACAAGGTGGTCTAATAACCCATCAAGTATAAGTTACGACACTTACAATATAAATGACGACACTTCCTTATAGAGGAATAATACCATCTCTATAGGAATACAATATACATATATGTGAAATACATTCCGAAGTTACATATACATCAACACTCCCTCTTAACTAGGAAAGTATTTCTCAGCACAGTTCTTTTAGCACAAGTCATCTTCTTTGGATCATCGTCACTGGATAATCGTCATCGAGTCATCATCATCGTCACTGCTGCTGCTATCTCAATCAATCTCTAAATCTACTCGTCATAGGAAGTTCTACAGAGCCAGTCCTTTTTCATACTGGATGTAGGCCCACCACCTGCAGGTCTTCATCATCACTGGCCATACTGTGGAATCCTCAGGACTGATTACGTGCGTCACAAAACCTCGAAAGAGCATCCCAGGCTGTTACGAGCACACAGCTCTACCTATAGGATCTCCCAGGGCACCGAATTACATGTGACCTCACCACAAAACCTCGCAAGAGCATCTCAGGCTGTTACGAGCACACAGCTCTACCTATAGGATCTCCCAGGGCAACGAATTACATGTGGTCATGGCAAAACCTCGCAAGAGCATCCCAGGACTGATTACGGGCACACAGCCCAACCTATCGGATCTCCCAGGGAAACGAATTACATGCCATAGGACAAAACCTCGAAAGAGCATCTGCCAGATATCCCAGGGCACCGAATTACATGCCATAGGCAAAACCTCGAAAGACTATCTGCAGATCTCCCAGGGCACCGAATTACATGTCCTCCCAGAGCAAAACCTCGAAAGAGAATTTGCCAGATGTCCCAGGGCACCGAATTACATGCCATAGGCAAAACCTCGAAAGACCATCTGCAAATCTCCCAGGGCACCGGATTACATGCTCATCTGCACAACCTGATCCACGGCCAAAGAGTATCAACCTGATACTCACCATACATCATCCTGATGTATCCATGATCATCCTGATCATCATCACTGCAACGTCCTGCTGCATGTCATCTGGAGCAACATCCTGAAGCTCGTCATCTATGATCATCCTGATCATCACTGCAACATCATGTTGCATGTCATCTGGAGAAACATCCTGAAGCTCATCATCTATGATCATTGCAACATCCTGTTGCATGTCATCTGGAGCAACATACTGAAGCTCGTCATCTATGATCATCCTGATCATCACTGCAACATCCTGCTGCATGATCCACCTGATCATCAATGCATCTACCTGATGCATACCAAGTATCTACCTGATACATATCATCATACATGATCCTCCTGATCATCAATGTATCCACCTGATACAAATACATGATACATATCATCATACATGATCCTCCTGATCATCAATACATCTACCTGATACATACCAAGTATCTACCTGATACATATCATCATACATGATCCTCCTGATCATCAATGTATCCACCTGATACAAATACAAATACATGATACATATCAACATACATGATCCTCCTGATCATCAATGCATCTACCTGATGCATACCAAGTATCTACCTGATACATATCATCATACATGATCCTCCTGATCATCAATGTATCTACCTGATACAAATACAAATACATGATACATATCACCATACATGATCCACCTGATCATACAATGTATCCACCTGATACATATACAGATACATGGTCCAAGCATCCAACATGATGCATATACAAAATACGTACACATGATCCAACTGATCATATCCAGCATCCAACATGATGCATACATACATAAATGATCCAACTGATCATATCCAAGCAGAAACCAGAACATCATCCTGATGCTCATCATCCAGCGCTTACATCCACAGCCATGTGAAGGATCCTCCTTCCAACATGCTTGGAATGGCTTCAGCAAATGTGTCCATCATTTCTTCCTCGAAGTGTCCTCGATCTGAAGAACGCCAAGCCTCTCTCTGAAGTACTCGAACTTCACCCTGGCTAGTGGCTTCGTCAGCACATCTGCAATCTGCTCATCCGTCGCAACATACAGGAGCTTCACAGCTCCTCTCTGCACCATATCCCTGATATAGTGATATTTGATCTCTATGTGTTTCGACCTGTCATGAAACACTAGGTTCTCGGACAGCTTCACACAACTCTGGTTATCACAGAAGATACCAGTAGCCTCCAACGGGAGATCAAATAACTCAGACAGTAGCTTCCGTAGCCATACTGCCTCACAACTAGCTGAACAGGCTGCAACATACTCTGCCTTAGCTGTACTCAGTGCTACGCAGGACTGCTTCCTGCTAAACCAAGAGATCACACCTAATCCCATACTGAAGCAACACCCAGATGTGCTCTTCCTATCTGCAGCACTGCCATCCCAATCTGAATCAACATAACCCTGCAGGTTAAACTTTTGATTCTCCTCATACCTGAGCCCATAATCCACTGTACCCTTCAGGTACCTCAGAACATGCTTTACAGCAACCAGGTGAACACTCCTCGGATCCGTCAGGAACTGGCTCAATGTGTTCACAGCAAAGCAAATGTCTGGTCTCGTGTTCGTCAGGTACATCAAGGACCCAATCATCTGACAATACAAAGAGACATCAACCGGCTCAGATGAAGCATCACATAGAAGCTTCAGATTCGATGCCATAGGTGTGGCCATATCCTTGCAATCCATCATCCCGAACATCTTCAGGATCTCTACTACATACTTCCCTTGTCCAAGGAAGATTCCATCTGCACTCTGCCACACCTCCATGCCAAAAACAAATAGTGCATCATCCCCAAGTTCTTAACTCGAACTCGGCAGCAAGCTTCCGCTGCGTGTCGGCAATCAATCTATCCTCACCTGATACAAACAGGTCATCCAAATAGTAGTATCGCTGGATTGCCTTCTTCAACCTTGTAGAAAAGGTTGGAATCCGCTTTATTCTTGGTAAAGCCCAAGCAGGATAGAAAGCTGTCTATCCTACCATATCAAGTTCTGCACACATATATGACTACACCATGCTGTCTTGAAATCCATCTGGTGCATCTTCTATTTCATCACTTTTGTATTTCTCAATGCTGCCATCTGCAACATGCTTGATCTGATAGTTCTATTTGGATATTAATGAATAATTAAGGGACTAGTCCATTTGGATATTAATGAATAATTAAGGGACGTTTTTACTTTTAAGTATAGGGTGGAATTTACATTGTTATATTGTTGGGCCATACAAAAAAAATCCCTTTAATGCAAAAACACAACCCCACAATATCAAAATCAATCAATATGCTGACATTTTATGTCCACTTATCTTAACAGGATTTTATGGACATTTCAACATATATTGTGGGCATTTTATCAAACAAATGAGATGTATTCTCCATGGACTACGAGCAATTTCCTAGGGCTCTCGAGCATTTTTTATAGATCTTGCAATCATTTTCCTTAAGACCATTTGCAGGCATTTTCAATGATCTTGCTGCAGGCATCTCCCCAATGCATGTGCGGGCATTTTCTTAATCCTGTTGAGGGAATTTCCTGGCCTATTGCGAGCATTTTTCCTTAGTCAATGCGAGTATTATCTCTCTTAACAATGAAGGCATTTTTCCTAGGATGGCGAGCGATTAATTTATGACTGCTGCAGAGATTTTTTCCATGCCCGACGAGTATGGCGAGCATATTCCTCATAGGAAGTTTGCTCAATGCTTGTTGGCATTTCTTTTGGCAGCTGCGTGCATTTCAAGAGTCTTTGCGGGCATTTTACTTCTCTTATCCTGCGGGCATTTCAAGATAGTGTGAACATTTTACCAAACCCAAGTGTGGGAATAATGCTGCTTATGCGAGCAGTTTGTTAAGCATCCTAGTGGGCATTTTTCTTCACCAAATGTACTTCTCCCTGTGGGCACATTGATCATATCAACTAACTGACATGCATGTGCCACATCATTTCATCCTTGTTGTCATATTGACATCAATGACAACATTTTTTCCAATTGTATTTAAATCTTGGCTTGGAACACAAAGAAGGATCCTTTAAAAACGAGGAAATTGGTACATGTGGAATTAATAAAAAAAATCCAATATCTGAATAATGACACTATTCCATGAAGATAATCTTACGACATATGTTGGCTAAACAAAATTTCAGTGCAAGAAACATTTAGCAACAAATTTTCAGTATGGCTTAAGGACAATTCCTGTAGCATTTATTCTTCAGGTAATGTAGCATGAAGATGACGCTTTTATGATATCAATTGCATAGCTATGCCTCCATAAGAATACTAGTGTGAAGTCCTATCAAACTTATATTTCAAGTCGACAATTAATACTCCTTCCTGTAGCAATTGCACTGGAGGATGATCTTAACAATCAATGCACCATGATGAAGTTACATCACTGCAATAGAAAAAAAACTCAGCATTTAGACTAGCAATATCATCCATAGGTTAGAAGTCAATTGGAGGTATTGTTACTATTGTGCCACACTCTGTGGGGAAACCCCTACAACCTATTTTTGTAAAATTCTTGAAGTTTGGGAGTCCATCTTTGTTGCTCTTGGGCTCCCCATATGATGTGTGTAAATTTTTCACATTCCCAACCCGGTTTTAAGTTTCCAATGCATATAATTTAATGCCCAAACCCCATTCATTAAAGACTATTGCAAATGAGTTTTTTCATGCTTAAAAGTACTAAACTTCAAACACTTGGAAATTTTTACACACTTTTCAAGGATGGAAATTAAAAATCAGTCACACCATGAAATTTAAAGACTCAGAATTTTAGCCAATAGGCCTAGGATTAAAACCCTAAGGGAAAACCTGATGAGAGAGAGAGAATGATTTTATCATTTACTTCTCAAAAGAAATGTACAATAGAAATCTAACATAGTTAGCCAACTTATCTCCTACAAATGAAGACTCAAGGATGGGAATTTTAATGTTGTAGATGCCTTATTCTTTGTGCATAAACAACATAGAAATTTGTGCCAATCTATAATAGTACGGACTGCCTACACACAGTCACGTTTCTTGAAATTCATGCCAACTATAACAACAGTATCCTGCCTCAAAAATCATGCCAATCTTGCCTTGAATTTTGTGCCCTTAATCTGCTTGGAAACTATGCATACCTCCACAATATGGTTTCAGAATTTAATGTTGTTGTTTTTACCTTGAAAATCATGCCAAACAATAGGAAAAACGTGCCTAGTCCCTTCTTGATTTTCGCTCCTCTTTACTGCTGGTGTACGGTCCTCAAATAATGTGCCAGATTCTCTCTGGGAATTTGTGCCCTCCTACTGCTCCAATATGCTTTGGAATTCTTGCTCTCCTAACAGACTTTTTCTCTTCCTCTCTCGTTCTCTTCTCTTCTCCAAAAATCTCTTTTGGTGAATGAAAAACAATCATACCTACAACCCTAGGTTTCTCCTTTTTATTCATGGCAACCAATTTTTATAATCTAATGGTTAAGCTTAAATCTTGAACCAATGAGATCTAGGGATTAGAATAAATGCTCATTATTTTCTCATTAAATGAAAATTAAATGCACCCTCTCCATTTAAATACATAATGAGAGATGAAAATTAAATGCACCTTCTCTTATTTCTCATAAAGTCAAATTTAAATTAAAACCGTGAATACAATTTATAAAGTGACTTTATCTCTCATAAAGTCCATCTCACTTTAATAAAGTAAATAGGGATCACTTGGGCACTTTTCCACTCCTAGGCACATGAAGTGGAAAACACTTGTCTTTGGTACAATTTTTAACAATATGAATGTGGTATTACATGATGGATGATCAGAGGATGATGTAAGAATTGATATATGCCATGTCATGATGATGATGATGTATATCTTATTAACTATTGAACAAGAATGCTTTATGATTGTCTGATGAGTATAGCTAGCAATATCACCCATAGGTTGACAAGGATGAAAGATGTGTCCCTTTTTATTAGCCAAGTCACCAAGATAACCCTTGGTATTGTTAAGATCTTTTACCCTCTCCTTTGGGTCCACCTTTGCCTCCATCCATTATCGATATCACTTCATTAAATTGTTTAACTCCACTAGTCAAAGTTGATAGATGGATTCTATATCTCTCCCCTCTTTTACCTCTTCACCGAGAATACCTTCATGTTATTCTTTGTGTAGGAAATATTGTATTGTGCTTGTCTTATGATAGTTTGGGAAGCTCGCTTGCAGACCCCTGGGGTGGACTGCTTATAAAGAAAAGAGATTTGTGGAGCAATGATCCTCCTAGATTGTTGGAATGAGAGTCCTTCCTCCCCTATGCACGGAAAATAAATGAGGGCATGTGAAAAAATCTCCTAGTCAAAGACTCCTTGTACTTGCAAAAATTCAAAATCAAAGTTGAATACCAAAGAAATAAAAAGTCAAACCCAAAAAGGCTCAAGGAAAGAAAAACTTCCCCATGAAAAAGGCCTAAAAAATAAAAGAAAAATAAAAAGGAAAAGGTCTCAAATACAAAAGAAGTACAAGAAAGAAGTCCAACAAATCAAATCAAGACTTGTCCCAAAAGGCCAAGTCCAAGTGGAGCTAAAAAAGTCAAATTAATTGGGGAATTCTAATTACTAATGGTTAGGTGGGGGTTTATCTCACCATACAATAACCCATATGTGAGACACATCCATGGTGTTAGTCCTAATGGTGAAGAACACATGAGTTTTCCTTTTTCCCTCTTGTCCAAGAATCGATCAGTCTCCTAGCCTTATAAATTTCATTTGACCCAAATTTTTTGACCATATAACTCCATCCCGGAGGAGAAAATAGCTCTTTTCAATTCCTTGGTGTTGTCTTAGTACTGGTTAATGGATAATTCATGTATTCCATGAATTTGTTTGAATATATCTATGCGGTCGGTATATCATCATGTAGAATGTGACTAGCTATATAATGAGTTATTTTTCCACATGGAAACTCTTTGTTGCTGGTCCATCGGGGACATATGACACAGATATACATCATTCGACTAGTGTATCAAGGTTTCTTAGCTAGATCATATTTATTCAGTGCAGGTCTTCAGTGTTTCATGGTAGCCAAATGGAGGGTATGCTATAACTTGAGTTGTACTTGGATAATTTTATTCCGATGAAATTTTTGGATACCCATTTGGCCCTAATATAGACATGTGCCATCAAATTGATCACTATTGCCACAAATCTGTCAATTTGAAAAAGGTGGTGGGGTTTTTGTTAGTGATTACAATGCCAATTTTCATGAACGTACTTTTTAGACCAAAACTCAATATTTTTTTCGATCCAAAGGATGTTATGGATTCCTCTTGTCCAGTACTTTCATCCTATCATCTTGCATGTCAAAACTACCCCACTAATTGGGCAATATATGAGCCTAAAGTTGCACTCTATTAGTGGGAAACCTGTAGAGTTTCATGACCGTGCATGGGAAGCTTTTAATGGATATTTTGGCAATGTTTTGGCATCATTAGGTTCATTTTGGACCCTACTACTTAGATCCAACATCAAATGAGGGAACGTTGGCCTCTTAGACAATTTTCCAGGCATGGACAGTTGAAACAGACTTATTTCAGCTTACATAGAAATGATTATGGCTAATACTATGGTTTTAATTTAAAATTGTCCCAAGTCTAGCTTAATTAATTTATAAAAAAATTAAAAGGTGCACCAGAGCTTCTAATTTCACTTTGAGAATGCACTTTTTAATTATTTGGGAAAATTAAATTAATTTTATTAAGTTATTTTGGATTTGTTGTCACAAAGTCTAGAGGTCTCTTTATACGATAGAGAAAAATGACCACTACACCAGTGACAGTTCAGGGCCTTTCCCCAAATGTGTTAAGTCGAGTAAGGACCTCCCTCTTTATGTTTCATGGATCCACTCTAAGCAAATTCAGACTAGCCACGGGAGGTGTCCCTGATTCTACTTTCCCAAGTACTAATCGAGAAAAAGATCTCAACTTTTCAAACATAGTGACAGAACCACTTTTTGGATAGGAAAACCAGGGTACTTTGGGATTTTGGAAAAGGTTATGAAATGGTACCTTGGAAGTGAGTGGTTCTCAATCTAAAGATGAAAATAAATTACAGTGGTAATAAACAAGCTCCTAGAATGAGATGAACAAGCAACATGAAGATAAATCAAAGAACGCACACGCTACTTGGAACAAATAACAAGAAGACCCAAAAACTATCAAACACATACAAACCAAGCCACTCAGACAACCTAAAGGGTGATGGATCTGCCAACCAGGATGGTGCCTTTCGCTACCAAGATGGAATCAATTTTGACCATTTAAGGTCTTAGGCCAAGTGCCTTTCCTAGTTGAGAAAATCCAAGGGTATCCTAGACTTCTAAGGCTCGAAAAATACACTAGACTTAGATTTGTTGATGGTTGTCCTAAAAATCAGCGTATGTACACAAAGGGACAAGCGAAATGAAACAAGTCTAGGAAGCTGGAAACAAATCCAAACATTCACGATGCTAAGAGGAAAATTTCAACTCTTATTCTAACTAACTATGATGATATCTATACTTAATAAGCACAAATAAAATTATATTTAAACCACATAGAAGAGCCGAATTTGACTTAGAAATAACTTAGCACTCAAATGACTTCACTGCAATCTAAAAATCAAATCTGAAATATCTATGATTGTGAAGTAAAATAGCATGTAAATGGTCTAAAACAAAGGTTTTGATGGCTGAAAATAACTATTATGATCAATGCCCATTTTAAAGGGTAAATGGAGTCAAAAATAAATCATTTAAGCAAAGAAAAGACCCCCTAAATATGCCTAAAAGCTAAAACCATAAAAACTGTGTATAAAACCCCCACGTGCCCAACCAGAAAAGGGTAAGCAATGAAAAATATGCTTGACAATTGGTTGTCTTCATATTTTTTTCCAAAATATTAGTACCACTTACCTCTATTATAGATGATGAATAGAGTGATCTCTCCTTTCCAACAACTTGTGAGTGAATGCCAACTCTCTCTTGCTTGGGGAGCACTTGACATCTACTTCACTCTTTCCACCTACCACAAAAATTGATTTGTTTAGCAAGACAAAGACAAAATAAAATCTAAATCAGTGAAATGAAGATTGCATGCAAGTACAAAGAGGAAACTAGTGATAAAAAGGGGCAAGAGAACCATGGCGCACTTAGCTCCTATGGCTCTCTTCTTCCTGCAAAATACACAATAAAATTGTCCCCAAAGCTAGAGAAATTCAACAAGTAACATGTAGCAAAGATTGGCAAGAAATCAAATCCATCTTTTCAATCCAAAAACAAGAGAGAAAGAGTCACAATATTTATGGTTCTTCTATTCCTGAAAATGGACAAGAGTCCATACAATAGAGAGATCACTCTCTTTTATAGATTGAGAGTGAGCCAAATCCTTAATCCAAAGTGATGGACGAATGAGATTACAAGTTGAGGGCAGAAGATCAAAGACTAGGATCTTTTCTCACATTTGTATTTTTTTAAATCGTTGAAAATGCAATTTCTGTGGAGGGGGACGAATTATCTCCTTGGGACCAAGTACAATAAAAAAAAATTACAACTTGTAAGTGTTTTTCATCACTAGGGGACAATAGTGGGTCCCCTTAATGATCCCTTTCATTTTTTACATCATCAAATTTGCTTGAGTATAGCTCATTTTTTACCAAGTGCATCCCCTAAGAGAGAGGTGTGCCCAACATGAAGATGACATGCTAATTTCCAAGTGGTTGATTCCGGAATGATGATCTAATGATGAACATGTGTATAGGGGTCCAAAATAAGACAACCCAGGTCATTACTTTGTTCTTCCGAAATTTCATTGCCATACATTCCAAACCTTAGGAATTTTTTTAATTGGACCTTAAGATCAAAATAATTAAAGTGTTATTAATTAGATCCTTGGCTTCCCTTGCTCAGAATGAAAAATTGATGCCATGGATAAGTTCCTTTACTTAAAAAACCATAGGATGCACCATTCTTATGCCCAATTCCAATATGAAATGCCTTGTTTTTAATCAACTCCAAATATTTAATTTCTACTTAAGAAAATATTTCCAATTTTAGCCAATTAATTCAATTTTACAACAAATGTCATTTGGAGGGGTCCAATTGGCCTCCAAAGGTTGAGATATGATTTATGATGAATATAAAAGTGTTCCTCACTATTGGTTGACCATTTTGACCAGGTCAAAATTGATTTTGACCAAGTAAAAAAGTCAAACTTTAACCAAGGTAAAAAATGATGAGATGATCATTTGTACAACCTATTGAGAATCAATACTTAATTATGAACAATATTGAAAAACAACTAAACACAAGATCGTGTCCTATAATAGGTGATTACCATGTGACTCCTCATATGACATGTCAAGAACATATCAACACATAAAGTACAAGTAAATGAGTTATATACATGTTGTCCTCAAATCAAAACCATCATATAGTGCTGCAAAGATCAACCCTCCTTAGTGGGTGGAATGGGTGGTCAAGTAGTCATCAGGATTAGAAAGGTGAATTTTTTATTAGTGGAAGGCATGGGTTTCTCTTGGATATAAGGGAGACAAGAGACCTTTGTGACATTTACTAGTTTTGTAGACACTAAGGTTAGGGTGTCTCACAAATGGATGATGTACTTAGAAGGATGCTTTTCTTTTCTTTCTTTTGATATTTCTTGGGAGCACTTTTTTTACTTTGCAATCCTCTAGTTTGCTAATCATTGAAAGGTAATAGCCTTGTATAGCCCTCTGTGTTGGCGGGAAAGACTACCCTATAGTAAGGAAACGGATACTATCAACTGAAAGGGGATGATAGGTAAGCGTATTAATTGTGTTACAGAGATGTTCATGAAAGGAAATAGGTTATAGGTCTTGATAACATACCTTTCGAATGAAGTTCGATCCTAGCTCTTATTCGATCTTGCGCTCGGTCCTCAAGTCAACCTCCCGTTCAATAAACCTGCAAGACAAGTACCTTTCTCAGCGTATCTTGGATAATATATAATGATGAAAAAGACAAAGCAATTTAAACATCTAATATTAACCAAAACAGATCCAAACATGTATAACACTTCAATGAACACTTAGTTTGGGACAAGAAAGACTTTTCAACCTTTTATTGTCAAATGCAAATTGATGATACAAAGTATACCTTACTTTGTGACATGCTCCTGCAACTTGATCCTGGGGTCCTGCTCTTCTCTGGCTTGGATATCTTCCAGCATAAACTCCTCCAATGAAAGCTTCTCTTTAAAAGTCTCTTAATAACATTCATGTCTCTAACCCCTCTCTTTATTCTTCCTTGTATTTATAGCACAAGGGAAGCAGTTCAGATCGAGAGATGGTTATGGAGGAAGTTGAGGAAGTTGGGAAACCAACTACAACTAATCCTCTTCATGAAATTAATTATTTTTTAATAATCTTTTAAGATGTACGCTACTATTGCTCAGTGAAGTAGCGTTCAGGGCGCTACTATAGTGCTTGTAAACTAGCGCTCATCACTTTTTTAATGTTGAACACTACTCTATTGAAGAGGAGTAGCGCTCATAAGGCTTGAGCGCTACTATTACACACTGGAGTAGAGTACAGGTGCTAGTCTATTGAAGTAGAGTAGCGCTCATGTCTCAAAATGACATTTTTAGGGTTTTTCCAGTCTTGTCAGGAGGTGGAGTAAGTCAAAGTCAAAGTCTCCATCCAAGTTGTCCTTTTGTGTGATCAACAGCTCAAGGTGATCACGGACGGAGAGGTGCAGGTTTGACCTATAACAGATGCCCCCTAATGTGTGAGGTCAGAGGGAAACGATGGCCGAAATACATTATAATCCAAAGCTAGAGGAGAAGCAAGGAACCGCAGAAACGAGTCACAAGAACACCTGAAACAAAGATCAAGGTCAGCGAGCAATTACATTTTTGACATCATATAGATGTGTAGTATGATACAACATGATCTCCGATACATAACAAGGAGATATATATATAGCATGGCCACTTGGAATACGAGCGTGGATCCATGTCAAACTGAGAGATCATAGCCATAACAACAAACTGGATCTATGTCTCATGGAGAGCCGAATATAAGTGAGGCTCAGTCTTGCGCAACTTGGGTGATAACAAAATGAGGTAATGTCATCCAAAATCCCAAGGTATTCATCCAAAACAACTCTAGGTACAAACCCTAACCATGTAAATAGATGAGCTGACAGTCGAACATGGGGGGTATCGTTTGATTACCGGTCATTGATGTATACCGTTAACAAACGCGAGGACTTCCACCGATAATGATAATGGGGCCCAAGGTACCAAGTATGATCTGCCAAGTGTGAATAGATGGACTTGGAGTCGAACACCCGAGGATCCTGTCGAAGAAGAGACATTGATGTATTCTCAACATTCAACAGCGAGGAAAATTGCCACTGGTGACTGCAATTTCCAAGGTACTAACCGAAACTCTAAACTTCATTCCCAGAGTAAAATGAGTTGATGTCGATGGGAAGAAGTTCATTGGAAGGGAGGCCTTAAGGCATCCTCCATCATCCAACTCGAGGAACACTCAACTGGGATGAGCTGATATGGAGTAATACGTAACAAGACTAACACTAGGATGGCCGACACATGAGGTCAAGGTAAACTGCAATAATGGTCGACACGGGGTATATCCTTGAACAGTGAGCATGACACAAAGTGACTCAAGCAGTTTTCGACATAATGGGGTAAATGATAAGCCTAAAATGTAAGAGACATTATCAGACTCTCCATATGGTTGGAAGAATAACCAACTGGGGGAGTAAAAAACTTGGAGATCAGGTTCACCCTGAGGTCAAAAACTAAACCCAACCGAAAAGATAGACTCAAGTAGGTGCTGTGTTCAAGGATAGAACTGACTAAACTTCCTTTGACATTGAAGATGTGAGACATCTTTCCCATCCCTTATTCTTTTTAGATAAAAGAATACCTTTCTTGTTGTTTTAATGAGTTCAAGAAAGAATGAAAAACTCAATAGATCCAACCATGTAAAAATTTTAACGAGCCCATGGGAGGAAGACTCAGGACATTCTTCATTGTTTACAGAGTTCGAAGAAGAGATAGAAGATTACTCTATATTACTGATCTCTGGATTTTAATATCGAACCAAGATCTGTTCTTGCTCGCCGGTGTTTTCAATTTTAAGGAGTCTGAAAAACTTAAACAATAACTCCATATATCTGCTTGTGGATTTTAATATCGAGCCCAAGCAGATTAATGCTCGCCGGTGTTTTCCTGTTTATAGAGTCTAAAAAACTTAAACAATCCTCTTTTCACCTATCCGTGGATTTTATATCGAGCCCGGATTGGCCTGTGCTTGGCAGTGTTTTCTTGTTTATAGAGTTGAAAAACTTAAACAATCCTCTACTTACCCTCTCGTGGATTTCACATCGAGCCCGAGTAGGTGAATGCTCACTTGGCATTTTCATGTTTAGAGAGCTTGAAAACCCTAAAGAAAGGCTCCAAAAGGTCCTTTTTTGTGCAGTTAGTCTCCTCCCCCGAAAAAGTATAAAACAAAGGAAGAAGAACTCTTCTAGCGCATACAGAAGTATACCTAGAGTATACATTTTCCGTAGTTAATCCACCTAGGCCCGAAAAATGGATAATTCTATACCTGAGTGGATGAGCCTTCGATTACTTTAACGAGATCGAAGAGGACAAGCTTGCTCGGCAATCTTGTTTAGGTTTAAATAGTCCAAACAAGAGCTTAAAATGACTTAAAGGTCATCTTCTGGGATCATAGCTTCATAATCTGCCAAAACTAGGTCTTCAACAAAATATTAGTAAACACGACAAAAATCTCGAATGATATATGAATTTGAACTTTTAACTAGTTGACAAGGTCTTACATCGAGAATTTTAAACTTAGGAGATCGATCCTACAAAAATTTAAGGAAAAATGAGAGCTGGATAAGTGAACATTAGAATTACACCATATAACACATATTTCATTAAATTTGGAATTAAACAGTGGATCTAGAAATCCAAAATAACTAAAAAACTCAATTTTGGTGTTGTCCTTGGAATAAAATGTTTCCAATTTTAATGAAATATGTGTTATATGTATGTTTCAATTGATTAATTAGGTGATTTTGATAAAATTTTGAAACTATAGAGAACTAAACAATGGTGGGTAAAAATTAAAATCCAATTCATATATATAATTTCATTTTAAAAATTCAATTTCCAAATTGTTTTTGTAGGGAAAAGATTTGGGGCAAACTTGGCATTTTCAAATCTCTGTGGCGATCACATCAAGCATCCAAACACCGTTCTTCTTCCACCAAGTGAGTTAGAATCTTCCCTACTTGCATTTTTATGGTTTAGTTTTTATTTTTTGAGCCAAAAATTGCTTGCCAGGCAATGCTCACAACTTTTACTGCGCGGGTGCTACTGTGTAACAAGAGCAATAGCGTGTAAAGGATATGAGCGCTACTATGCTCACACAGAGTAGCGCCCATACGTTATTGTGTAGTATACAGAGTAGCGCTCAAGCCTGAAAACTTAAAAGCAAGCGCCGAGACTGAAAAAATGTCACTTTTTGTGCAGGATGGTTCTTCAAGGGAGGGAGAGAGAACATGAGGACATGGATACGCTGGCCATGCAAGACCCAACCACTCTCCACGCTCTCCAAAGATGCGGTTTATTGAAGTTTTACCGAACCGTAAACATGAGGGCCCTAAACAAATTATTTCGAAGACTTATTCAGTACTGGGATGTGGATACCAATACTTTTGTCATCCGTGGGCAAACTTTGGAGCTTACAGTTGATGACATTTATTTCATTACTGGTCTCTCACGGAGGGGAGATGTAATAAATCTGAAAGGGTCTTCTTGTGTGGGCATAAGGTCTGTGCAAGAGTACTTGAATACATATTGTGTGGTTGGAGCTGAGAAATCGGGAAGCCAAATCTTGATTTCTACCATTGAAGGCCTCCCCTTGAAGGTGATAGTGAGTATGATTAACCGAGTGGCAGGTAGTGCCTCACTACACCTAGCTTCCGGGCACTCTATGCATGTTGGTGTACAATGCTTACACGGTCATGTATATGATTGGTGTACTAATTTACTAGCGAGCATGAAAGCTCAATTGACAGGTTGTAAATCCGGCACAATGAAGAATTTTGGGTACAGTAGCATTTTGTGTACTTTCTTCTTTGAGAGGATGCCTGCTATTAGTTTTGGGATGCCTCTACCTCAGGTTAACCCCCATGAGCCCAGACTAGGCCGTTGGGGTGACATATTCCTCCGCCAGGGTGGTGGGGAAAGTCACTACTGTTATCATACTGATGATTTCTGGAGGTGGTGGGAGAGGCAAGTGCCCGCTTTCGAGCAGTTTCCATATGCTGGATTGGATTTCCGTCATGATCCAGAACTGGTGCTTCCTCCAGGTGGAGCCTGGGGATATGTTGGTATGTTTTAATTTTGAGATTTATTTAATTTTTTCAAACTTTTCAAGTATTTGATTTTTATGAATGAATTTTGAAGTGCTAAACAAGTGTCATATGCAAATATTGGGCCTGTCTATCTTGAGGGACATCCTACCATCTTTATGAGGCCAGCTGATATTACTGCAGTAGATGCTATGTTGGGGACCATAGAGAGAAAAGTGATTCGGTTGACTCATGAAGTTCCTGCATGCCGTATGGATCAGATACCTATTGATATGCAGGAAGATGTAGTTGGGGTGCCCCCAGCATGGCTTAGGGTGCTGCGGAAGATAGCTAGGCTAGTCATATGTTATCGCAATGCAGTAGATGATGATGAGGTCCCTCCTTCTCCATAAGAGAGGGATACATTCTATGTATATATTTTTTAGGCTACTATGTCCAGTTTTGTACTTTTATGACATGACTTGATAGACTTGTGATCCAAAACTCATATATTTTTTGATACAGTATCGGCTATATACAGTATCGGTTATTTACATATGTATGTGTTTGAATTTTATGTGTGCAATGTTGTTTATGAAAGTGTATGATACAAATGCCAGTCTAACACATAGTTTGTTAATGAATCAGCTAATGCGTTTAAATTTCTTGGAATGTGTTCATATATAATAGAATCAAACTGTCTTTCCAAAAGTCTAACTCGTAGAAACTGACGTAGCAATCCGAGATCTCTAATCTGGTAAACACCTGTTAAATGAAATACAATTAGTTGTGAGTCAAGTCTTACCTCCAAATGTGAAATGCCATGACTGAGACCATCTCGGAGAAGTTCTATAACTGCACTGTATTCAGCCACATTATTCATGGTAGGACCCAAACAAACCCCCCCCGAAGAGACAAGTTGGCCAGCAGGTGAGTAAATGACCCAAGCTGCTGCAGCCAACTGACAGGTGTGGCAACTGGCGCCATCAGCAAATCCTAAGAAATGTTCGGTTGACATCTAGTACACGAAACGAAAAACACACATAAGATTAACTAACAAACATAACGAAAACTAGCTTTACAAAAATATACAGCTATGTTACAAGAAAAAGTACGTCAGCCTAAGCGTAGTACTTCTTCAGGTAGAGCCCATTTCTAGGCTCGGTCAACTTATTACCTTCGTAATCTATCAGTTCATAGGCTCCTTTCTTCAGTACTTTGGAAATTATATAAGGTCCGAGCCACCTGGACTTGAATTTGTCGGGTCCTAGGGGTTCTTTGTCTTGATCCCAAAGTAGGACCAAGTCTCCTTCAAGGAAAACCCTAGGTCTAACTGATTTTTCATACTGTCATTTCACTCATTTTTTGTGGACCTCGTTTGTTGTGAGCACGTCGCGGCGCTGTTCATCTAGATGTTCTAAGTGTAACAAACGTTCTTCTAGTATTGAAGTATCCGGTAATAACTGAACGGCTAGTTTTAGCGAAGGAATCTCGCATTCAATCGGTACGACTGCTTCTATCCCATGCACAAGTTGGAAGGGAGAGAATCCGGTAGCAGTCTTAACATTGGCTCGGTAATCCCAAAGAGATGGGTACATCATGATGTGCCAGTTATTTCGACTGGCATTAACAGTTCTTTGCAATATAACATTTAAAGTTTTGTTCACTGCTTCGACATTTCCATTCGCTTGTGGATAGTATGAAGACGAATGTTCTTGTCGAAAACCAAGCATTGTATACAACTCGGTCATCATGCTATTCTGGAAATGACTACCGTGATCAGTCACTATCTCTTCAGGTATGCCAAACCGTGCAATAATCTGATTAAACACGAAATAAGCGGCAGTTTCTCCATTTGCCTTGATAGTAGGCATTGCCTCCGCCCACTTAGTAAAGTAGTCAATGGAAACGATGATGTAATGATGTCCTCCAGCCAAAACTGGATTGCAAGTCATGTAATCAACCCCCCATTTTGTGAAGGGGCCTGCTATAATCACAAGATGAAGAGGAGTTGGGTGTGCCCTCATTTTCTTAGTGAAAAACTGACATGGACGACAACGTTTCACCGCTTCCACACAATCTTTAAATATCGTGGGCCAAAAATATCCGGCACGCAGTATCTTCTGAGTTGTTGCCAACCAGGAAAGATGTCCCCCACAAGCTCCACTATGGGCATCATTTAATACTGCTTCGGCTTCTTCTCGAGTTAAGCAATGTCGTAAAATGGAATCTACCCCACGTCGATACAAAGTATCTGAGATGATGAGGTAGTTCTCGCATGGCTTTTGAGCTTGCGTCGCTCTTCTCGAGAAAAAGTAGTAGGACACCTCAAAGTCTGGAGATATACTAAGATATCCCCATACCATGGGTCAGAGGAAGCAATGAGGAAGATATGTTCATCTGGAATGATGATTCTTCCTCAACGTACTCTAGGTCACTTGGAAACTCTGAGATTAACTCAGCGAACACTAGTGATTTCTTCGACTTGGCCGATTGGAAGACCAAATCGAACTCCTGTAGGATTACAATCCATTTATTATACTTCCCACCGATGATTCTTCGGGTGAGAACGTACTGGAAAGGATTGAATTCTGCTATCACAGTAGTAGTTCGTAAAAGTATATAGTGACGAAGCCTCTGTACCGCATAGACCGCGGCAAGTGCTAACTTCTCAACGTGCGAATATTTAATCTTAGGGGTTATCAATGCGCGAGAAAGATAGTAGATAACATGCCCTTGGAGCGTATCGTCTTCCTAAACTAAAACTATACCAATTGTATTAAGAGACGCTGCCAGATATAAAAGAAAATCTTTTGCATAGTCTGGCGGGCTCAACAAGGGTGCTGAAAGAAGTGCCTTTTTTAAGGCTTCAAAGGATGCTTGAGCAGCCTCGTCCCACACAAAGTAGGAGTCTTGTTTGAGTAGTCTCATAAAAACCTTTAATAATTTTAGCATAGTTTATGATGAATCGTCGTAAGAAATTAGACATGCCTTGCAGACTTTGGAGTTGTCGCAAGGTGCGAGGAGGAGGCAGATTTACAATTGCCTCTACTTTCAGCGAGTCGACCATTATGCCACGACTGGAGACAATGAATCCCAGTAGACGTCCTGATTCGACACAGAACACACACTTATTAGGATTCAAACGAATCTTATATTGCCTGCATCTTTCAAACACCTGTCTAAGATGAGCTGGATGATCCCGTCTCTTTCGAGATCGCGCTGGGAGATCATCCAAGTAAGGTTCTACTATGTGTTTAATATCATGAAAAGCGAAATTCATCGCACGCTGGAAGGTAGCTCCAGCATTCTTCAAGCCAAATGGCATCTTCCGGTAAGCAAAGGTCCCCCACGGGAAAATGAAAGTTGTTTTATGCTAATCCTCGGGTTTGATTTGTATTTGATTGTATCCCGAAAATCCCTCCATGAAAGAGAACATCCCATGTCTCGCACAAGCATCTATGATTTGATCGATAAATGGTGTAGGATAGTTATCTTTCGAACAAGCTTTGTTCAAGTCCCGGAAGTCAGTACAGACTCTAATGGTACTGTTATCACACAACTTGTAGTTGCCCCTAGTGGTATCTCATCCGGGACGGTAGAGGAGATAGGCAACTAAAGAGGTGACCCAAGAGATGCCACGGTTCCCAATGCAAGGTGGGAGTCACGTCAACCGAGGCACTCTTCGCTTTAGGTCAAGGTGTAATTAGACCAAGGGGGAGACCCTATACCCAATCACAGTTGATTGGACCCAAACAAAGGTTTCTAAGGGTAAGCAAATGAAGAGTTACGAAAACCAATGCAAGGCTAAGTGGACCTAAGAGTTGAGGTATGGTTGAAGGTGGTGTAATGGATTGTTAGTGTTTCAACCTATGTATGGTTTAGGCCACATTGTTTGGTGTGATGTCAAGGTGAGGTACCATGTGTTTTCACAAGTGGGTCTTGTCTTCTTTGGAAGCGTGAAATGGTTCTAGATAGGCCCACAAGATGAAGCTAGGTGTGAGGTTGGTACTATAGATTGGATGAAGACTAGATCTATGAATCTAAGTTGATTCTAGGAGTACCCACATGCTAGATCTAGGGTTTGACACTATTCCCAAGGAGTGCGACTTGCTTAGAGAAGGACTAGTGCCTTGTTAGATGGGCTAATGGGGTCAAGAAGTATGTCAAAGTGTAGATCGGGACACCTAGAAGCCAAATCAAGTGGGTTAAATGAGATCCAATGGTTGGATTTTGCTAGATCTAGGTTTTTCAAGTAACAACCCTAAGTGGACCACAATCCCTTGAAACAAGGAGTGCTACCCCCAAGGCGGATCGTGATAAAAAGACAGTCTAGACCTAGGTTTCAAGGTATGGGCATTCCAAATCCATGAAAATCTCAAACACCCACCTCCTCAAAGTGGTCAAACTTACTCAACCAAGGGAGTGCGACTTTGCTCAAGGAGGGCTAAAATGAGGGTTTGGTGGACCAAATCAAGTCCAATGGCCACCAAACTATAGATCCAAGATGCTAGTACCCCGATCTATGCATGTCCAAAAAATCAAGTTAATCCAAGGGCTAGATCTTAGTAGATCTGAGTTTTGAGGTGTAAATAAATTCAAAAGGGGGTTTTGACCCCTTAAAACATGGAGAGATGTCCACAAGGTAGATTTCACCAAAGTAAGAATCTGGGGGTAGGTTATCAAGTGTCTAGATTGCAAATCAAGTGGGATCTCACCTACCCATGTGCTAGATCTAACCAAACAAGCCTCTCACTAGGAAGTGCGATTTAGGTTCAAGAGGGATTTTTGCCTTGAAAAGTGTGTTAATTTTAAGCCAATCACCACCAAACTATAGATCCAACTAGGGGTGGATGCTATAGAGGTGGGTTTTCAAAATCTTCTCAAAAGCAAGGCTAGATCTAAGTAGATCTAAGAAATACCAAAATTGGGGTTTTAATGAATTAGGGTTTTATGACCAATGAAGATAGAATGGATGAAAGAGGCACATACCTTGTAGATCTTACCTCAATTGCTTATGGCCACCTTGCAAATTGATAGCATTCTCCTATGTGTATATTCAAGAGTGAGATCCAAGAGCTTCAACCAAAACGTCCTTCTCCAAGATAGCCAAATCGTCCTCCTCCTACAAGACAAGATCAAAGAAACAAGTCAAGCAAGATGATTATGAAAATGGTAGAAAGATGTAATAGAAAGCATCAACTATGTCACTAAGATACAATAATGATACTCCCTGTCACAAGATCAACCCAAGAGAGAATATGTGGATCCCTCCAACAATAACCCTCATGAAGTCGCCCTCCTCTCCACCAATTCGACTTTCCTGTCAAAAGATTAGTAGAAGCACCAAAATACACAATGATACATAGAAGAGATACTATATATTCAATATGCAAGAGAATCCACAATACAAGAGAGATGTGCTCCACAAAGAATTTTTCTATTCCAATATTCCAGAGCTCCAAAGGTGAGCTATACAATGGGGGGTCTCCTCCTTATATAGGATAATAAAGACCAAAACCCTATACCACTCCACAATACTACATCAAATGAGTGGTTGAGATTAAAAGATCTCATCATACAATTAATGGCTAAGATGAACCATCACAATATATCACATGGATCACTCAATATAACAATAGCGCCCCCACTAAATGGTACAATAAGAGGGTGACATCATCCACTAGAGAAACATAAGTACCAAAATCCAACTCATGGTGACTAGGACATGACAATATAAGTTCATGGTGTGGCTAGGAGGCATCAATCCTTACTAGCTCATCCCCAAGGCACAATAAAATAATAAAATATGTCCAATATAATATAAATGACCAAAAACTGTCCTCAGAATCCATGACAGTCAAGCAGTAAATGTCCTCCTGTGATCAATCTGGGCATACCCACATGGTGAAAACTGACTGGAAGACAGTGATGCCACCCTGGAAGACCTCTGTGAAAACCAAATGCCAAAACCTTGCCTCAATTTCCCAAATCGATTTCCTCAGTGACCACTTTATCCCATTTTTTAACTGCCTCGGGAACTGTGAAAGTGCCAAAACTGCCTCCTGGGGTGCTAGCGCTGTCCATCTGAGCCCACCAGGCTCTCCAGAAGGGGGGGTAAATGGTAAAAACAAGTGGCTGGACCACACCCTCCATCATCAACGCCCTAGGTGAACTGGCCTCTCGGGGCCCCTGCTGCTCAGGCTGGGAAATCAGCCCTAAATCTGGTCAACAAGTGTAAAACTGCATCAATCATTGTCAGAAGTGCCCGGAACTGAAAGATAAGTGTCTCATTGGATCCAGAAGACCCAAATCCACTAGGAATGTGTACTCATACACCATGGGTTTCCCAAATGGGCCAGCTGTAGGGTCCACCATATATGGACAATGCATAATCTGCTGATCTGAAGAAGTAATAAAACCTGCTGAACTGGATCAATCATCATCTATATCCTATGTCCATCATATGATATCATCATCAAGCATGTGGTCCCATCAATCATCATCAATAATCATCTATACATGGTCCACATCATCATAGATCCCCATAATATATACAACCAAGGATAAATCACATCAGTAGACTAAGACAATGCTTCTCTAATCATTCTCACAGCCAAGCTCAAAGTATAACATCCATTCAGTGGCATTAATTAAGTTAGCATATTCCGTTGTTATATAAAAATTGCTTGCACAATAGTTCAAACAACAAACTCACCCATTGGACATGGTCAAACTGCTAGTGAAGGGTGAAGGCTAGGAACAAGGTTGGGCCAAGGGTTTGACTTATCTAACTTAACTCAAAAATACTTTGGACTGGGAGAAAGGGGGAAAGCTACAAACTCTGTGCTGGACAAAATAACACAGGGGATGGTTGTGCCTCACAAATGGATAAGTTGTTCAGAGAGTGCTTATTCAACTTAGGCATCATGTCTACATCAAGTTGATCCAGGTTCATTAGGATCATTCAATTTTATTCCATGGCCTTTTTGGCCTACATAACCCTTCGGATTTCATATGTGCTGAGAAGCACAACTAGTTGCAGCTTGCATCCAGGGCATGTTTTTTCATATATATATAAGGTCAGCAATTGTTTAGATATAGCTTTTAAGAACCATTGCTTTTTGGACCTTTCTTATACTCTTCGAGGAGTATTTTTAGCTGTTCATCGCTCTTGCCCTTTTTTTGTTTCCATGGGCGAATTTATAAGTTTCCATAGGTAGAACATGAGCTTTCAGTTTTAGCCAACAACATCTCAAGTGACTAGGGGGAGTTCGAGCCAATGCCAAACATCGGGACAACCGACCAGAATGATTTAGGCCTACAATCCAACTCACCAAAGGCAAGTTTTGTCACCAACTCAGATCTGAGACACTGAATAAACAGGGATGCGGGCCAAACACAGAGGTAGAAAAATGGGGAAGTCCTCGGTATCAAAAAGTCAAATGAGACAAGTCAGGGTTTAAAGTCAAACAGGAAGGTCATGTATGGATGGAGCCAAGTGAATGTGGAGCCTACACTAGCAGACAACTGGTGTCGGGAAAGACCATATCTATGTAAGGTGAAAAACCAGTGGGTTTTGTTAAATGACCTAAATGTGCAAGCAATCGTCCATTTTATGATTTACAGTTCATTTTAAATAGTTTGCCACATCAGGAATAATATACCAAGCACATGCTGTGATCATGACTAAATCAACAAGATAATAATCCACAGTCAGTGATAACATATCCATAGATCATACAACATCATCATAATAATAATCATCATGCATCATCTGAAACACTGCTGAAATACATCTCTAGGCACTGAACTGAAACTGTATGGGATAAGTGGTCACATCAGTCATCAAATATGAACTCTCAAGGCTCAGCGTTGACACAAGGTCATACATAAATCTGAATAATATACTGCTCTAATCATGAGTGATCCAAAATATATAGCCATGCTCTGGAAAAATGGAAGCTCTGGAATGTGCAGATATCTGCTGAACAAGGATAGTAGCCCTGCTACTATAGTGTGATAACAGGTACCTTGCTTCTTATCAAACGGAACGGGGTTTGAAACCCATTCTGTCATGTCAATCGGATAGATGAAACCGGCTTTAAGCAACTTTTCAACCTCCGCCTTGATGGCGGCCGCTTTTCTAGGGTTCACAGGACGGAGGTTTTGTCTCACAGGTTTGCGTTAGGGTATGTCGTGATGACATGCTCCACGATGGCTGGGTATATACCTGGCATCTCCTCATATGACCAGGCAAAAACGTCGCGGAATTCTTTAAAAAGTTTGTATACAGAGCGATCTCTTCTGGAGAATAGTCTACACCAATAAAAATGTTTTCCACGACCCCGGGTTTGGTGGAAATGTTGATCAAAATTGTTCTCGATATGTTAGCCATATTTACCTCAGCATAAACAGCTCTCGAAGTAGAAGGAAAAGATGACAAATCAACCAATCCACCGGGTCTCACAGGGAATTCCCCTCTCTCAATCCTGTCTAGATCTAGAAGCATGTAGGACCTGTGATGCATATGTTCCCATGGTTGGTCCAGGCCCATCATGACTTCTAAGATGGATTCATCAAACGGAAAAACTGTGTCTAAACAATCGAATGAGTGAGTGGAATTCAGTGACCATGCCGGAGCATAGTCCATATCTGACTCGGCAGAGACTGGCGGAGTCATGATATGTTCCATTGTAGCATGTTGTGTTTCCATATAGGCCACTTCTGCAATGGATGGAGGCACAAAAGGTTCTGACATAGTGGGAAGGATCCAAGGATCAGTTCTTAAACCAACCGTGAATGTTTCTGTAGCAGTACCCACATCAGAACGCATAAAAAGAACAGGGGAGGGGAGGCCGAAAGTGTCTATTAACGACCCGTACAACCCTGCTCCTAAACTCTCATTAACCGGGGCGGTTTGATCAACTAAGGGAATTGTGGTCTCTGAAGAAGTCTGGTTGTTTCTCTGAGTGAAAGAAAGTTGATCGACTGTAACGACCTTACCTTCAAACGGGAACATAACAACTCGAAAAACTGTCGATGCAATAGCTCGCATGGCATATGTACAACTCCTTCCTAATAACATATTGTAATCAAGCGGAGCATCCAGAACTTCTACTTCTACAGCAACTGTCTTACCGGCCAATGTGACATCAAATGATGGAAAAACCCCATGTGGGTGGAAAGTCCTGCCATCAAATGTAGTAAGTAGTGTGTTAGAAGGGGCTAACTCGGGGGAAGCCAAAGCTTTCCAATAGGAAATTGACATTACACAGGTCAACACGCCCTCATCTACGACAGCTCGTCTGATGGTCATTGGTCCATGGACGACTTCAATCTGAAGAGAAACGTGGTAGGGAAACCGATATTTGATATCAGCCATATCAAATCGCGCAGACATGTTAGAGGATTCCATACTTCCAATAGCTGCCAGAAGTGCATTCCGTTTTAAAGGACAACTTTGCAAGACTTCTAAGGTAGACATGGCACAAGGGGTCTGGGCTAAATATTCAACCACATTGTAGTTGGAGGCGGCCCGAGTGTTGGGATTGTGCGATGCCCATTTCAAGACACCTTTCGGGATCTTGGGCATTGGGTCCACAGGTATGTGGAGTGGAGTGGAGGATTTTGGAATCTCTTTATCCTTTTTCTGTGCGTCCGGGGTATAATTCATGGCTCTCGTTTGTAAGAGTGCATCCGAATTAAACATGTTAATAAAAGTTTGATCAACCGTAGCATGTGTAGTTCCCCCAGTGTTGGAGGTGCCAGAAGCTGAGCTCTGCCCCTTAGGGAATGGATCTTTCAATACAGTAGGCTTCTTTTCTCGTAATAGCTTCTGAGCTTCTTCAAGCAGAGGGCATTGGTGAGTAAGGTGGTCCTGCTTGCAAAGTTTACAAGGGAACTTAACCTTCTTTTTCTCTTTGTTACCCTCCTCGGCATTCTCGTTTTTGGGCTTCTGATGGTTCCCCTCTCCTTTCTTGCCCTTCTTTTTGTTATTAGGCTGCCGAGGACCCTTTCGATTGTTCTGAACCTGGTTGACAGGTTCAGAAGTAGAAGGAGAGGTTGTGACAGAAGAAACTTCTGCAGTCGATTGTTTGACAGATAAGGCATGAACCTGTTTGGTCAATGCTTCGAAAGCTGCAGAGTCAACTGAACCCACTATGCCGTCAGCATGTGGTCCAGGTTTAGGTCTACTCAAATCGGTATTCGATCGCAGTGCATCAAGTATGATCTCATACAGTAACCCGGATTGTGCGTAAACGAGATCTAACTGTTGGGTCCGTAGGATGGCTTCTTCCTCGTTAGACACTCCAGACATAGCTACTTCCTTAGAAATGTAAGGAAGGAGTGATTTCAAGTACCACTCAAGAAGGAATTCTGGAGGTATGTTGGCTTTAATGAGCCTCTTCTATCTTCGCCACTCCTGAATGTGATCAAATAAATGAGTGGCTTTATTTTGCCTAAATGTAGACAAAAGGTCTGTCCCGGCATCATACCGAACAGGAAGCTGGAAGTGATTCAAAAAGACAGTCGCGAGATCCCCAAAATTAAAGAATGTAGCTGCAGGTAACTCAATGTACCATTTGGCTGCAGCACCGGTTAAAGTCCTTTGGAACAGTCTCAATCTAATGGAATCTTCATTTAATGAGTTTGAGGAGCACCATAAATGGAAAGTAGTGACATGGTCACCAGGGTCTTCACCTGTTTTGCCTTCGAACTTTGGAATGTCCGAAGGTAACTTGATAGGAACTGGTGGCCATGTAGCATTATGATACACTAGATCGTTGGTCAGTTTGGAAAGATCTAGCAAATTTAAAGTTTCCAGAAATGGTAAACGAGGCCGGTAAGATGGTACTTGATAAGCTGGGGTCGAAAAAGGGGAACTACCCATAGCTTGACCCGTGAACTGCTGGTAGGGGTTGCCCCCAGCCGTCTTCTGGTAGGGGTTGCCCCCAGCTGTCTACTGGTAGGGGTTACCCCCAATCATCTGTTGGTAAGGGTTTCCCTCGGCCATCTGCTGATAGGGGTTTCCACCTACCATCTGTTGATAGGGGTTTCCCCCAGCTACTTGTTGGTAGGGGTTTCCCCCTGCCATCTGTTGTTGCGCGAAAGTATTATTGAAATTTCCCCACCCATATGAAAGCGGGTTAGTGCTCTGTGGGTATTGCTAGTTAAAAATATTACCCCCTCCTCCTGAAAATAAGGAAAAAGGGACATTACCTGCAGACATATTACATTGATTCATGTTGGGACCTGCAAAGGTATTGAAACCAGTGGTAGCTGACGTAGACGGTGCGGTCATGGTACTCATGACAGGCACAGTTGCAGAAGCACTTGGCACTACAGCAGGTGTGGAAATCCAAGTACTGGGTATATGATATAACGATTGAAACGCAGGAGGTGGCACTAAATTGGCTGTACTGCTAGGTCCAACAGTAGGTGTAGAGGTAGATGTCATAGTTGTTGAACTCGGCATACCTAACGTACCAGTATTAAAACTGAAAGACGGAGTGGACACAGAGGTTGTCTGTGCCGAACTCAGTGTAGCAGTAAAAGGAGGATTTAGAGTGTTAGTGTTCATACCTATGGTCGAAATTTGTGGAACTCCCTGTTCACCTCCTAGAGTAGACATCAAATGTCCAGGTAAGAAATTATATGCACTGTAATCGGGCTGCTGGAAACCAACAGGTAACAGAAGCAGATTTCTAGGATTGGTCAGAGGAGGATTAAAAGGAGTGCTATACTCCGCAGAAGTAAGATCTTCAATCTCAACTGAATTAAAATGTCGTTGATCTGGAGTACCCGGTTGTGGTTCCTCAGGAACCTCTATTTCAGGGTTTCTATTGCAGTTTGTTGTTCTTTAGGAAACTCAATTTCAAGTGGTAGTTCCTCAGGAATTCCTATTTCAGGATTTTTTGTTGTAAAAATTTCCTCAGGAAGTTCTATTTCAGGAATGGTTTCCGAAGAAACACTAGGGTTTACCCGCTATCGTCTAGCTAGCGGTAACGGTTCTGTTCTAAGTGGCGGAAGGTTTTGAATCCTTCTCGATCTACGAAGTTCTTGGTTCACCGTGATTATATATATAAATAAAAACTAGAAAACCTAGTGGCCACTAAGACTAGGGGGCAAACAGCACGCCAACTAAAAAATTCCTAAGTATGCAAACCAAGCAAACGAGATGCCTTCCGGAGAAGAGTTTGGGATGATGAGGGCCCAAAACAGATCAACGAAGGATGAAGAACAGTTACCCGGGGTCCACAATACAATGACTAAGGGTGCAAGCGCTAGAATCACCCAACCGCCCTCCCAAAGACCTGCAAGGGATTTCCTCCCACGTCTATCCTAGGTACAACAAATAAGCCCTCCGCTGTCACCTGTGTATGAACCTATAGTCAGATACTAAGGATACCACAACAGCGAAAAATCCTGGGGGAACAGTCTTTGGTCGAATCAGAAGGCATGGGCAGGGTAACTGAGCCCGAAACTCAAAAGAGTCCCCAAACACGATCCAATCCTAGTATATGTTTGAAACAGAAAGTAGGAGGAGTATTCCCAACAATCTGATCTCACAAGACCTACTGCATAGATCCCAGGAGAGCTTTGAGTGAAATGGATTTACCTGTGATAGTCAAACTACGATTTTTGTGTAATGTGTGATCTTGAGTGGTTTAAGGTGATTTAAACTCAAGATCCTAACCAAGACTAGTTGGTGTAGTGTATCCCTAAAAAGAAAAATTGTTTCTATTTAATTTTATTAAATATTTTTAGGGTTGTTATTACTCAAAAGGTAGTGCATTTGTGTGGCATGGTTGCAACAGAAAAGCAAAAGTGCATAAATTCTAACTTTCGACAACAAAACTTTTTTTTTTCATTTAAAATTCTTTCCAAACTGAAAAAACTGAGCAAATCTAATTAAATTTCTTTCTTGTTTTCTTTTGAAATTGTACACAAAATAACCTATGCTATCTTGTAACAAATATAAGCCTTATTAATCTTAAGCTACCAAATTTTTTGCTTTTTCTGTTATTATAAACGAAAAAGAACTATAAACATGGAAAGCTAATAAGACTTATGTGCAATGTGTAAGTATGGCTAAAAATGGTTCTTAAGATTACAGCTGTCAAGGCACTAGCTCAACAAAGACTTGTCCTACAGATTTTTTGCAAAAGAAAAAGCCTTCATACTCAGAAACAAAGTGGGGAGAAAAACAAAGGAGAAAGATACTTAACACTGGGAATCTAACACAATAGGACTGACCCAAAGCATCAAACCCTAACAAGACCACTATGCCAAGCAAAAGGTAGGCAAGCAAGCTAACAACCACCCTACTAATACAAGGACTGATAAATGAATAAGCCTAAAAGCACTTTAAACACACTTGAAATCAGAAAAGACAAAAAGTCAAAGAAGGTTGGAAATCAACAAGTTCGGAAGACACCCTAAAGGCTCCAAAACAGACCAAACCCTAAAACAAAGGATAAGATAGGTAAAGAGAAAACAAATGTTGCTACAACCAGCGAATGCAAAAGCATACAGGTTTGTCAATCAGCAACATAAAGTCAGGGCAAGAATAAACGGAAGTGTTCACCAAAGAACAAAGCCTAGTCTTCCAAAAGAGTTATAAATAGTCCAAACATTCCACAGGTAAGCAAGCGATCTAAAGATGCTAAAAATACTCAAAGAAAGGTTCTATGACTTTAAAAAAAGTTATAAACCTCAAATACCAGTCAAGGAGATCTAAAAACAAAGTCAGAAGACCACCAAAAAGGAAGAAAACTCAAATAAACCACTAACATAAGGCTACAGGAATATACCCTACTGTGCAGTAGGGAAACTAGCGCTCCTGAAGAGATGGGCACTACTGTATGTATAGAAAAGTAGCATATGAGCGCTACTGTATGTATAACAAAGTAGCGCTGAGGTCTTAAAAAGTTAAAAACTGACTTTGAAAAGATGTAAAAATATTGATGGAAGCAGAGAAAAACAAGCAAGGGGGTACCTACAGGGTCTCTCAGCACATAAAAGGAGTTGAAATGGTTCTGGGAAGAAAAACAAGAAAAGGTTTCCTAGAGCAAAAACACAATTATCCCTAGCGGAGTCGCCAGTCTGTTGGCGGGAAAGACTACCCTATAGTAAGGAAACGGATACTATCAACTGAAAGGGGATGACAGGTAAGTGTATTAACTATGTTACAGAGACGTTCATGAAAGGAAATAGGCTATAGGTCTTGAGAACATACCTTTCGAATGACGTTCGATCCTAGCTCTTATTCGATCTTGCGCTCAGTCCTCAAGTCAACCTCCCGTTCAATAAACCTACAATACAAGTACCTTTCTCAACGTATCTTGGATAATATATAATGATGAAAAAGACAAAGCAATTTAAACATCTAATATTAACCAAAACAGATCCAAACAAGTATAACACTTCAATGAACACTTAATTTGGGACAAGAAAGACGCTTCAACCTTTGATTGTCAAATGCAAATTGATGATACAAAGTATACCTGACTTTTTGACATGCTCCTGCAACTTGATCCTAGGGTCCTGCTCTTCTTTGGATTGGATATCTTCCAGCATAAACTCCTCCAATGCAAGTTTCTCTTTAAAAGTCTCTTAATAACATTCATGTCTCTAACCCCTCTCTTTATTCTTCCTTGTATTTATAGGACAAGGGAAGCAGTTCAGGTCGAGAGATGGTTATGGAGGAAGTTGGGGAAGTTGGGAAACCAACTGCAACTAATCCTCTTCGTGAAATTAATTATTTTTTAATCATCTTTTAAGATGTACGCTACTATTACTCAGTGAAGTAGCGTTCAGGGCGCTACTATAGTGCTTATTAACTAGCGCTCATCACTCTTTGAATGTTGAGCGCTACTCTGTTGAAGAGGAGTAGTGCTCATAAGGCTTGAGCGCTACTATTACACACTGGAGTAGAGTACAGGCGCTAGTCTATTGAAGTAGAGTAGCGCTCATGTCTCAAAATGACATTTTTAGGGTTTTTCCAGTCTTGTCAGGAGGTGGAGTAAGTCAAAGTCAAAGTCTCCATCCAAGTTGTCCTTTTGTGTGATCAACAGCTCAAGGTGATCACGGACGGAGAGGTGCAGGTTTGACCTATAACACTCTGGGCCCTAGTTATGACATGGCCTTAGCTCCACTGCCATCCATCGTCCATAGGTGCAACGAATTTGCCACAGTAATATATTTTTAGAGAAAGTAGGCTTAACCTCTTAATTCAAGGAGTACCTACCGTCCCAGTCACTAACCAATTTCAAGGATGGGGAACACTTGTTTCAAATCTAGGGTGTAATCTTCCAATGACTAGACTACCTAGGCTCAAAACTGAACATCAGTGGCTATCCTACAGGAAGCATTAAGGATTCGTATATTTTTGTCACACACATCAGATCGAGACACCGGGGGGGACACATAGGCCATTCTAACAAAAAGGTAACGGAGGGAGAGATTCCTTGAGTTACTTGGTCATATCCAAATCAACAAGGATTTGTATTATGCAATGTGGAATGAGTGGAAAAGGGACAAGTTCAATCATGGGGAAACCAAAGGGCCAGGTAATGATCCAAGCAACATTGTGGAGACCTGCTAGAGAACAAAATGTATATAATCCACAAACTAAAACAAAATATGATGCTATGCTAATGTCGTACTCATCATATTTATTAGATAATCAATTGTCATAAAACAAGTCCTAATGAAAGTCATTTCATCAATATTACCTATAATCATCCATAAATAAATAAGCTCAGGACACATTGTCGGGTACAACTGTTGAATATAGGATAAATTATAGGCATATATTGTGAGGCACTGTATGTCAAGATCCAATACTTTTTCCAATAGTGGAGAAATCCATTGTAAGCAAGGTTCCAAAATGTATGGCAAGGGATCCCAAAATCAATAGGTAGATGACCTGAGATCCCACTCTGAACTCTGCCCACTTAATAGATCTAGCCATAATCTCAAAAATGTATCTCATCCATCTTCAATTGATGCTCTATATCTGGTACTCATTGCCAAGGACTGCTAAAAAATCTAGTCCGCTCTCACAAAGTGAGGAGTAAATCCCCCTTACAGAATGTGTGATAATCATATTATTGGGAGCACGACACATATATGGAGGAAAAAATATTATATTTTATTTCAAATACCACATATGAGGAAATCAATCAAGGGTTAAGTTTAAAAGGTCAACGAGAAATTAAGTCCCATCCCTTGATTATTTGCTAAAGCACATGGATCAACCCTTTGTTCTCTCACACGTGTGCCTTGGAAGCTTCCTCAAGTGCAACATTTTGGTGGTTTTCTTAGTTTAGGGATACCACCCATGGTATTTCCCCTTTTTTTGGTGTTGGACCCAAGGTATTATGGTTATGAGGTATTATTTATTCTCAAAGAGGGAAATCACCCCACTAATGAGGCCCACGATTTGACTAAGGCAATGAAAAGGAGAAACGACCCATGGGATTGGTCCCTTGTATTTGATTTTGCCCTTGGTATTGCTAGTGGAAACCACTAGACCCACGGTATTATCACATTTTTTTATCATGTTTCTCTCCTAGAGGCCAAGTCGTCCTCCCTAGCCCAACATACTACTTCTAAATGTAATATTTTTTTTATTTGGAGAATGGATCTAGGCCCATGATGAGGCTAAACCACCTAGGTATTTTTCCATCATGTAATTATTATTTTTGTAACCACTTTAGACCCTATCAAAACCCTAAGGCACCCTCCTTGAGCTATAAAAGGAAGGGTATTGGATGGTTAAAAGAAAAATAACCTACCAAAGAGGAATGTAAAAAATGGATATGGATTCCTCATTTGCATTATTGAGGGGAAACAACTCTTCTAAAGGTGTCACTTGATAAACGAAATGATTCTATAATAATTCCTCAAGTGTTTTTCTAAAATTGGAGAGTTTATGACAATGGTGCAAAGAGTGACCACGGGTAGTGACATAAAGCACTGTATGATTCATGAACAACATTTTTTTTTAATTATTGGTGGAGTCTAAAAGAGTGATTCAAAAGTATTGGAATGGATATATCATATATCTCTTCTTTGGGGTAAAAGAAAATCTAAAAATCTCAAAGCTCCATGCACTTATTGGTTTCATTTCCGATGACGTGAGAAAGAGCACATGGAGGGGTAACTCACCTAGGTGTAGTGGTCTTAGTGGCCATAATTCTTGAAGCCACACCTTGATGGTCATGGGGTTTTTGGTGGCTAATAGAACACACCCATACATATGTTAACTTTAAAACCCTATTAATAACATACTTTAACAATTAATAATTAATTAATCCAAAATAAATTTCAAAATAACATTTAACCCCATATGGGCTTGCCATCTAAGCCCTTGGGGGCATCCCTCTCAACATAGCCACGAGCTTGTTAAAGACCACGTGAATGTGGTAAGAAAGACCAAAAAATTAAATATACATTTTTTATTGGAGTAAAATTAATGTTATTTAAACAATTTTAAAGTTGGAGGTCGGCCCCATAATTTAAATTAAAATTAAATTAAAATTTCAAATTAAAAATTACATAATTAAAGGTCGGCTCCATAATTTTTTGGTTGAAAAAACTAGCATAAATACACCTCCATGATCTCACTTTTGATGGGTGTTTTTCGCTGGTTTTTGGTGAGCTCGTTTTTTTTTTAAAGGCATAGCTCGGATGCTTTGAAGGGGAGCTCGGTTTTTTTTTTAAAGGCACAACTCGGATGCTTTGAAGGAGAGCTCGGATTTTTGTAGGCACAGCTCAGAATTTTTGAAGGAGAGCTCGAATTTTTGTGAAGGCACAGCTCGATTTTTTATGTGAAGACACATCACAGTTTCATAGCACGAATATTTGGTGAAAGCTCAGCTGGTTTAAAAGCTCAGATTTTGATTTTGAAGGAGAGCTCTAATTCTTTTTGGTTTACACAAGTGTTGAAGGTTGAAAAGATCCTTGATATAACTGAGACTCGTGGGTATTCCCCTCTCTCTAATTTCGGGTAGCAGAGCAGCAACAGCAGTCAGGAATTTAATTTTTTTTTTGGTATATGGTATAGTGTGGAGGAAGAGCTCTCAAACTCGTGGTAGCTTCTTGCAAATCGTGGGAGCAAAATATTTGTCCAGGGTCATGTTATGAAGCCCTAATTATTTCTTTTGGGAGAAGGCAACGCTGGAATTAGAGCTCTGATTTTTTAAACGTTGGAGGGTTTGAACAAGACAAGTGGTGATCGTGTTGAATGTTTGTAGTGTGGAGCAGCTCGTGGAGCAGATCTAATGAAGCAGACCTGAGCCTTCACTGAAATATTATCTGGGCTTACATGACAATACATTTTGAAGATAGACAGCCCGAATATCTGCTAAAATTGACAGCTTTGAATTTTTAGTTTTGCACTCAGAAGTTGACAGCCCGAGTTTTAAAGTTTGACAGTCACGATATGTGAAGTGTTTCAGAATTCCAAGGAGCTGTTGTACTAACTCTAAACTCTAATTTAGGGCAGCCAAATTTGATGATCTATGAAGAGACAGCCAAGGTAATCATTTATTGAAAAATCTCTTACTCAGGTATTTTATCTCTGCTATCTTCAGTTATACCCAATGTTGAATGAAGCCAAACTAAGCGAAAAATTTTGGGCTCAAGCAGTACATACAGCAGTCCACATTATGAACAGAGGATTGCTCAGAAGCAACACTGATAAAACCCCTTACGAGCTATGGACAGGAAGAACAGCTAATGTTCAACACTTCAGAGTGTTCGGAAGCAGGTTCTACATCAGAAGAGATGATAAAAAGATTAGAAAATTCGAATCTCGTGCAGACGAAGGAATATTTGTTGGGTACTCCTCCACAAGAAAGGCCTATAAGTGTTACAACCTGAGATTAGGTAAGATAGTGGAAAGCATCAATGTAAATATTGATGAATCGAGCTTGCCAAAATGTCAGGAAGACTCAGAAGACCATGAAGAAGAAGATGATGATGATGAAGTAGAAAAAAAAAAAAAAAAAAAAAAAAAAAAAAAAAAAAGATAATAATAATAATAATAATTCAGCCAACAGTTACACAGGATCAACAACAAGAACAACAAAAATCTCCTAAGAATTGGTATCAAAAGAATCATCCACAGGAATTGATTATTGGTGACAAAAATGCTGGCATAGAAACCAGAAAAGATCGAAGACAAGTCCGAAGACCAGAACAAGTATATTTCTCACTACTATCTACAGTTGAGCCGAGTAACTTTGCGGAAGACAGTGCAGATGAACATTGGGTCAAAGCCATGGGAGAATAACTTGATCAAATCGAGAAAAATGAAACATGGGAACTAGTTCCTAGACCCAAGGACAAAAATGTAATTGGCACAAAATGGATTTTCAGAAATAAGCTAAATGAAGATGGACAGGTAATCATAAACAAGGCGAGATTGGTTTGCAAAGGATATGCTCAAATCGAAGGGATATATTTTGAAGAAACATTTGCTCCAGTAGCCAGAATGGAATCTATAAGAATGATATTGGCCCATGCTTGTGCTAAAAACATCAAAGTATATCAAATGGATGTCAAATCAGCCTTTTTGAATGGCAAACTAGAAGAAGAAGTCTACATTGAACAGCCAGAAGGATTCCAACTATCAGCAAACAAGGACTATGTGTGCAAATTAAAAAGAGCCCTATATGGGTTAAAGCAAGCTCCTAGAGCTTGGTACTCCAGATTGGACAGTTACTTGCAGAAACAAGGTTTCAAAAGGGGAACTGTAGACAGCAATATGTATATCAAGACTGATCATGACATCATAATTATTGTTGAAGTGTATGTTGATGATATTATATTTGGTAGTGATGATGATACTCTGAGCCAACAATTTTCCAAGGTTATGCAAAACGAATTTGAGATGTCACTACTTGGTGAAATGACCTTCTTCTTGGGACTTCAGATATCACAATGTGAAGACGTCATCTTCATCTCTCAGACCAAGTACATTAAAGAAATGCTGAAGAGGTTCAAGATGGAAGATTGTAAGCCTGTGAGCACTCCTATGACTACTAGCTGCAAGTTAAGAAAAGACGATGAATCAAATGCAGTGGATCAAAAACATTAAAGGTCAATGATTGGTAGCCTACTGTATGTGACAGCTTCAAGGCCGGATGTGATGCAAGCTGTTGGACAGGTTGCAAGATTTCAAGCAGCTCCGAAGGAAACTCATGTTATTGCAGTCAAAAGAATCTTCAGATATCTCAAAGGAACTATGGACTTTGGATTATGGTATTCAAAAGGAAATGAGTTGGACTTATTAGCTTACTCAGACGCGGATTGGGCAGGATGTGTGGATGACAGAAGAAGCACAAGTGGTGCAGCATTTTTCTTAGGAAACTGTCTGGTATCATGGTCTAGCAAAAAGCAATCCTCAGTATCCTTGTCAACAGTAGAAGCAGAATATATAGCAGCAACAGCATGTTGTACTCAAATCCTTTGGATGAAACAGAACCTGCAAGACCTACAAGTAACATATGATGAGCCGATTCCAATTCTATGTGACAACACAAGTGCCATCTGCATCTCCAAGAATCCGGTCATGCACTCCAAGACAAAGCAAATCCCTATCAAATATCACTTTCTTCGTGAACAAGTCACAGAAAAGCACATCAAGTTGGAATATATTGAAACAAAGGAGTAGATAGCAGATATATTCACCAAGCCACTTCCTAAAGGGACATTTGAGTACCTCCGAGAAAAATTGGGGGTCATTCCTTCTTCCCACTAAATTGATTCTTCACACAGAAGTGCCTGGTGGTTGGGAGAGCATGTTCTAAGGGGGAGTGTTACTTCAAGGTAGTACCCTTTGCCATTGATGCCAAAGGGGGAGAGAAGCTGTGGATAGGGGGAGCCTATTCTAAGGGGGCGCCTGAGTGTTGTCATCAATGAAAAAGGGGGAGATTGTTGATTAGGTTGTCATTGATGCCAACAATGTCTGGTCATTGATGCCAACAATGTCTGGTCATTGATGCCAACTGTTAAGTCTTGGTGCCCCTTGTGGAGCTTGGAGGCCTTGGTGCCAACTGTTAAGTCTTGGTGCCCCTTGTGGAGCCCCTGAGGGTTAGTATTTGCTTAGTGTTTGTCTATGTCAGAGGAGACCTTTTGAATTTGTCCAAGCCCAAGCTTGAATCCCTTGGAGGCCTTGGGACAATGCCAAAAGCCCTAGCTACCCATTAACTTGGTTGAGTGACCCCTAAGGTGTTTCTATGCCCTAATACCCTAGAATGTGTCCTTGATGTATTGCAATAGGCCAAATGACCCTTTCAGTGGTCATTTATGTTTTAATAAGCTCAGAGCACCCTAGGTCCTTGAAGGAATGGCAAAAGTAATTCCCAGAAGATGGTCAAAATGGTCAAGAAAATTCTTGAACCCACACCTTGATGGTCATGGGGTTTTTGGTGGCTAATAGAACACACCCATACATATGTTAACTTTAAAACCCTATTAATAACATACTTTAACAATTAATAATTAATTAATCCAAAATAAATTTCAAAATAACATTTAACCCCATATGGGCTTGCCATCTAAGCCCTTGGGGGCATCCCTCTCAACATAGCCACGAGCTTGTTAAAGACCACGTGAATGTGGTAAGAAAGACCAAAAAATTAAATATACATTTTTTATTGGAGTAAAATTAATGTTATTTAAACAATTTTAAAGTTGGAGGTCGGCCCCATAATTTAAATTAAAATTAAATAATAATAAAAAATTAAAAATTACATAATTAAAGGTCGGCTCCATAATTTTTTGGTTGAAAAAACTAGTATAAATACACCTCCACGATCTCACGTTTGATGGGTGTTTTTCGCTGGTTTTTGGTGAGCTCGGTTTTTTTTTAAAGGCACAGCTCGGATGCTTTGAAGGGGAGCTCGGTTTTTTTTTTAAAGGCACAGCTCGGATGCTTTGAAGGAGAGCTTGGATTTTTGTAGGCACGGCTCGGAATTTTTGAAGGAGAGCTCGAATTTTTGTGAAGGCACAGCTCGATTTTTTATGTGAAGACACATCACAGTTTCATAGCACGAATATTTGGTGAAAGCTCAGCTGGTTTAAAAGCTCAGATTTTGATTTTGAAGGAGAGCTCTAATTCTTTTTGGTTTACACAAGTGCTGAAGGTTGAAAAGATCCTTGATATAACTGAGACTCGTGGGTATTCCCCTCTCTCTAATTTCGGGTAGCAGAGCAGCAACAGCAGTCAGGAATTTAATTTTTTTTTTGGTATATGGTATAGTGTGGAGGAAGAGCTCTCAAACTCGTGGTAGCTTCTTGCAAATCGTGGGAGCAAAATATTTGTCCAGGGTCATGTTATGAAGCCCTAATTATTTCTTTTGGGAGAAGGCAACGCTGGAATTAGAGATCTGATTTTTTAAACGTTGGAGGGTTTGAACAAGACAAGTGGTGATCGTGTTGAATGTTTGTAGTGTGGAGCAGCTCGTGGAGCAGATCTAATGAAGCAGACCTGAGCCTTCACTGAAATATTATCTGGGCTTACATGACAATACATTTTGAAGATAGACAGCCCGAATATCTGCTAAAATTGACAGCTCTGAATTTTTAGTTTTGCACTCAGAAGTTGACAGCTCGAGTTTTAAAGTTTGACAGTCACGATATGTGAAGTGTTTCAGAATTCCAAGGAGCTGTTGTACTAACTCTAAACTCTAATTTAGGGCAGCCAAATTTGATGATCTATGAAGAGACAGCCAAGGTAATCATTTATTGAAAAATCTCTTACTCAGGTATTTTATCTCTGCTATCTTCAGTTATACCCAATGATGACATAAATAGACAGTGATATTTTATGAATGAGATGATAATGCTCAGTTGTGGTAGTTATGTTTCAAGATATCTACACGTATATGTTGATATGGTCAGAGATGTATGCTTAGCATACACAGTGATGATATATAAGATTACACAGTGACTTGTTAGTAAACAATGAGATGATGATGTTTAGTAATGCTCAGTGATGACAAAAATGCTCAGTACACAGAACAATGAACTAGGACTATACACAGCAATGATACTCATTGATGATGAGTAGTAATTGGAGTTGATGACAGCATAGACACATACAGGATGATGAAACAGTTTGACTGTTGATATGCAGTGGTATTTTGGCATGACAGCATAGACACATACAGGATGATGAAACAATTTGATGGTTGATATGCAATGGTATTTTTGCCTGACAGTATAGACACATACAGGTGGATGAAACAGATTGATGGTGGATATGCAGTGGTATTTTGGCCTGACAGTATAGACACATACAGGTGGATGAAACAGATTGATGGTGGATAAGCAGTGGTATTTTGGCAGTGATCAGAGGGCAGAAATTATCAACAGCAGGTTCAGTGATTGGTTTAACAGGTCCACAGGTACAATCATATTTTTCTACAGGGTGGTAGGGTGGTGCTAGGACTCACAATCTTGTGAGCTGAGCTGTTGTAGCAGCTTTTCAGTTGTGGCTGACGAAGCCTAGGGGTTGTAGCCCCTTCCAGTTGTAGTTGGAGAAGTTGTATTAAATTTGTAACCCCAGTTGTTGCTGGGTCAAATTTTATTATAAAAGGCTTCCGTGGTTTTACCCCCAGGACTTGGGTTTCCACGTAAAAATCTTGTGTACTGTGCATCTTGTTTTTATTGTTGATGATATATTGCTATGATTGGTGATTAGCAACTTGCTCTCGGTTAAAAATTTTATAATTGGCAAATACTGATTCACCCCCCTCTCAGTATTTCAACAAGTGGCCATAGCTAACTCCGGAGTATCGGTGACCTCATATTTCTTATTCTTGACACCATCACTCACTTTCAATTTACCAATCTAAATTTGGTCAACATGTTTTTTTACTAGATGCGAGGTGAATATGGATGGGATATTCATAGGTTGGGTGGGAGTCAATACTAGATGCGGTGACATTGCTGCAAAAAATTGTGGATTGGATGGGTTGAGATACCATACCAAGACACCCAAAGTGATCCCTGGAAGATTATATGTAACCATAATAATGATTCCAACTATACCAGGGGGATGAATGTTGTAGGGAAAATTAGCCCCAAGTTTCAAGGGTTCAATTCACTCACATATTAGTTTGGATAATTCTATTCCCAATTCCAACTCAATCAATACAAACATGAATTTAATTAAGAGAGGTGAAATTGCATACCTATATATCAATGGTTGTACTCGCAAGTTGAAACTTGTGAATCTTGGCCTTGATCCTTTGATCCAATTCCACTTGTCTCTGACCTGCACACAAAACCAAAATACTACCCTTCTCAAGCACATCAACCTTTATAATAAAATATTCAAATATTAACATGAAATTCATGAACAACAAATCAATCTAAACTTTAAATCAAATTCTATGATCCCAAATCATAACATTCCATCACAACAAAGCATATGAAATACGAGGGTTTGGGGAGGGAAAAGAAGACAAAAGATGTATTACAAAGTAATACCTAAGTTCTTTGTTTCCATACCTTCTTCTCCATTCCCAAGTCACTAACAAGATTCCACACATCTCTCTCTCTCTCTCTCTCTCTCTCTCTCTCTCTCTCTCTCTCAAGGATGATCAATATCCTAGCACAGTGATGGGAAAGGGTAATCAGACATAGGTGTGAGGGTGGCACTGTAAAAGCTTTGGACACTCTTAATTCCAAAACATGAGCATGAGGGAATAATTGAGGTATCCCCCCCTTCCTTTTTCATTAGACTTGCTTTTATAGAGAGATTCATTGGTTGAGGGGTTTAAATTGATTATAATCGAACCTAACACACGTGGAAACACACAATCTTTTTATTTTTTGCCACTTCACATGTGTACATGAGTTGCAAAAGGGTAAATCGCATGTGGTATGCTTGTTGATAATGGGTAAAACACATGTGAAAGACCAAACATGTTTTTTTAAGGATTTGACCCAATTTCATAATGTGTAGTGAATGTCAAAGAGTGTAAGCATCCTTAAGTGTTTAAAATTATTATAACATATTCCCCCTAACATATGAGTTCAAAATAATTTATGATGGATGAAATATATTATAACAAGCAATGGTAATCTAGTAAGTGAACCCAAGCATAATGCACCAAGACTGGATCAGAAAGACATCTGCAAAAATAAACAAACATCAAAAGATCCTCTTCCCAAGGCAGGCTAATATAAGTTCCAATGTGGATAAGCATGGTTGTGAAATCAAGTACATTGCAAATCCATGAAGTATATAAAATGCTAGATGCATGGCCACAATAAAATACATAGGGGATCCATGAGTAATGCTAGACAATAGCCACCAAAAATACATAGTGGATCCATTTCAAAATAGATCATATTCACAAACAGATACAATGTGGATCTATGTCTCAATATATAGTCGGAGAACAATTGGAACTGAGTGTAAATTGGTTCTCCATGTAGTACCAATTTTATATGATGTATGGTATAGTATTTCACAACTCGGGTAATAGAAAATGTGGGAATGCTACCTAAACCTAAGGTCTTTTATCCAAACCATTGATATTTACATGATTTTACCATGTGATTAAATGATATAAATTCGAACATGGGGAACATTGTTCGATTACTGGTCATTCTTGTATACCATTATCAAATATGAGTAAACCCACCAATAATTATAATGGGAGTCAAGATAGCTAGTACATCCTATCAAGTGTGAATAAAAGAGTTGGTGTTGAACACTTGTAGAACCTATCAATCAAGGGACATTGATATATTCCTATTGTCAATAGTGAGGGAACCTTCCATTGATGACTTCAAATTCCAAGGGACTAAAAAGTCTCTAAACCTCATTCCCAAAGTAAGATGAGTTGAATTCGATGGGAAGAGATCCATTGGTACGGAGGTATTGAGACATCCTCCATCAACCAACATGAGAAAGTATCATGAAATGATTTTTTTTTTGGAAAGATATTGGACAAGGTTATGTAGGGACATACCATTGAGTATGCCTCTCGCATGCAACAAATTTGAATAGCACATGAAACAGGCCCTCCAAGCAACAACCAATGATTAAATTTATTGATAGAGGCAAGGACTTCCACCAATGATGAAAATGGAATCCAAGGTACTACATAAGTCCCAAAATGTGAATCAGGGTCTTGTTGTCAAACATAATGGGAAACCACTCATTCACAGACTAATGATGAGGTGTCATATTCTTAGCGCAAGGTATCCTACAAATGATGTAAGCAAGGCCAAGGTGCTACTCACTTTAGGTCATCTTCTCAGAGCAATGTGTTGTTGTCAATAAGAAGTGACTCACCAATGAGAAGTCAATGGGGACCTTCTATACTAGCATGAGTCTAAACATTTGATGAGATTCTACTGGAAACAACCTGATAATGGGAAAGGACGACATACAAAGGTAGGGAATCTGAGGAATGGCCGACTTAGGTTTGAAATAGCTTTGAACAAAAAACACAACACATTAAGTGACTCAAGAAGCAACCGGGACCCATGGATAGAACATTGATATAAATTCAACAATTCATGAGGCAATGAAGATTACTCCATAGTAGTTGGAAGAGTAACCAATAGGAGGAGTTCTAGACTCAAATGAAGGTTCAGTTTCTAATTCCAATACTACAACCCAATTTATGAACATAGACGTGACACAAGTGATTTGTTCAAAGGCGACATGATTGCGTTGCTCAGGACATATATAGAACATCAAACTTATTTCCCTCCCCTCTCTTTCTTTATAAATATGTGATTTTTTCCTTTTTCATAGTAGTAATTCCTTAAAAAAAATAATGTTATATTACAATGGAAGAAACAAGTGTCACGAGGAATGCAACAATGTTCCAAGCACATGGAACAAACTTATGCAAAAAAGGTGTTGGGGAAGAGGTGGACACTCATAAGCATGTTTCTTCCAAGGATAGAATCCATAATGTAAATGCAACATATACAAGTGACGAGCAACATAATGAATGCAATGGTAGTATGAAAGTTGTAGCAAAACATTAGGAACTGTTGTGAAAGTAGTAGTGAGAAAAATCAAATGCATAATGAAACAAAACGGGAGACGTATAGGGAATGGTCAAAAATAGAAGAGAAAGAGAGGCATGAGGCTTCTCCTCTAATTCATGGTAGAAATAAAAATACTCCCAAGTGTATGAGAAAAACTCGGCATGGGAACCAAAATGGAAAGAGGGTACTGACTATAGTGTCCCATGGTAGGTAGGGTCTTCTATCGAACTGGTGAAAAATGAAAATAGAGCAGGTTGACACACCAATATCCAACAGGTTATCTCCTATGGAAAATTTGGGTGGAAAAAGGTGCATCATGACAGAGTAGATGCCTAAAACTATATGCGAGTTTCTAAATATACCTTTTTCGATCAATCAACGTGTATAGCACGATCCCTAATCAACCATGAATCCATCTAAAATATTGCATCCAAGAAACAATAATACCATGATCATGTCTAAAACATATAAAAAGAGATATCTGAAACGGGTCACTTTGGTTGGGGTATTTTCAATTTTAATGTCTTCAATAATATTCATTACCAAGGAAGAGTACCAGCAAAGACTCAAGAGAGACAAGGCATGAGGACTTATAATTAATAAGATCAAACTTATGAGGAAGATCAAAGTTGAAAGCAATAATAGATCCTATGGGAACAAACTCATCATCAAAAGAGTCTAAGAATCTAGTAAAAGAATTAGACTCATCAAGAAAATCAACTTGCACTTGCAACTCAATGGAAAAATACAAAGACTCCAAAATTTCAATGTCTAAGGATCTACAAATAGTGAAATCAAACTCAAAAGGAAAATTGGGCCTGGATATGATTGCAACTAGGTCCAATCCAGGGATATGATCTTTGTTAAGGACCTAAACATTCAAAGGAATGTTAGACTCTATCATAGCATCTAGTAGAGTTTCACTTAAGGGAAGGATGTTAGCCCAGATATGACACATGTCAAAACATTCACTTGGACCAATATGGTTGAGAACAAGCTCCAATGCCCCCATTGGATGAACCACCTCGTTAACTATCGAAACCAAGTCCCATGAATGTGAGCATGAATGTACAGGATTATTCTCACTAGTAATTGGACATGAGGGATATGAGGCCACATAATTGACCTATGGAAGGGTAGTGTCTACCCGAACACTAGGAAAAAACAAATGGGATGCTTGGTTTAAATTCAGGTAATGAGGAGGATCAACAAATGCAAGTTGATCAATAGTGATAATGCTTCCATTGTGAGGAAAATGCATCACATAAAAGAGCGTATACACCACAACATTCATAGCATATACATAATCCCTCCCAAGGAGCATATTGAAGTCCAATGGGCCCTCCATAACCATAAAATTGACTAAGAGTCTTCCCACTTCATGTAATGGAAATTTGAGGAGGAAACCACAACGTATCACAATGTTTTCTATCAAAATCCATCGGATGACTGGCATTTAGAACAAGATTGGGAGAACCCATACGGGCTCCAAGCATATGCGGATAAAATATTAATAGAGGCTCCTTCATCTACAATACATCAAAAAATAATCTGGTGTTTAACTTGAACCCTTCTTTAGAAGGGTGAAGAAGAAGGAAGGTGAGGGCCATCTAGACTATTCCAATCAAAGGAATCAATACTAGAGATTGGTGGGGGCTCATTCGAAGTGAATGGAATGCCCCCTTATCCAAAGAGTTTTGAGCTAGCAATTAAGAAAACTTGAACAATAGACACATCACTCTCCAAAGGAAGAGTGGGGTCGAGTGAAGATTGCATTAGTTCAACCACTCGAATCTTGTCACTCTCCAAGGGAAGAGTGGGATCAACCAAATATTGCATTGGTTCGACCACTTGAATCTTGTCACTCTCTAAGAGAAGAGTGGGACCAATTTAAGATTGCATCAGTTCGACCACTTTAGTATTGTTACTCTCCAATGGAAGAGTGAAATCGACTAAAGATTGCATCAGTTTTACCGCTTTATCAACCACAGTTTGAATGGGTTGTTGGAAAATTATAGATTTCTCAAGAGAAAAAATCCTTGAGACAAGAACCACACTCTTTTACCTCTATAAGAGCATGGAACAGATGAATAAGGTGGTCTCTCTTACAAATCTTAGAAGGGAACTTAGATTTGTTCTGTATTTGTGTATGTTTCACAACAGTGTCAATACTTCAAACATGACTTGGAGTGGATGGTTGTTTCCCCTAGCATGACTTGCAATGGTTGGTTTCTTACCCACAACATGACTTGCAGCGGTTGGTTGCTTGTCTCTAATGTGACATGCGGTAAATAGTGACTCGTCTCTAGTATGACTTGTAGTGACTGGTAAATTTCTCCTAGCAAGACTTACATTGGTGGGGGAATTCCCCCAACATGACTTGTTGTGATTGGTGGCATGCCCCCTTTTCTTTGCAACTTCTTCTTATTCTTCCTCTTTCTATTCCTCTTAAACTCTTGGTTACTAGTATCTAGACTTTCACCACATGAGGTAAGATGAGGAGGATAATATGTCACTAGAAAATAAGGGAAAGGGTTTTGATGTGCCTTCTTGAGAATCATTAGGATAATTCGAGACATTTGGAGTGGAAAAAAAACAAACTGGTAGCCCGAGGGTGAATCCAGGAAGATTCAAGGTGGCCATCAAGGGAGCACCAACGTCTCCAAAAAATGGAAAAGAACAATGATCCCCTAGCACAAGGGTCCCTTGTTTGGTATCCTCTGGAAATTTATCCATATCGAAAAGGAAATCCCTAAGGCCTTCTAAAGGGTCAAAAAAATACAATCAACACACACCTATTAAAAACTCTATAAGATATAGCCAAGAAAACATACTCTCCCATAAATAAAACTAGGGTGGTTAAGTCTTGAGTTCAATCAATGAAGAGCCAAACATGGGCCTCCCTAAGGTCGGTCAGGGATGATTAGGGCCCAAGTACAACCAATGAACGTGTGAGATATATTTATTGTAACCCTCATGCAACAATCATCAAAGGTGCAAATACCCTTGTGAAGACATACACCCTCTAAGGGAGATAAGGTGGATGTTATGCATATGTCTCAAGCACCACAAGCACTTCCCACTTATAGTCACCCAAAAGGAACCTAGGAATAAAAAATAAGAATAGCACTTCATAATTAGTAGTTAGGAAGAACATTCGTGGGTCAATCTCTCATGTATGGGCAGTCAATGTAGGACACAAGTCCTAGATTGGAAGCCTCTATTGAATTGGTGTCACCTCGAGGACTTTCCAATCCAACTGAAACCCAAAAACATGCAAAAAACCACTAAATACAAGGAGAGGGGCTAATCTCTCACTAGCACCTAGCTTAACCTCGTGCTTAACACATGTGTTAGATGCACTTTCCTAACAAGTACTTCTTTCTACTAATGGATTTATCTCTCTCTAGTCAAATCCTAGTTTCCTTTACATGGCCTTGGAGAATTTACTCTCCAAACCTAAAACCAAGACCCTACTACATAGAATATTGTTGTTTTTCTATCAAAGAAAAATGATTCTAGTTCATTTTAATCACAATGCTTTTAAAGGTTGTTCTTACTTAGAGGGATGTAGAAGTACCAAAAAGATTGTGTTGTCAACTGGAATAGATACCAAAGATACCAGTTGCAAATGGAGAATACCACTTAAAATTTTGAAAGAAATAGTTGACCATAAGCAACTTACGAAAAGAAAAAGGACCAATAGAACCTTTCAAAACCTAAGCAAGATGCAACTTTTTAGGGAAATTGTTGTCACCAAAGCGAGCAATTCTATATAATATTTATGAAAAAAAACTAATGAAAATCCATATGATCATTTTCCTTTACATACAAACACTCCCAAGGGAATCAAGAGACCTAAAATATTATAGTATGAATTCGAAGGATAAATGCAATTGCAAACTTACACCAAAATGAAAATCACAATCATTTGAATGCTCCTAAAGAATGCAAATGCAAACCAACGACTCTACCTACAATGCAAGAGAATTGTAACAAATGATGCAACTCATTCTACGATGCCTCAAGAAATAATTTTGACTTCCAAAGGAAAAAATGTTTTTGTAATCCAACCTATTATGCTCTTGAAACCAAAAATGACTTTAAAAGACAGGAAACCAAGACATGCACCCAGTTCCCACCTACTATTTAAGAAACCCCTTGCAAACTTTGGGAAAATTTTAAAAAATTCACAAAAACACCTACAGCCAAGTAATTTCAACTCAAAAACTGGCATACACACTTTCCTCAAAGGAAACATGCATTTTCTCCCAAGAATACATACCTCGTACATAGGCAACACACATATTCCCCTGAGTATACTCTCCTTGCACAAAAGCAACATGTGTACGTACATGAATAAGAGGAAAAAACATCAACCTGAGTATGTTTGTGACTATGCATACACCTACATGTGTATGTACGCAACTTATGCAAAGTAAATTTGTGTGCATATACAACTGTATATTCTCCAAAATGTGTATGTGCACGAATATATCTAAAATAAACCTACGTATGCAATGCTACGGGATTAAGGAAGGAAAGAAAAGTCAAGTTTTTCTTAACACGAGGAGAAAATATCTAATAGGAAGTTTAAAAGATGAGATATACCAACCAATTCTACCCACAAAATTGAAGAAAAACTAACCCTTCAAGTAATTAATCACAAGAGGTTCTCCCCAAAGGAGTCGCCAGATCTGTTGTAAGGAAAATTATCCCAAGTGACAAGGGTTCAAGTCACTCATAGATTGGTTTGGAGAAATCCTATTCCCAATTCCAACTCAAACAATACAAACATGAATTTAATGAAGAGAGTTGAAATTGTATACCTAGATTCAATGGTTGTCCTCGCAAGTTGAAACTTTTGAATCTTGTCCTTAATCCTTTGGTCCAACTCCTCTTGTCTTTGACGTGCACAGAAAACCAGAATACTATCCTTCTCAAAGCACATCAACCTTTACAATGAAATATTCAAATATTAACATGAAATTCATGAACAACAAATCAATCTAAACTTTATGATCCCAAATCACAACATTTCATCACATCAAAGCATATGAAATACAAGGATTTGGGGAGGTAAAAGAAGATGAAACTACTATATTGAATAAAAAGTCAACAACAATATGTAATACAAAGTAATACCTGAGCTCTTTGTTTCCAACCTCTATTCTTCAGAGTTTGTATTTTTCATGCCCCAGTCACTAACATGATTCCACACCTAATGCTCTTTTTGAATCTTCAACGGGAATAATGACCAACAATGATCAATATCCTAGCATAGTGATTGGAAAGGGAAATTGGACATAGGTGATTTTAAGGGTGGCATTGTAAAAAATTTGGACACTCTTATTTCCAAAACACCAACATGAGGGAATAATCAAGGTATTATCCTCTTCCTTTGTTCATTAGACTTGCTTTTATACAAAGCTTGATTGGTTGAGGGAGTTAAATCTGGTATAATCGATCCCAACCAACCTGACAACCACCTTAAACCACCTAGGGAATGCATGGAAGCATGTACTTTTTTTATTTTTTGTTACTTCATATGTGTACGCGAGTTGCAAAGGGGTAACTCACATATGGTATGCTTGTTTCTAATCGGTAACATGCGTATGCAAGACAAAACATGATTATTTGAATGATTTAACCCAAGTGTTTAAAATTCTTATAACAAGGAAAGAAGAATAAATTAATTTTGAAGGTAGGGTTTGAAGCCAAAATTTTGAAATAAGCGTAACTCCTTGTAAAACCCTGATTTGGAGATGGTTCTACAAGCTGGCCTTGAATCTTTTGTAACTCTAAAATTTTTGCACCTTTGAGGCTAAAATTATGTTTTTAGTAGCCTGATATGTCTATTCTATAAAGAGATTGTGGGGAGCAGCACAAGTGGTCAATATGTGAAGTTGTAATTAGTTGTAAATGGAAGTTCATGTGTTTGAATCCCCCCAATATTACCCGTGTGCCATGGTCCAGGCCATGTGGATACACCTAGGGGTATAGTGGTAGCGATATTGGATCACTGGACCCCATGTCACGCCTTATGGCCTTGTACATTGATCATGTATGGAGGTTAGGGTAGGACTCTAATATTAACCCATTAAAGTAGTGTTCCAATCAAGGCTAAGCTAGTCACTACTTTCAAATCGGTGATCAACATGTAAGAGATCAAATCTAGTAGGTGCATATTATCTTAATATGAAGGACCCCAAACAAGGATTCATTGGCTTTGAATCCTAGTATATATCAAATCACAATGCATAAATTGAAAGGTTGGAAATCCATTCACATGGATAGATAACATATTGTTAGGATATTTTAATACTCCATCATTGCCCTAACTAGCATTATTTATTTTTCCTAATTGTTGATGATGTCATTTTCCCCCTAGTGGTGTGGAGATGTCATCCAGGATCCATCTACCACATTCTGAGAACTACATGCATCATTTTAGGACCACTTCAGTCAGTTCCCCATTTTATAGGAACCAAGTGACTGTTCCAGTGCAGTCCACTTGAGTTAGCTGACTCTTGTGGGGGGTTAGAGCTCTGGATGCCACTGATTGTGGCATCATGCGCCCATTTCTGATTGACATGCATGACAAACTCACTATTGCACCCTCCTTAGTCATTTAATTCATTGTGACTTCAGTTAGCTGAGTTTAGGTTCAGTTCAGTTCAGTTCAGTTTGAGTCTTCTGGATCACTTTAGTGGTGATAATCCCTATGCTAGATCAACAGAGGTTCGAATTATCCTGAGTGATTCGAATTCTCTCCATTGTAACATCATTGTTGATTATACTGATTATTGGATAGTGTGACATTATTCTGCTCCTATCTGAGTTCTATTGCATAATTATTTCTCAGCTCTTTTTATTGCAGTTTTCACTCTTATTCAACTTTTATGCTCATTCTTTCTCTGTGAGGTATACTCAACTCTTAGATCTGTTGTGACATAGAATTTCACACATATTGATTTCACAATCATGTCACTTGGTCAATAAAATTAAAATATAGCTAACATATATAAGTGATCTCCATAAAATCTCATGACCTGATTTAATCAAATATCCAACACAATATATGTTGCTATGACACACTAACATACTATAGTCATGGCCCCTTGTCATCAATGATATAAAACTACAATATTTATTTTTTTACAGTAAACTATAAGTGTATCTACAAACATAGAGTACAAATACAATAACAAACCAATATTTATTAACAAGAATGAAAATATAAATAAATTGTGCATTTATATTCATTTAGTTCACTTGACAACCATTAGTATTGAAACAAAAATAGCACTCTTAAAAATATGCATTTCAAAGCTATGGTTCCATGAATATACAAGACATCAAGAATGACCATTTTTAATATCTTTTCAATAACGAAAGATGTGTAAAAATAGAAATATGTCCAACAAGACATAAAATTTCAAGCATGGGTTGCATGTGTGATGACTCATATTAAGGTTGTGCATTTACCCAAGTGAAGTTGGTTAACACGTTTCCCCCCCACACCATGTATAGTCCTCAAATATGTAACATAAAGGAAGCAAGTATGCATCCCCTTGGCATGTCCCACAAGGTATGCTATCATATTATTAGTATGTTCTAAATCTACGGGAAGAGACATCGATGAAGCCCAAATCAAGAGTAAGAATGAAATAGCAGAGGTAGGACTTTAGCTATGGCCCACTAAGACCCCCTCCCATGCCCCAAGCGATATCAAAAGAAACATGCCTCCCTCATCCCTGTCACCATTCCCTCTCCCATTTGGCAATCTAGTGTTTCCAAGATCCTCCCCCACTGTATTCATTTATATATAATGGATGTGTATATAAATACATGTAGGGGGTGATAAGTCATGTGCTTTGGTAAAAGCATGACTTGTCATTATTGCAACATTAATATAATAATTCAACATGCAAGACTATTACAATATAAATGTTTATACATTATTACATAGTGGTAATATACCATAGGTATATTACAAGTCCTCCTCTTTCAAAACGCTTTGTCCTGGAAGCATGGGGTGGAGAGAACTTTCTAATAGAATGATCCATCTTCTTGTAACTTTCACTTATTTGACAGAATTGAGAACATGACGCACTATGATTTCTAAGGCTTTGAACAATATCGTTGCATTGAAGAATATCAATCCATCTCAAATGGATTCTTTTTGGAACTCTGATGATAAGAGTCTTGATTTGATTTTATTTGCTGGTAACTTTGAGTTGTAGTAATTTTTGGATGCTTTGATATGTAAAAACAACGTTGATATTGTTACATTGATTCTTGTGCACTACGATTTTTATGATTTTGGTCATGAATTTGGGTGTAGATATGGTACCGTGATAAGTTGATCCTTCATAATCTCTAGTTTAAACTTTCATGATTTACTTGTGTCATCATTTTAATATTTGATATTTTTGTGTCCATCCATGTGTCAACATCTTTGGGTTGACATACAACTTCATTAGTGGTGATCAATGGACCTTCAACCATCACGAAATCTATAGATGTAGACTTGTCATTGAATTGCTTCTTGAATTCAAATTTTGGAAAATATAACTTCATTAGTAATGACACTTTACTTTTTAGTTTCACTTGATTTTTGTTAAGGTGTCTTTATCTTCAATTTCTAGTTTTTTCTTTTTAGTTCCATTCGATTTTGTTAAGGCATCCTTCTCTTCATGTAATTCTAGGCCATATTAAATTGCAATATCTTGTTGAATCTATGATTAATCTTTTATCCTTCAATACTCTAGTTTGTTTTTTAACTCTTTAGTCTTGTTAACTTGCTTCTTATTTACATTATAGGATATGCACTTTATATTAAACGTCTTATTTAAAGTTTTCAAGACCTTTAATTTTCATAACTAATGCATCATTTTCCTCCTTATAATTTATCATATTGTATAAACACATCACCTTTATTTTCTATATATTGATTTTCTTTTCCAAATTCTTTATTTGAGAATCATTTTTTTTTTAATCACCTCTTTACATATTAAAATAATTCAATAATTGTTTTCAATGATAATATCATTATTTACATAACCTCTTTACTAATTTATATCATGAAATTCCAAATATGAAGATCCTACTTAAAAAAATATTAATTTCAGCTCCACACAAATACGAATTATATGCTTCTATTGATGACTTAATTATTAAATTACCTTTTATATTGGCACTGCATCTTTGAATAGTTCATTTATCATTTGAACTAGAATCTCTGTTTAGTAACAACAATTACAATAATGGATTTTTGGACTTAAATTTCACTTTTGGTTGTATTCTTTAAAAGTCACAAATACTTTGTTCATGTTGGTTCACGTATCACTTTACTGGTATACCTTTGGACGTAAATTTCACTTTAGTTGTATTATTTAAAAGTCACAAATGCTTTGTTAATGTTGGTTCACCTATCACTTTACTTGTATACCTTTTATCAACTTCACTTTAACTACCTTACAAGGTTTTAATACTTTCCAATAACATAATTATTTCTTCTCCATTTTTTTTAACTTTTTCCTTCAAACTTTTTCATATTTTGAGTAGAGTATTTGGACAGAGTTTATATATGTATATGCTTCACAGCTTGGTGATACGCACTCACAATGCCCTCTGTATGTGGCAAATAACTTTATCTTCAGTTCTTTTGATTAGAGATGTGAGAGACGATTTATTTATCTTTTCAGATGCTCTGGAAATGAATTTTTTTTCCAAATAGAATGACCCATAACTTTAATTTTTTTAATTTTAAATATTTTTTATGAATTTGATCATTATTTTGAGTAATAATTAGAGATCTGTTTTGAGGGGTTGTGTGATCCGAGGTGATTTTGACTACTTAGATGCTTCTTGGTCACATTGATTTCACAATTCATTCATGAAAAAAAACCTTATGAAGTTATGGCTTTTTAAACTTATTAATGGTAATGAATTTGATGATTATTTCCACCAATAAAGTAGATTCGCTGGTAAGTGTGAAAAAATAGTGTTCTAATAAATAAGAAGTTATAATGTTTTATACTTATTAATGGTAATGAATTTGGTCATTATTTTTACTAATAAATTAGATTTGCTTGGACTACTTAAAACTATTTTTTTATTGGCTAAGGGTTTGTATTCCTCGTACATATGATGAGTCAATTGAATTATAATAGTTTCATTAAAATCGAATTTATTAATGAAAATAATGACAAAATTTATTACCATTAATAAGTATAAAACACTATAACTTCTTATTTACTCGAACACTATTTTCATGAGCACGAATCTATAGTATTTTGTAATTGTGACAACAAGAAACCAAGCAATGCCAAAGAGTCAAATCCTAGTTTGTTTTACATGGCCTTGGAGAATTTACTCTCCAAACGTAAAACCAAGACCCTACTACATTGAATATTGTTGTTTTTCTGTCAAAGAAAAATGAGTCTAGTTCATTTTAATCACGATGCTTTTAAAGGTTGTTATTACTGAGAGGGATGCAGAAGTACGAAAAAAATTATGTTGTCAACTGGAATAGATACCAAAGATACCAGTTGCAAATGGAGAATACCACTTGAAAATTTGAAATAAATAGTTGACCATAAGCAACTTACGAAAAGAAAAAGGACCAATAGAACCTTTCAAAACCTAAGCAAGATGCAACTTTTTAGGGAAATTGTTGTCACCAAAGCGAGCAATTCTATATAATATTTATGAAAACAAACTAATGAAAATCCATATGATCATTTTCCTTTACATACAAACACTCCCAATGGAATCAAGAAACCTAAAAGACTGTGGTATGAATTCGAAGGATAAATGCAATTGCAAACTTACACCAAAATGAAAATCACAATCATTTGAATGCTCTTAAAGAATGCAAATGAAATCCAATGACTCTACCTACAATGCAAGAGAATTACATAACAAATGATGCAAGTCATTCTACGATGCCTCAAGAAATAATTTTGACTTCCAAAGCAAGCCTAGACTTCCAAAGGAAAAAATGTTTTTGTAATCCAACCTATTATGCTCTTGAAACCAAAAATGACTTTAAAATACACGAAACCAAGACATGCACCCAGTGCCCACCTACTATTTAATAAACCCCTTGCAAACTTTGGGAAAATTTTAAAAAATTCACAAAAACACCTACAACCAGTAATTTCAACTCAAAAAATGGCATACACACTTTCCTCAAAGGAAACATGCATTTGCTCCCAAGAATACATACCTCGTACACAGGAAACAAACATATTCCCCTGAGTATACTCTCCTTGCACAAAAGCAACATGTGTATGTGCCTGAATAAGAGGAAAAAACATCAACCTGAGTATGTCTGTGACTATGCATACACCTACATGTGTATGTACGCAACTTATGCAAAGTAAATTTGTGTGCATACACAACCGTATATTCTCCAAAATGTGTATGTGCATGAATATATCTAAAAGAAACCTACGTATGGAAGGCTACGGGATTAAGGAAGGAAGGAAAATTCAAGTTTTTCTTAACATGAGGAGAATATATCTAATAGGAAGTTTAAAACATGAGATATAACAACCAATACTACCCAAAAAATTGAAGAAAAACTAACACTTCAAGTAATTAATCACAAGATATTCTCCCCAATGGAATCTCCAAATCTGTTGTAAGGAAAATTATCCCAAGTGACAAGGGTTCTAGTCACTCATAGATTGGTTTGGAGAAATCCTATTCCCAATTCCAACTCAAACAATACAAACATGAATTTAATGAAGAGAGTTTAAATTGTATACCCAGATTCGATGGTTTTCCTCGCAAGTTGAAACTTTTGAATCTTGTCCTTGATCCTTTGGTCCAATTCCTCTTGTCTTTGACCTGCACAGAAAACCAGAATACTATCCTTCTCAAAGCACATCAACCTTTACAATGAAATATTCAAATATTAACATGGAATTCATGAACAACAAATCAATCTAAACTTTAAATTAGACTCTATTCTCCCAAATCACAACATTTCATCACATCAAAGCATATGAAATACAAGGATTTGGGGAGGTAAAAGAAGATGAAACTACTATATTGAATCAAAAGTCAACAACAATATGTAATACAAAGTAATACATGAGCTCTTTGTTTCCAACCCCTATTCTCTAGAGTTTGGATTTTTCATGCCCAAGTCACTAACATGATTCCACACCTAATGCTCTTTCTGAATCTTCAACAGGAATAATGACCAACAATGATCAATATCCTAGCATAGTGATTGGAAAGGGAAATTGGACATAGGTGATTTTAAGGGTGGCATTGTAAAAAATTTGGACACTCTTAATTCCAAAACACCGGCATGAGGGAATAATCAAGGTATTATCCTCTTCCTTTGTCCATTAGACTTTCTTTTATACAAAGCTTGATTGGTTGAGGGAGTTAAATCTGGTATAATCGATCCCAACCAACCTGACAACCACCTAGGGAATGCATGGAAGCATGTGCTCTTTTTATTTTTTGTCACTTCATATGTGTACGTGAGTTGCAAAGGGGTAACTCACATATGGTATCCTTGTTTCTAATCGGTAGCATGCATATGCAAGCCAAAACATGATTATTTGAATGATTTAACCCAAGTGTTTAAAATTCTTATAACAAGGAAAGAAGAATAACTTACTTTTGAAGGTAGGGTTTGAAGCCAAAATTTTGAAATAAGAGTAACTCCTTGTAAAACCCTGATTTGGAGATGGTTCTACAAGCTGACCCCGAATCTTTTGTAACTCTAAAACTTCTTCACCTTTGAGGCTAAAATTATGTTTTTAGTATCCTGATATGTCCATTCTATAAAGAGCTGTGGGGAGCAGCTCAAATGGTCAATATGTGAAGTTGTAATCAGTTGTAAATGGAAGTTCATATGTTTGAATCCCCCCAATATTACCCGTGCGCCATGGTTCGAGCCATGTGGATGCACATAGGGGTATAGTGGTAGCGATATTGGATCCCTGGACCTCGTGTCACGCAAGTACCAACCCAAATCCAGTTGTCGAATCCCCTAGTACAAAAAAAAATGTCTACTCTATAAAGCCACGGATTTGACTAAATTCTGATGTGCCAAGAAAAAATTAGGGTAATTTTCCCAAAACTTGTTGATTTTGGCCTTCTCCAAAGGGAGAAATTTTAAGGCGTTCAACATGTCCAATATTTTAGTTCTGAATATGAAATTTGTACTATAAACTCTATGGTCTACCTTATTTCCAATGCAATTAGTGGCACTCAAATTGGATCTTCCCCACTCTAGATATAACATTTTTATTCAAAACACATGTAAAGGCTAGTTTTGGGGCTAGTTAAAGTCCCTAATTTACATAGAGTGTATCCTCAAAATTATATAGTCTCAAAATTTGGGCTTTTGACATAGGTTATGTGCTTATATCATAACTATAGCATGAAAATTCACATAAAAAAATTTGGAGCAAACATTCCAAGACGACTAGTTGGAGGGATCCAAACCTTTTGGACTAATCAAAATCTCCAACTTGAACAGAGTATATCTCCAAAATTATAGTGGACCAAAAGCTAAAATTTTGAGACGTGTTACTTCCATCTATCCTCACTATAACTTGAAAATTTTAGACTTTGAAATGTTGTAGAAAAAAATTTGGAGCAAACATTCCAAGATGACTTGTTTGAAGGGGTCAAACCCTCGGATAAAACTTCTTCCTCTTTGACCCAATAAAGATATCTGATACAACTTGTAATATACTTAATCCTAGAAATTCAAAGCAAAGATAGAAAAAAAATTCTTATGTGGAAGATAAAATAAATAGCTATGTTCACCTGCCTTTTTAAAGAGGAAACCTTCAAGAGCAAAGCTCCAAATACAATAACAATTCTTGAAAAACATTACATAGATTACTATTTTATATATATTGCTTCAATATCCAAAACCCTAACTACTTGTGGTCTTGCTATTAATGAGGGTAAACCACATAGGGGCCTTTATTCAATAAAGAGTGCCCTTTTACTTCAAGTCACTCCCCACTAATTACTATCTAATGGGGCATATGGCCTTGTACATTGATAATGTATGGAGGTTAGGGTAGGAATCTAACATTAACCCATTTAAGTAGTGTTCCAATCAAGGCTAAGCTAGTCACTACTTTCAAATCAGTGATCAACATGTAAGAGATCAAATCTAGTAGGTGCATACTATTTCAATATGAAGGACCCCCAAACAAGGATTCATTGGCTTTGAATCCTAGTATCTATCAAATCACAATGCATAAATTGAAAGGTTGGAAATCCATTCACATGGATAGACAACATATTGTTAGGATATTTTAATACTCCATCATTGTCCTACCTAGCATTATTTATTTTTCCTAGTTGTTGAAGATGTCATTTTCCCCCTAGTGGTGTGCAGATGTCATCCAGGATCCATCTACCACATTCTGAGAACTGCATGCATCATTTTAGGACCACTTCAGTCAGTTCCCCATTTTATAGGAACGAACTGAGTGTTCCAATGCAGTCCACTTGAGTTAGTTGACTCTTCTGGGGGGTTAGAGCTCTGGATGCCACTGATTATGGCCTCATGCGCCCATTTCTGATTGACATGCATGATAAACTCACTATTGCACCCTCCTTAGTCAGTTAACTGATTGTGACTTCAGTTAGCTGAGTTTAGGTTCAGTTCAGTTGAGTTTGAGTCTTTCAGATCACTCCAGTGGTGATAATCCCTATGCTAGACCAACTGAGGTTCGAATTCTCCTGAGTGATTCGAATTCTCTTGAGTGATTCAAATTCTCTCCATTGTAACATCATTGTTGATTATACTATTTATTGGATAGTGTGACATTATTCTGCTCCTATCTAAGTTCTAATGCATAATTATTTATTTGCTCTTTTTACTGCAGTTTTCACTCTTGTTCAACTTTCTGCTCATTCTTTCTCTATGAGGTATACTCAGCTCTTAGATCTGTTGTGACATAGAATTTCACACATATTGCTTTCACAATCATGTCACTTGGTCAATAAAATTAAAATATAGCTAATATATATAAGTGATCTCCATAAAATCTCACGACCTGATTTAATCAAATATCCAACACAATATATGTTGCTATGACACACTAACATACTATAGTCATGGACCCTTGTCATCAATGATATAAAACAACAATATTTATTTTTTTACAGTAAACTATAAGTGTATCTACAAACATAGAGTACAAATACAATAACAAACCAATATTTATTAACAAGAATGAAAATATAAATAAATTGTGCATTTATATTCATTTAGTTCACTTGACAACCATCAGTATTGAAACAAAAATAACACTCTTATAAATATGCATTTCAAAGCTATCGTTCCATGAATATACAAGACATCAACAATGACAATTTTTAATATTTTTTCAATAACGAAAGACGTGTAAAAATAGAAAACATGTCCAAAAAGACATAAAATTTCAAGCATGGGTTGCATGTGTGATGACTTCCATATTAAGGTTGTGCATTTACCCAAGTGAAGTTGGTTAACACGTTTCCCCCCCCACACCATGTATAGTCCTCAAATGTGTAACATAAAGGAAGCAAGTATACATCCCTTTGGCATGTCCCACAAGGTATGCTATCATATTATTAGTATGTTCTAAATATAGGGGAAGGGACATCGATGAAGCCCAAATCAAGAGTAAGAATGAAATAATAGAAGTAGGACTTTAGCTATGGCTCAGTAAGTCCCCCACCCATGCCCCAAGCGATATCAAAAGAAACATGCCTCCCTCATCCCTGTCACCATTCCCTCTCCCATTTGGCAATCTAGTGTTTCCAAGCTCCTCCCCCATTGTATTCATTTATATATAATGGATGTGTATATAAATACACGTAGGGGATTATAAGTCACGTGCTTTGGTAAAAGCATGACTTGTCATTATTGCAACATTAATATAATAATTCAACATGCATGACTATTACAATATAAATGTTTAGACATTATTACATAGTGGTAATATACCATAGGTATATTACAACTCCTCCTCTTTCAAAACGCTTTGTCCTAGAAGCATAGGGTGGAGAGAACTTTCTAATAGAATGATCCATCTTCTTGTAACTTTCACTTATTTGACAGAGTTGAGAGCATGACGCACTATGATTTCTAAGGATTTGAACAATATTGTTGCATTGAAGAATTATCAATCCATCTCAAATGGATTCTTTTTGGAACTATGATGATAAGAGTCTTGATTTGATCTTGTTTGTTGGTAACTTTGAGTTGTAGTAATTTTTGGATGCTTTGATATGTAAAAACAATGTTGATATTGTTACATTGATTCTTGTGCACTACGATTTTTATGATTTTGGCCATGAATTTGGGTGTCGATATGGTACCATGATAAGTTGATCCTTCATAATCCCTAGTTTAAACTTTCATGATTTACTTGTGTCATCATTTTAATATTTGATATTTTTGTATTCATCGGTGTGTCAACATCTTTGGGTTGACATACAACTTCATTAGTGGTGATCAATGGACCTTCAACCATCACGAAAGCTATAGATGTAGACTTGTCATTGAACTACTTCTTGAATTCAAATTTTGGAAAATATAACTTCATTAGTAATGACACTTTACTTTATAGTTTCACTTGATTTTTGTTAAGGTGTCTTTATCTTCAATTTCTAGTTTTTGCTTTTTAGTTCCATTCGATTTTGTTAAGGTATTCTTCTCTTCATGTAATTCTAGGCCATATTGAATTGCAATATCTTGTTGAATCTATGATTGATCTTTTAAGTCACATTTTTTCCCTCCAATACTCTAGTTTTTTTTAACTCTTTGGTCTGGTTAACTTGCTTTTTATTTACATTATAAAATATGCACTTTTTATTAAAAGTCTTATTAAGTTTTCAAGACCTTTAATTTTCTTAACTAATGCATCAGTTTCCTCCTTATAATTAATCATCTTGTATAAACAAATCACCTTTATTTTCTATATATTGATTTTCTTTTCCAAATTCTTTATTTTAGAATCATTTTTTGTTTTTTAATCACCTCTTTACATATTAAAATAATTCAATAATTGTTTTCAATGATAACATCATTATTTGCATAACCTCTTTACTACTTTATATCATGAAATTTCAAATATGAAGTTCCTACTTAAAAAAATATTAATATTAATTTTAGCTCCACACAAATACGAATATGCTTCTCTTGATGACTTGATTATTAAATTACAATAAATGGATTATGGATTTTTGGACGCAAATTTCACTTTTGGCTGTATTCTTTAAAAGTCACAAATACTTTGTTCGTGTTGGTTCACGTATCACTTTACTGGTATACCTTTGGATTTTTGGACGTAAATTTCACTTTAGTTGTATTATTTAAAAGTCACAAATACTTTGTTAATGTTGGTTCACTTATCACTTTACTTGTATACCTTTTATCAACTTCACTTTAACTACCTTATAAGGTTTTAATACTTTCCAATAGCATAATTATTTCTTCTCCATTTTTTTAAAACTTTTTCATATTTTGAGTAGAGTATCTAGACAGAGTTTATATATGTATATGCTTCACAGCTTGGTGATACGCACTCATAATGCCCTCTGTATGTGGCAAATAACTTTATCTTTAGTTCTTTTGATTAGAGATGTGAGAGACGATTTATTTATTTTTTCAGATGCTCTGGAAATGATTTTTTTTCCAAATAGAATGAGCCATAACTTTAATTTTTTTAATTTTAAATACCGTTTATGAATTTGGTCATTATTTTGAGTAATAAATTAGTTTTTTAATTTTAAATACCTTTATGAATTTGGTCATTATTTTGAGTAATAAATTAGATATTTGTTTTGAGTAATAAATTAGATATTTGTTTTGAGGGAGTTGTGTGATTCTAGGTGATTTTGATTATTTAGATGCTTCTTGCTCACAATGATTTCACAATTCATTTATGAAAAAAAAACCTTATGAAGTTATGGCTTTTTAAACTTATTAATGGTAATGAATTTTATCATTATTTCCACCAATAAAATAGATTTGTTGGTAAGTGTGAAAAAATAGTGTTCTAGTAAATAAGAAGTTATAGTGTTTTATACTTATTAATGGTAATGAATTTGGTCATTATTTTTACTGATAAATTAGATTTGGTTGGACAACTTAAAACTATTTTTTATTTGCCAAGAGCTTGTATTCCTCATACATATGATAAGTCAAGTGAATTATAATATTTTCATTATAATAGAATTTATTAATGAAAATAATGACAAAATTCATTACCATTAAAACCCCATTATATCCATTAAATAAGTAAGTATATTGACCTAATGATTGTTATTACAATATAAATGTTTACACAATATTACATAGTGGTAATATACCTTAAGTATATTACATGTGATCTATATCTACAAATATAAAGTATAATTAAATGGCATATCAATATTTATTAAGTATTAGTCTAAACATGATATGATTTGGATTTTTTCAATTATGATCATTTTTATCTAGAATCCAGTAAAAAATCCAATGGAGTTTAGTTGTTGGAATTGCAAATATCAGTGGTTGGGATTGCACAATCTAGGTGTAATAGAGTCATTTGAGGGCTTTTAGTACATTTATACATTCAAAAATGCAATTTCAATAAAGAAAAATTGCAATTTGACTAAAGAACTTGCGTCGAAACAAAAATTGTGATCTCATAAATATGCACATCAAAACTACGATTCCAGAATGGACAAGATGTCAAGAGTGATAATTTTTTTTAAATAGTAAAATACATGTAAAAATAGAAAATATGTCCCACAAGATGGAAAATTCCAGACATTGATTACATGTGTGATGACTCTCATTTTAAGCATGTACATTTACTTAGGCAGGGTTGATGGACACATCACCCCACCATGTATGATCCTCATAAGTGCAACACGAAGGGAATAAATACGCATCCTCTCAGCATGTCCCACTAGATATCCTATGGTATGTTCTAAATCCAGGGAAAATGATGCCGACAAAGACTAAATTAGGAGTAGGAATGAAATCACTAGAGGTGGGCAAGCAAAACCACCCCATATGCAGGATTTTATCTATGGGATAAATTCCCCTCCTATGCCCCAAGAAATACAAAAGAGACGTGTCTCCCTCATCCTTGTCACCACTACCTCCTCCATTTGGAAATATAGTGTTTCTAAGCACCTCCCAATTGTGCATGATCGAACCTGCATTTGCTATAACTTGACCCAAAAAACCATGGCATCCTCAAAAAGGAAAGGAGAATGCAACTACTACGACCACTCTCCCTCTAATCCGGGTGTTAACAATCAAATTAACACCCTTAACAAAGTGAAAGGTAGAAGCACACTTTACTATGTTCCCGCAACATGAAGACAGAAGACAAGTACATAAGAGAACAGTCCTCTCTTATCTTCCATGATCGGAAGGATTGAGTGAAGAAAGAAGGATCCTAAAGAGACATGGTTTAGTAATTGAACTACTCAATTGAAGGTTCAAATCTAGTCTCCACGAGTCAACAGTGAGAAGAAGTGCATAAAATTGCATTAATTGTACTTAATAATGCCAAAGTTGTGACAAAAGCCTAAAAATACTATGGAAAGTGGGTTTTTCGGTAAAAAGAATCAAAAATCAAGAAAAGGGATAATCCCACATTGAAATAGGAAACTTGAGGGCCCATTTCCCAATACTATAAAACAAAGGAATTTGGGGCATGGAAAGGGAGGCAAAAGGTGAAAGCAAAGGCATGCTAAAGAGATTTGGAGGTTGAAAATCTCATCTTCATCAAAAGCAAGGATGGAGAAGGATGGCTCAAAGTAAGGGAGGATGGATGCATCTCAAGCACTATTGTAGGTAACTACTCTTCTTCCTTGGCATAATATGAAGTAATTCAATTCTTGTTCTATCCATGAATTTAAAGTTGTTCTTAATAGTTTTATTTCAATTCTAAAATGGTTAAGATGTTAAAGAATGTTAGTTAATTGCTTCATATCTGACAATGAAACTCACCTCTTCATAGTAATATAGATGTTTAATGTACATCTAACCCTACACTAAATGCTATTATCAGATTGGTGACCATACTGGGGAGATTTAGAGGATTGGAAAGCTCATCTTCATCAAAGGAAAGGATGGAGAAGGATAGCTCAAAGCAAGGGAGGATGGATGCATCTCAAGCAAGATTGTATGTAAGTATATTTTCTTCTTTGGCATAAAATGAAACAATTCAATTCTCCTTACATTCATGAGTTTAAGTTTTTCTTCTCAAGTTTAGTTTGAATTCATAATGGTTTAAAGATCTCAGGAAATGCTAGATAATTGGTTTAAGATCTTAGGAAATGTTAGATAATTGTTCATTTTTTACGTTGAAACTCACCACTTCATAGTAATATAGCCATTTAGGGTAGACACATCCCTACCTTAAATGTTGTTATCACCGGGAAACTTTAGGAAGATGCAAAAAAAGATAGAAGGATGCTTCTAACCATTGAGGAAATAGAGAAAACACAACAAAAATACCAAAGTAGTAGACATTGATTAGTAACACTTTTCAAGTTCACTGTGGTTAAGTGGATTCACTAAAAAAAACCACAAAGATGTGGATTTGGGATATAAAGGAGAACCACAATAATACCAAAGAAAATGAACCCTCTTTGAACCACAAGATCATATCAAAACATTGGGGAAACACTTAGACAATGTACAACTCCAACCAGAGGAACTGGAAAACCAGAGAAAGATATGTAGGAAGATGGACAATTACGTGAAGGCTAAGAAAACCACTTGGGAATGTAAACATCATTGGTATTTGAGGTAGAATCATCTACCCATGTCACTAATGCATCATTGGCCTTCAAGGGTAGATGTCACTAGCACTCCTAAATCGATTCACTACTTTTTGTTTGTGGAATAGTGTGTTGTTAGTGGAATAGTGCATTATTACTCATTCATGTCACCTCCCTAATTAGTTGTTAGTGTATAACTAATTTTTTAACAACGTTGCATGGTGGGATGGCAACAAATGCCTCGGACTTTTACAATTAGCTCTACCCCTCAATCTCTATACGACATCTTTTTGTTGTCATCTAGGTGGAAATTTTATTTTAATATTTCCATATATGCATGTAATGTTGAACAACATATCCTTGCTAAACTATGGTTACAAGGGTGAAACTGTTGGAGTATGGTATAATCATTGCACATGTCATAATACATTGTGGACTAATCGCCACACTAGGATCCACTAGGATCATGGGACTATGTGCTTGGTTTGGAAAGTTTACCAACATCTGCAGGTTTTGGTGTAATAGAAAACCTTACATGGTATCAAAGCTCAGGTCCCAAGTTCAATTCCCTCGAGTTATTTCGGGGGGGGTTGAGTATGGTATAACCGTCGCACCTCTAATAATATAATGTGGACTAATCGCCACATTGGGATCATGGGACTATGTGCTTGGTTCAAAAATTCTACCAACATCTGTGGGTTTTGGTGTATAATGGAAAACCTTATAGAAAGCTCCATTTTAGACGATTATAACTATTTTAAGTATACTATATTTCCAATATGTAATTATCCATCCAAGAAAACGATGAGGGTTTTTTTATTAATATAAAATCTATTTGAATTTTACAATAAAAAATGATGGTTTAATAATTATTAATTGTGATATAAAGAGTTTTTACTTATGTATGTGTTTTATCAAGTTGAAGTGCTTGGAGTAGTACAGTTTAAAGTTAAAAGCAAATATATGTATATTTGAGGTAACAAAAGCAAACTCTTCAAGATTATGTATTTCAATCTATATTATTAGCGACAATCAATAATCATCACCATGAAAGCTTTGAAATTTCAAATCAAAGATTTAGTGAGGGTTGTTGGTCATGGCCCTTATAAGTATAAGAAAATTTGGCGACAAGGTAGCAAGGACCATCACCATTGCAGTTTTGAGACCCGAGGCTTTGGCGATGGTTACAAACATTCACCCTTAATCAAAATAAAATATTTTTTACAATTGATGATGCTTGTCACCCTTGACAGGGTTTTAGAGACCACTTATACATATCATATTCATCTTTATACTAATAGTCACACACCTATGATGATGGCCATCACAACTTATCCATAAAATTCTATAGTGATGGTCTATATTCCTCATTGTTAACTCACAATACAAATGTCCCCATGGTGACTTTTTTACCATTGTTACATGTTCCAAAAGCAAGGTACACAAGGTGATTGTTGTAGATCATTGCTACATGTTCCAAACGTACGGTACATAAGGAATTACGACAAAATATCGCTATTGTATTCTTTTGGAGATGGTAAGCAATCCTTGCAACAAGTTCCCAAAGAAATGTATCAATGGTGATGGTATATGATTATTACCCTAAGATTCTTCTATCTATGACATGTATCCATCATCATGTGTTCCTGCCCAATTCTACTTATGAAAATGGTCACCTTAGGCTTTCCTCTGTGACAGTCAAGGACCATTGCTACATATTCCTAATGTAATTAGGCTATGGAAATGGTCACATCCCACTGCTAAATTTGGATTTTGACAGTGGTTGTGGTGGGGGTTTGTGGCTATCAACAATGGCATACCAATGGTGATAAACATCCTCCCATTGTTGAAACCACCAAAGTAAAAGCAATGTTGAATTAGCAGTGTTAATTTTTTAACAATGAAGGCCCTGATCATTGTTGACATTGTAATTATGGTGACTAATTTGCCTCATCCCCAATGACCTTATTTGGTTTAGTTTCTATCAAATAATTTGAAACATAAATACATAAACAACTCATGGAAACATCATTAAAATTATTATAGGCTTCACTTAAGCATAGACAAGCTAACAAGGTCATTCCTTTATAAACTTCTAGTGAATACTTCCAAGCAACATGAATACTACAAAAACATATTGTAAGCTTCTATATTCTTTCATCTTTTACGTAAAGTAAACACACACAAAAAAAAAAAAACTTATGATTATCAGTACACACAACACATATTTTCAAGAAAAACATTACGATGTAATGCGAGAGATGGTATTCCTAGTAAACCCCTCAACATAAACTAGCTTCCCTAGACTAAAGTGATTTCAACCAAGCACCAATTGACATGAACTAGCTAAAAGAATAACAGCATTGGCAATAATCAATTGAGCTAACCCCTTTGACTATTCATCCATACATACATATATAAGTGTATACAAATATCTCTATGTTTGTAGTTACGTATGTAAGTGATTTATCTTCCTTATAAATAACTCCTTAGGAAACTTGTAGGTACTCCCCCTCATTTTGAGGATGGTACCAAGTGTAAAATGGGTGGCAAAGACTTAGTGCATATGTATTTGTGGGAATAGAAGCAAGGACATGCACAGTGCACCAAATTATTGGTAGTGTCCTAGCAATATTGGCACCATTGATTGAGCTAATCTTCGAGGGTATATGTACATACATACATGTGTGTGTGTGTGTGTGTGCACAATCCATTTTTTAATCTCTATTATGATTTTATCCTTGTAATATTCTCATATATTTAGGACCTGTTGAAGACCATGGCCCTCATTTGGGAAAATTCAAATAATTAGTTGTGAAACATGAAATAATTGTCTTATCAAAATCCAAAATTTAATTCTACAAAACTGAGGTAGAATATCTTGGAGTGCACCTCTTTCAAGGGAAAGTAAAAATGCACCCACACATAGTTGAACACATTCTCTAGTGTTCAAACATAATCAAGAATCCAAAATATTTATACTATTTCCTTGGTCATATCAATTAAATTTTTCCATTTAAAAAAATGTTTCAAGTGAAAATTCTCTCCTAGAAAATTTGTTACACAAAGTGTTGGACATGTGGTGTGCTATCTCTAGATTTCCATAAAAGATGGGCTTCGGGGGTGTGATCACCCACTCTTATAGGGAGGTAGATCCCCTAGAAGAAATTTTTTGGGTCTTTTTTGGTTTATTTTCATCCTTTTCGGCCAATGGTTTTTCAACCCATTGTAAACTAATTCTAGTTTTGGAATTAAGATTGTAATATAATATGAGTTAAAGGATAAGGTACTTGGATTATTGTAACGTCCCCCTCACCCAATTCGATCATCGGGAGGGGACATTGGCCAAACTGGGGCTCTAATAATCCGCCCCAAATGCATAATACGATTTTGCATCAGACATAATGTGTGCAGAACATAAATAAACATGCACGGTGGAATTTAAAATATGTCCACACACATCTAACAAGAAAATGCAAGCATAAACATTACAGACATCAAATAAAATAGTTCAGATTCAAATACATGAGAGTTCTTATCTTTATTCAACACAGATCCAAACAACTATCTGTGTAAGAGCGCTTTTCCACCCAACCATAGGCACTTCATCTAGCATATACTCTTTATGTTGGGAGGCCACCCCCAAGCTCGGCTATGAGTCCACCAGGGCGAAGGAAGCACCTAGAGGCTTATATTTCTCATTCCATAGTCCATTCTTCTCTCGGTATTCTAATTCGAATTCCTGAGTTTAATACACAGTCTGGTAAATGGACATCAACAGCAATGGAATAACTATACATGGAGTATCATCTTGCATGAGAGAATGAGAATGGAATAATGATAAAAAGAGTGTTGACTCTAAGGATATGAGGCAAGGGTGAAAAGACAGTTGACATAGATTCTGACCATAGAATAAATAGGATTGCTGACAGCTGACATAACTATCACAACCCCCATGCTTCAATAACTACAAGAAGTGACTTTTCCCACCAACCTCACATGTGCAATTAATGATTGGAAAATGGTCAAAAAAGGATATAATTGACTTATTCCCATCACATGATAGAATTTTGGGTGAGTTCTAAGGTTGACACCTGGCAGCATAGGATTTGGTTTCACATAGGCCCCCTTCCTCTTCCCCTCTGGTGGAATCATAGCCCCTTTGGTGCTCTTTACATAGCCATTGTTGGACCATTTTATTATTTATGCACATAATATTTACATATACTCTAAATCGGCATAAAATCCAACCAAACAGTCCAAATAACATCATGCATGCCTATCCATTCACTAGTTGGGCCTTGGCCTTGAGCTCCGCACTAGGAATTCACACTGGCATATTTACATCATTTACATTTTTAATGCAATGGGGTCAAAATCAGGATATTACAATCCCATCCCCCTTGGAATAACACCGTCCTCGGTGTTCCAATTCTTAGGAATACATACACACTTTACGCATGTCCAAAACTCATAAAATGTGGCAGGTCTATCCTGCATTTCATCTTTTACTTTGACCTTCCAGTACCAAGTCCTTGGTTTCAACAAGATGCTCCTGCTGACTTTGACCTTCCAGCTGATCCACAAGTCTGGAAACTTCATGGCTACAATTCTTCTTGTTGCCCTTTGTTGGGAAGTTGCGGAGGCAATGATTTCCTCCACATTCCCAACATTTCAGTGGCTGCTTTTGTAGCTTGAGCATCTCTCCAATATTTCCTTGGGTATTGGTATTTGTTTGAAGAATATTTTCAGCCAAATCCAATAGCCCTTGGTCTGCTGCCATGGTCAATATGTATAGCTTCCCACTCTTTGCTCGCTATCACCACTTGCCTTGTAACAGCTGCAATCAATGGATTTCAATTTCTCACCTGTGAAGTTCATCATGGCAATTCCTGTTAGGCCAAGCATAACACAAATATTAAAATCAGTCAATTATTTTCCCAATTGTCAGGGAGAGCCCATGATCTATTCATGAGACTTCCACACTTTTCATGCTTTCCCAACATACACATGAAATCATTCATGTTCATCCTTTCACAGGGAATTAACTATTTTAGCATTCACAATTTATTTCAAGCAAATAAACATAATCAAATTTCAGCCATAACATGCATTCCACAATTTATGTTTTCTAAAATGCATCAATCAAAAAGGAAAGAGATGAGTAAGAGTTTCCCCCTCTTAGTCTTGTACCAATCCATAGCCACGCCACCACTGTGGTTCCATGCTCCTTAGCCTCTTTCACTTCAAGGTGAATGCTTGTCTTTCCCTTTATTGGCTATGGCACTTACTGTCTAAGGTCTGTCTAAGGCTTTTCAACCAGGGAACCCTTCCCCATTGTTTCCTACAGAACCTTTGGTTGCTAGGACCCACACAAGTACACTAGCACCACTTCCATTGTTACTCATACTAAGCTTCCTAGGACAGTCACATGTCCAAATGCATCCTTAGGATGCCTTTAAGGTTCTTGCTTCCAGCAGCACCTACACTCAAATATTGAGTCCATTCACATGTCAATTTCATTTTTCATAGGGTTTATCTCTAAACAAGAATTTAAAAAAAAATCATGTACACATGTATATTCATATTAAATAAGCAAGAAGTTGCAAGATAATCAAATACTTATCTGTATTGGATGTCTTCACTTTATTCCACAGGATCCTTCTTTGCTTTACGAGCCTTGGATCGCCTGTGGATACAATAACAAATGTTGGGCCAGCACACAGGCTACTCCATAATCATTCAAATAGGAAATGCCAAGCCAGTACGCCGATTAGGTTTATCAGGCATCCCATTTATCGATATGCTAAGCCAATACATCGACTGGGTTTATCAAGTATTTAAGGAATGTTTGGCCAACACAACGGCTGCTCCACAACATTCAATGCCCAACCAGTGCACCGACTGGATTTACCAAGCATTTATGGTGCCTTCAGGGTCCTTGCTTCCTACAATGACCAAGGTTTCCGAAAAAGAAACAACAACGTATCGGCTTGGTTTTCATAATACTTGTTCATGAAATTTTCATTATCCGAAATAAATAAAAATGAATGAAAATTAAATACTTATTTGTATTGTGAAATTCCTCGCTACTCCACAGGTTTCCTTCTCTGCTTTGCAAGTCTTGGATCACCTGTGGGGTGGATGTTTGGCCAGCACACATGCTGCTCCACAACATCAAGTAGTTAATGTCCAACCAGTTCACCGATTGGATTTACCAAGCATTGGTGGTGCCAAACCAGTCCCATACTTGGTTTTCCCTCTCCATTGTCAATCCAGCACATCCGTCTAGGTCATCATCCAATGGAAGCAAACTGCACCACGACCATTTCTAGGTCAAGGCTGTACTATGGAGCCATAGGAATCTCAGGGTTTCTAGTCAGTCTCGATACCCCACCTCACTACTGACCAAATAGAGATTTTATGCCTTTATCAATATAACCACACCTTTACACACCACATCCCTTCACACACACACATAAACTCTTCATCCACAAAAGGATGGCACTCCTTCTCTGATGCAAACCAGTGGTTCCCTCCAGTAACTCTATAGGTGACTTTCTTGACTACAGGATAGCATGGCCCCACAATACCCACTCACACTACACAAGGATGATACCCATTTTCTACCACACAGCTCCTCGGGCCTATCCATCCCTTCTAGTGTTCTTTAGTGTGAACGTAGAAAGGTTACCACTTCCCATACAATCCTCCTGAGTACCTTTTCTTCACTTTTTCTCTTAATGTGGAGCATCAAATCGCATTTGTTTAAGCTGACAACATAAGAAGGATAAGCAGCTCATCAGTGTTGTTGCTCTAAAATTGTAACCATATTTCATAACATTCACTATCAAGTATTGAAACACCAGGAATGCGTCCATTCCCTTAGGGTGTAGTCAATATTGACAACCGTATCATAACCCATCACCAGAAAGGTGTGCACCTCTCTCTGATGTGAGCCATGTAGGCCCTAATCACACTTCAAGCAATCTGAAATGATAATGAAAACAATTAACATGTTCTGCATATTAACTCTAGTAACCAGACATGCATATTCTTAGCTAGGGTTACAAAATACTCATCCCTTTTTAGATGTATTCTCTCTTCATTTGAGAAGAATGGGGGCTCCCTTCTCTGATTCAATAGTCCTTTGGTTTTCCACCCTAATCTTTTCACGTTCCATAACCCACGTATGCCTTCTTGGCATGATTTTACCATCTCACTCACATGGTTTTCCAACATGCAATGCAGCTGAGATATTATCAAAATTTACAATGGCGTTTCACCCGAAACCCATTTCCAAAGCATGGGATCCTTCCCATGGAGTTTGGCTTATGCAGGCCATCACACATGGTCTTCCTGCAATGTGTCTTCCTGACACACTTCTTAAACAGCCAAATAGTCAATGGCATTTAACAATAAATTCTAATCTGATCTTTCCATAACCAATCAATGGCATTAATAATTAAATTCAAACATGAATTTACAATTATGTCTCCTACATAAATTGATTTGTTTAACCATGAGGGAATCCTCATATTGTTTGGCTCTCGTAAGTGGTATCACTTTGTCCATTATGGTTTTACAATTGCTACCATACATGAACATCCAACTACAACATGTCCTCCTGACACAATTTTATATAAGCCAAATAGTCATTAGCAATTATTAGCAAAATTTCAAATCTGAAATTTACAAATCTGTTCCATGCATAAATTAAATTTCACAACCATGAGAAACTTCTCATAACCCTTGGCTTCTACACATGGTATATCCCAGTCTTTAGTATGGACTTATCCTCATTGGCATACTCAAGAAATTTCTACCTAAAATTTGAAACTTTCAATCAACCAAACACGTTGTGAGTATCTATGCAAATAATCTTTTCATTGCTACAACAGTCACTGAAGTGATCTCATAATTATAACACTCAATAATTCAAACACCTTCATATGTTAACATTTTAAATGCAATGAAATATACATATCTATATATGCATCATTATCATAATAAAATTGCAAGGTACAGTCACATCATTTATGCAATTTAAATGAAACTTTAGATACTCATTACTTCACAACCCTATCATCTATACAACTCTGCCCTTCCACAGAGCATTCTAGAAGTCCATCAATCATGACTACCTTCTTCATGCACTTACTCTCCTGCATTCACAGAAGCTCATGAAATGATCCCAGAGTTATCATCAATTCATCATCTCATACATTATTTAGTTTGCAATAACACATACACCACAACCATGCATTCACACAATGCATATCAACATGTACACCTACACCTATGAATGCACATTTACATCACTCACATAATCTTTCACGTGCATTCACTCAATGCAACCAAAAGATTTGTAAAATATCTTAATGCATATCCACTCAATGTCACCTTGCACTGATTCATGAATACTATACTATCGTGTCATTCACTCTATCATAACAGGGCCATAAGTACTTACTTGCTTTGGTTATTAAACTCATAACCAACATACACAAATGGCATGATATAATTTCATATGAATGCATTGAGTTTTATAAGCAACTATTGAGGTTTGAGGTGTAAAGATCATTTCCTTCACTTACCCACACCTCACCATACTCGGTAGGATGGCATTCACATTCAAGCATTCAGTACCACATGCAGACCAAATCAACATAGTTGTAGGGATCTTACCAAATCCTCTTTAAACATTCATGCAATTAAGCACAAATAACCATTACTTGCATGGCTGTCATTAACATCGTTTGATGTTACCTGATCAGTTGGACTCTTACCAAGGCTACATAGCCCCTTTACCAATATTTTGATCATGAATCGTTACTCCATCCTTCCTTCTGAAGGTTTGTTGGTCACATGCTATGACTTCTTTGCATTTTCATTCATGCTTCTATGGTCTGATTCCTACAACCATTATCAACAAAATTAATTGTCATCAACCATAGGAAATACCATTAATGGGCTACTGCATGTGTAACTTCACTACCTTTACCCATATGCAACATCATGCCCATACATAAGCAATTCACATGCTCTATGCAATGACTCTTTGATCATTCCCACTAATTCATATGCATTTAACCTACTAATCTCTTGCATTTATAGCATCCCTATGCCATAATTTATATGCATGACAACTTCATAATTATAAATACAATAGCAAGAGGGTAGTGGAGGGATTCTCCCTTCCAATTCCCCATCATAACAGGGAATTCCTCTTCCACATCATAGCTGATCCAATTTTCTGGCCTCTTAACAAGCACACAAGGAATCATTAGCTATGATTTGCTCACCAAGCAATAATTCAATGCATATACTCATGTATAACATTCCTACTTGTCATTTTCCAAGCATACAATTGTTATGTTATGAACATAAATTAGCTTAAGGTGAGAAATTTCCCTCTTATCAACATTGCCTTACTGCTCCAATTGCTTTTAGAAATTATGGCCACGTTCAACTTGACCTTTCTTAACTTCCTTGCACTTATGAGCACTACAATTGATTCCATTCTAACTCCATAAGGAGTCTTTTCAAGGTCCCTTATATGCCCTTGCACCTCATTCAAATGTGATACTTTATTCCCTTTCTCATGGAAATATTTTCCACAATTCTGAACCACATACCTGATTCACACATGGGATGCCTCATTACATTCTCATAAATACATAAAATAATTTCCATGCATGATGGAGACAATCCATATTGACAATTTCTATTAGCCACATAATTCTCTCGCAATCAATGACTGTCTCCGGGGGACGACGAGGGTCAAGGGGGATTTCCCCCTTATGGTGCCATTGTAGGGCGGGTCGAGGGCAAAGCCCTCGTTTTTTTTTGTAAATCATTCGATTTCAAGCAATCTAGCGCATAAGATCAACTGCAATTTTTTTATTTCGGGCACCCAGAAATTGGCTGCGAAAAACACTGCTTTTCCCTTGATTTGCACTCTTCAGATGCCACCTACCAAGCTATTGGTGCGTTATGCAAAACGATTATAGATCAACGATTCATATTGATGCGGAGATCAAGATCGACGGCGGAGGTAAGTTTCACAGGAGGAAGAAGTGAGGAATATAACACATCCCAAATCGTCAAAATAACCATTGAGACGTGGTTAAATAGGGGACAAGATCAACGATTCAGATTGAAGTGGCAAGTGAGATCTACGGTGGAGGAAGGTTCCGCTAAAAAAGAAGCAAGGGATATAACATTGTGAAGTGACCGTTGGAATACGGTTAAATGGTGGAAAATATCAATCATCGTTGATCGGGCGGCGAAAATATCAACGACCCACAACCATTTCGCATCGCCAACATGCACGCTAGGAGGGAGTGGTGGGTGGTTCCGAAATCCTAAACCACCTTCCACGTGTCGGCACCGCATGATATCGCAAGTTGGAAGATCAATAAAGGAAACCGCCTTTTCCCATTGTGAAACCGCTTTCGCACTTCCTCACATACAGTTACCTGCACACCCAAAGTTGATGTGGCTAGTCCACGTCGCAGCCTCTTCCCACGCGACTCCCCCACATCGAACCTCCTACCCACGTGGCTCCTCCACGTCACCCTGCCACCTGGCACGAGTGGGGCCCAACTAAATCTTTTCCAAATTTCAAAATTCTGAGTTTTTGCAAGGTTTTCATTGGTCAATGATGGGGAATTTCGAAGTTGTTTTTGAACTTGCTTCAACCCGATTAGCTTCCATTTAACAAAACTTCACCCTACACAGCCATTTCTGATCCTGTTACCTGTAGATCGTGATTTCTGGCCCATACAGCTCCGACATTGCAACCAAAAGCTCTAATACCACTCTGTAACATCCCCCTCACCCAATCCGATCATTGGGAGGGGACGTTGGCCAAACCGGGGCTCTAATAATCCGCCCCAAATGCATAATACAATTTTGCATCAGACAAAATGTGTGCAGAACATAAATAAACATGCACAATGGAATTTAAAATCTGTCCACACACATCTAACAAGCAAATGCAACCATAAACATTACAGACATCAAATAAAACAGTTCAAATTCAAATACATGAGAGTGCTTATCTTTATTCAACGCAAATCCAAGCAATTGGTTGTGTAAGACCGCTTTTCCACCCAACCATAGGCACTCCGTCCAACATATACTCTTTCTACTAGGAGGTCACCCCCAAGCTAGGCTATGAGTCCACCAGGTCGAAGGAATCACCTACAGGCTTGTATTTCTCAGCCCACAATCCATTCTTCTCTCGTTCTTCTAATTTGAATTCCTGGGTTTAATACACAGTCTGGTAAATGGACATCAACGGAAATGGAATAAATCTACGTGGAGTATCAGCTTGCATGAGGGAATGAGAATGGAATAATGAACAAAAGAGTGTTGACTCTAAGTATATGAGGCAGGGGTGAAAAGAATGTTGACATGGATTCTGACCATAGAAGAAATAGGACTGCTGACAACTGACATAACTGTCACAACCCCCATGCTTCAATAACTACAAGAAGTGACTTTTCCCACCAACCTCACATGTGCAATTAATTATTAGAAAATGGTCAAAAATATATATAATTGGCTTATTGCCATCACATGACAGAATTTTGGGTGAGTTCTAAGGTTGACACCTGGCAGCATAGGATTTGGTTTCCCATAGGCCCCCTTCCTCTTCCCCTCTAGTGGAATCATAGCCCCTTTGGTGATCTTTACACATCCATTGTTGTACCATTTTATTATTTATGCACATAATATTTACATATACTCTAAATCGGCATAAAATCCAACCAAACAATCCAAATAACATCATACATGCCTATCCATTCACTAGTCGAGTGTAACATCCCATATTTTCATAAAACTTTAAAAATTTTGAAAATCAGCATTTATTACGATTGTGGAATAATAAGTATTGATTGTAACAACAATTAATTAAACAGATGTTAGTACTAAACATAATTCAAATCTGTTTAGCAGCAAAGTGATAGTGACAACTTAAACTTATTAACAGCTGTCATAATTATGGTGACAAAAGTACTAAAAGATCGGAAATTTGATGCGACATTGTTTTCTTTTTGCAATGATACTGACAGTTTGACTTTGCTGCATAAGGGTGTCCTACGAGGTACCCTGGAGCTTACTTAGATGCAACGCTAAAGCATATTGAATGTCCTATGTGCAGACAACAGGTAAGAGTTTCATGGTTGCGTAAAAATGTACGTGTATAGTTCTATTTCATCGTCGTAAATAAATAAAAAGTTAGAATTCTAATGCAATCGACCGAAAGCATGCAGGAATGGTTTCACAGCTATAATTTATGTTTTAAGATGTTGTCTGACAACTCCACAATGTTTAAATAGAATCATCTACGTACATCATTCTCCTGATGGTTTTGTCACTGTACTAGCTAGTTATAATGTCGTCTTTATATTTCCATCAATGATGTAATAATTGTATCGCAAGGTCATTTAAAATGCTGATAAGAGAGAGTATGTAACAAATTGTTAGTCTCCCTGCTAAAATATATCATAGTTTCACCGAAAATCTACTCAACAAACTAAATATTTCTATAACTTGAAGACAGGGTTTGTATAATCACCACCAAAGAATTACAAGGGTAACATTATAATCTTCTAAGTATGGGCTATCCCATTCGTAACCTTAGTGAAACTTATAACCCTTTTTCCAAAAGCCTGTATCTAAATTGTATGAATGACATTAGTGAAACCATGTCGAAATATGGTTATAGTTGTCCTAACAACTAAAAACTAAGTCATAAATAAATTATTTAAAAACCACAAATAATAACTTGGGAATTATGAAAACTTCTTATGGTTATTCTATATAATAGTATGATTCTAACGCCACAACTTAAACTTGGGTCCATAAGAATATATGTATAAATTGGAAATGTCGCCATATAAATAGCCACATGTCTCTAGTCTCGACCTATCTTGGAACTATATAATAGTTGGTTGATAAACATTGAAATGAATATTGTGAAAGGTAGCTCAAAGTCCAAACTAACTTAGGAGTGTGACATAATATAACATACAACGTTATAATGTTATGAATTAGAGTTTTGAATTTAAGTCGTTGGGAAAAGATCACTGACAAGATTTTAATGAATGATAGGTTGACGGATGTACAATTGATACGAATCTGGTGTTGGTGATTGTAAATCCTGTCTGTATTAATGACCATCCACTGTATCGTGTTAACGAGGATCAAACGAACACTCCACATAATACAAACCAATGCATACCATACCTAAGATGGTTTCCATGTCATAGATAATTGTTAGTAGTTCTTCGAACTGGACGACAATGCATCCAATGTAACCTTACGTAGAAGGGTCGTGCTATTGTAATGAATGTGCAATTAATAAGTTAGTTGCTCGCTCCAATGCAAAATATGTTGGCATAATTTCAATCATTGATCAACATCGATATTGATCGTTGGATCAAACCCTAGCAAAGGGTCGATGTCTTTGGTTTAATAACTTGGCAAAAGTGGTTTAATGACTCCATTGTTTTCGGTCTGTGGCCGACAGGCTGCCGAAATTTTGGTTTAAAATTTGTATGAGATTCGACCTTGAGACCTTTGGTTTTTGGAAGTTTACAGTTCTCTTCCATTTGAAAAGGCGTCGTTTTGATAGACTGTGTGTTTAGTTTTTACTGTCAAAGGTTGAAAGTTCTGGAACTTGTCATTTAAATTTGAGTCAAGGATTTTCCCTGGTGTAAATGGACCGAGGGTTCCCTGTCATATCTTCGGCGTGGAGTCATCAATGAAATGATGAAAGTGGAAAGCTTTGGTATTATACAGCGAGGTAACTAATCTTGTAATAATTAGTATCAATCTTTTGTTTGCAAATTGTTTTTCGTCTTGAAAATTTGTCAGTTATGTAACTCCATCAAATTCCTTGTCAGTTGCAGGTTGTAAAGGAGTGGTTCACGCCCGGGGTTTGGAATGAAAAACATGATTCCAAACTGGTAAGCTCCGAGTCTTCCAAATCCTTCGTAGGTGCTCTTTGTCTGTGTGTTGAGTGGTTTTGAAGGATGAGTGGCCAGTGCCAAGCTCATCGTTGTCTTCAGTCGAAAAAATTTAAAACTATTCCAGTTGTTTAAATAATTGGTGATTGTACAGGGCTACGGCCTTCGTTTTGTTTGCATGATACTAAAATTTTGACTAAGATGTATGTCTCGTCAATTTGTGGATTATAATCCCGTCAGAACAAAGGGTTCCTTGTAATGTTTATTGAAATATTTAAAGCTTGGGTTTGAAACCCTAAGTGTTTTCGTTTTTAAGCGAGATGTAATCATTTTTGCTTTTGATAAAAATGTTTATCCTTCTTAAAGATGGGATCCTGGGTAGTGTAAACAAATGAACGAATCCTACCGTAAATATGAAAGGATGAGCAGAGCCGAGGCTCGTTTTTAGTGAATATAATCTCTTCTCATAGATGAATATGTATGTTATAAATCTCTGTGTAATAAAAGTCTGAGTTAAACGTCTTGAGGCCATAAGTTGATATTGTGATTTTCGACTCAATCTACGGTTTGTGAGATTTTGTTTTTAAAGATAGCTTTATAATAAGTGCTATTTGTTTTCTATGTGAAAATCGTCTAAGTTAGCAAATGTATTGTTGTAGAAAAATGTGGATACCGAAAACGTTTTTATGATATCATGTAACCAGGATAGAGATTTAAAAACAAAACGATCCTAAGTTTGAATAGTGATATAATACAGTGATAAGAAAGCAATTTTAGAGATTGTATTAATTTTAAAAGATTGCACTGTAGCTATCCTAACAGTGAATGAAGTAAGAAAATACCTATAAAATGACTATGTAAATATTTGCATTTACAACATGTGAATGACGATAACAATACTATTTATTTTGAAACTGGAATATAAATATGCTTTATCGATTTACTTTTGAATACTACATGAAATAATAGAATGAGCAATCTATACTATGTATATGTAGAGAAGAGAACGATACTTATATTTTATGAAAAACAATACAGTAATATATGACAATTCTAGATTATACAGTAAGATTTATTACTGGTAAATATAGAACATAATAATAAACCATAAATCAATCACTGTCTTATCCATTCGAATCAATGGCATTTTCCTATCTTCTAATCTGTTCTTAATTTTCCTATCTATACTAGAGTACGATGCTTCAAAAAAACATGTGGAAAAATGTAGATATTGGTTTATCAATTCAAATCCATCATTAAACTTAAACATTCAGACTTTAAACAAATCTAGAGTTAAATTCTCTTTCGAAACAAGAAACCGAAAACATACTAGCTATACATAACAGAATTACTAACTGAGAATAAGTAGAAAATTTGTAGAACCTGGTAAATCTGTAGGGCAACAAACAACCCAAGAAGACTATTCCACCCAACCAATTCCTGAAAACAGTCAAGTACTGTCTTAGGACCCCCAAGCCTGTTCACTGAACCACCAGGAGGAAGATACTCAGGGAATAGGACTTCTTCTTGTAGTAGTAATTAACTTATGAATCTTCAATAGCTAGCAGTCCACTAGACCTGTACCAGCATCTCTGGTTTTTCTCAGCAATATGCAGACTTAAGATCACACTCACCACTAGCCTCCCTATTCGAATCTCTCAGTGATCACCTGATGCACATGAGGAAAATATTCTGCAGAAATATTGATTAAGAGCTGCCTGCTCAATTCGAATTTTCCTTTATAGGCTTCCTAGGCCTTTTCGGATGTTGCTGGGTCATTAAATGAGCTGCCTGCTCACTCCCTCCACCTGGGGGATAATGCCCTATTTTTAGAGGTAGTTGTCCCATAACCAACAGGTAGTGGTGTAATGCAACTGCTGCCATCTGTCCCATACTTTCCAACAGCTTCCATTCCTCTTAGTGGGTCAGTGAACACTCATTCAATAGTCCTCTTGGGTGTTTGTCTCCTAATTAATTTATTTAAATAATAATATTCAGTAATTACATTCATCCATGATCAAAACTGATCATAATTACAAATATTTGTAATTAAATTTAACATAAAGTATTTTGCAAATAAAATAATAATTCTCAGAAATTTGGGTAGGTGACATCGGGCCTTGGCCTTGAGCTCCGCACTAGGAATTCACACTAGCATATTTACATCATTTACATTTTTAATGCAATGAGTCAAAATCAGGATATTACAATGATATAATATTGTATTGTAAATATAAAAGATAATACAATGAGATAGAGAGAAAAGAAACTCTCGGGTATGATGGTTTTCCTAGTTTTGGGTTTCCAAGGTAAATATGTATGTATTGTGTGTGTGAACCATTAGTAATTATTTTTTTTTTATTCTATTTGGTATTTATTTTCTTACATGGGTTTATCAAAATCTCCATATGGTATCAAAGAAAGGTTTTTCGCTTCAAGAGTATGCCTTTCTTGTTAGGGTTTAGCTCATCCTATGAAGAGAAAAGCTATATTGGGTCTACGATAAACATGTGTTGGAGTGGAAGTTTTACGCAATGAATCTAGGGAAAAGAAATGGTGAGCAATTCAAGAATAGAAATAGAAAATTTTAACAGCTAAGCTTCAAGTTATGGAAGCTGAAGATGGAAGATATTCTTGTAGATATAGAACATTGGATTGTTGTGGATCTAAGTACAAAATCCATTAGTATGTCTAAATAAGAATAGGAAAAGATGTAAAGAAAAGTGAGAAGCACGATTTGACTCTACCTCTTAGATTTAGTGTTTTTTAATGTCTTTGGAGTATTTATCACAAAGAATATGTGGGATAAGTTGGGAAATTTGTATCATTCAAAGTCCTTGGTAAACTATTTATTTCTTTAAAAGAAGTTGTATCATATTAGGATGGAGAATGATGAATCTATGGTAGATAATCTAAATTCCTTTAATACTCTGGTAACTCAACTTTATTTATTGATATTAAGATCGAGAAAGAGATAAGTGTATTACCTTTCTATGTTCTTTTCCAAACTCTTGGGATAATCTGGTTGTAGCAATTGATAGTGCCACTAAATCCACATTAAAGTTTGGGGATGTAGTTTCATCCTTGTTATCAAAGGAAATGAGGATAAAATTCATGGAGGGTGTGACCAAGGATGTTTTATTTGAGAGGTCATCCCCAAGAGAGGAAAATACTTCTTTTGGAGATGGATCTAAACCTCCAAGGCCATTTTTAAAGAACTGTTGGAAATACGGTCAATTTATGCTTTATAAGAAAGATTGCATATATAAGAATGTTGATGAAGGTAAGGGATTCGATGATTCCCTTTTCATAGAAATGAAAACCACCACAGAAGAAGGAGGCTATGTTTACTTGGCATTTTTCAGGTACACATGTAGATTGTGATGTATGGTTGATCAAATTGGGTGCTTCATTTCATGTGACTCCTCATAGGGATTAATTTTGTGAATGTGAGAAGTATAATGGAGGTGATGTTTTCCTAGGAGACCACTTGATATCCAAAATCATAGGATGTGGAAGTGACAAGTTGTTGCTCAAATATGGAAGGATTAAAACTCTTCCTAAGATTCTGTACATTCTAAATCAAGCCAAAAACCTGATATATGTAAGTAAGATGGGTGATGTAGGTGTGCATGCTATATTTGAAAAGGACACATGCAAGATGGTTTGAGGAGAAATAGTGTTGATGTCAAGAGTTTAGATTGGAACTATGTCCAAGATATTGGGAGGAAATTTTAATGATGGGTGTAATATTTATGTTGTTCTTTAACATAGAAATACATAAGACATGACCTCTAATGCCCTTGTAGAGAAGATAATGCTATAGCATCAAAGACTGGGACATATTGGAGAGAAAGGTCTTCAAGCATGACATGGTAAAGGTATGTTTGATTGCTCATTATATTTTGATTGCTATGATCATTGTATATATGGCAAATAAAATTGTGTGAGCTTCCCATCTTGTGCTACAAGAGCAAAATAAATATTGGATTTAATACACAATGATGTGTTTGGGCCTATTCATGTTCCATCACTATGCAAATATGTGCAATATGTTTCATTTATTGATGATTTCTCAAGGAACACATGGCTCTATTTCCTCCATAATAAATCAAATGTTTTCGATAAATTTAAAGAGTTTAAAGCTCTTGTAGAAAACCAAAAAGAGAAGACAATAAATATGTTGAGGATAGATAATGGTGGAGAGTTCTGCGGAAATGAGTTTGAGAAATTTTGTAAGAGGCATGCAATAGCAAGGCAAAAGACTACTCAATACACACCTTGAAAAAATGGAGTTACAAAAAGAATGGACATGATGTTGATGGAGAAGGAAAGGAGTATGCTTAGTGGTGCAAGGTTATCATAGGAATTATGGGCAAAGGCATGGATATTGCATGTTACTTAGTAAATAAACCACATACATCATCACAGGTTGACAAAACTCTACATGAGGCATGGACTAATAAAAAACCCTCTCTTAAACATATCATATTTTTTGGTTGTGATGATTATGTGCATGTTCCAAAGGAAAATAGGAGTAAGCTAGATAATAAAGCTAAAAATGTAATTTTATTGGTTATTATAAAGGTGGTATAAAAGGTTACAAACTTTGGAATCCGATAAGTAAGAAGATTGTTTATATTGGAGATGTTGTACTTAGAGAGGTTAAAGTTCCTCCCAAATAGAAATCCTGACCAAAGGAAGAAGAACCATATACAATAGAGTTTGAGTTAGAGGGTGAAGAATATACCTCAACAAAAGAAGATGAACCAGAAGAAGAAGAACCTCAAGATCCATCCTTGAAGAGATCAATTCATGAAAGAAGGAAACCAGAAAGATATAACCCACTTAATTTATGCTCTATTTTTCTTTAGCTATTACTGATGATGATCCTAGAACTATTAGGGAGGAAATGGATTCAAATGATAGTAAACTTTGGAAGAAGGTGATGGTTGAAGAAATGGATGCCTTAGATAACAATGAGACTTGGGATCTAGTTGAGTTGTTAGTTGGAAAAATAAATTATTGGTAGAAAATAGGTGTTTAAGAAGAAATTCAATGCAAAAGGTAAGGTGGAGAAGTAGAAATCTCACCTAGTAGCTATGGGATAAACTTAACTTCTATTATTTTTCTTTCGTTTATCATTATTGATTTTGATATTGAATTAAAATAGATGGATGTTAAGACAACAGTTTTAAATGGTCATCTTGAAGAAGATTTAAATATACATGAAATATCGGAAGGTTTTGCAGTGAAGAGAAAGAAGGAGTTAGTTTGCGAGCTGAAGAAGCTCATGTATGGATTAAAAAAACCACCAGGAATGTGGTATCAAAAGTTTGATACTTATATATCCATACTTGCTTTCTCAAGAAGCAAATGTAATCCAAGTAGGTTGGTGATCATTTTATTTGTGTGGTCGTGTATGTTGATGATATGTTGTTGATTGGAAACAACAAGGAAATCATCAAGGATGTCAAAGCTTAGTTGTATTCCAAGTTTGATACAAAATATCTTGGTGCTATAAATTGTATTTTGGGCATGGAAATTAAGAGAGATCAAGCTAATAGAATAAACTAGTTGACTTGGAGGAAATATATTGAGTCAGTGTTACAGAGGTGTAATATGTAGGAATGTAAACCAATAAAGGTCCCTATTCCTATAGGTGCAAATTTATTTGCAAATTAGTGCCTTGAGAATCAAGAAGAGGTAGAATATAGGTAACATGTTCCCTGCGCTAATGTTGTTGGAAGTCTAATGATTTCTATGTTCTATACTAGACCAGACATTACCCATGCAATGGGAGTTTTGAACATGTATATTCCAAAATCATGGAAGGAACATTAGACAACAATTTCAAATATTTGCATTGAAATTTTGATTATGCAATATACTACCAAGGAATTCATGTACCTCACATGGAGATATATATATATATATATATATATATATATATATATATATATATATATAGGGATTTGCTGATGCAATGTAGGATAGAGAGCTTGACTGCAGAATATTTACAAGTGTTTATGTTTTTATCTTATTTGGTCGAGTAATCAGCTAGATGAAGAGGCAAGGTATAGTTGATTTGTCAAATACAAAATTTAAATACATAGTAGACACTCATTGAAGTAAGGAATCCATATAGTTGCAAATATGGTGTTCAAGTATTGGTTTTGTCCATAAAGTTATGAGAATAAGTTGTGACAGCAAAAGTCCAATTTTTCTGGCATATAACCCTACTTATCATTCCAAGAAAAAGCATATTGTTTATTGTTATTTCTCTGCAATCTTGTTTTTCTAACAATTGGTATCAAAGCCAAAGGTCTATTTGGCATATAAACTCGCAGAAAAGAAGGGTTCCTGGTTCGAGTGGGAGCAAAGGCGGAAGAAGGAAAGTTTAAGGTCGATAAATTTAACGGCCAAAACTACCAGTTGTGGAAAATGCAAATGGAGGACTATCTGTACCAGAAGGATCTAGTCATATTGTTGGGAGGAAAAGAAAAACCATCGGCGACTATGAAGGATGAAGAATGGGATGTTCTTGACAGAAAGGCACTGGGAACAATATGGTTGTGCCTAGCTTCGTCGGTGGCTCTCAATATTTCAAAAGAAAAGACAACGGAGGGTATGATGAGTGCATTGGGTAAGTTGTATGAAAAACCCTCGGCCTCCAACAAGGTATTTCTAATGAAGCATTTATTTAATAAGAAGATGTCAGAAGGTGGATCTGTTGTTGATCATTTAAATGAATTTAATACGATTACAAATCAGCTAAGTTCTGTAAAAGTGAACTTTGATGATGAGGTTAGGGCTCTTTTAATCTTGTGCTCATTGCCAGAAAGTTGGAATGGCTTGGTCATGGATGTTAGTAACTCTGTCTCTGGTTCAAACACTTTGAAATTTTATGATGTTGTTGGTGTTATTCTTAACGAGGAAATGCGAAGGAAAATCACGGGTGAGACATTAGGTAATGCTTTGACCATGGAGAGTTGGGAAAGACAAAGTGGGGGAGGAAAGAGCACAGGAGACTACTCATGAAGCAAATGTATCAGGTGATGTGTTACAAGATGCTTTGATTCTTGCATTAGATAATACTAGTGATTACCGGATAGTAGATTCAGGGGCTTCATGTCATGCTACACCCCATAGGAAATTATTTAATGATTATGTTCCAGGCGATTTTGTACATGTTTTATTGGGTGATGATGAACCATGTAAAATTGTTGGAATGGGTAAGTACGGATAAAGTTAAATAATGGTGAATGGATGTTGAAAGATGTAAGGCATATTCCTGCTATGAAAAGAAATTTCATCTCAACTGGGCAACTAGGATATGGTGGTTTTTTATCTACGTTTGGAGAAACGTGGTCGAATATCACTAAAGGATCAATGGTGATAGCAAAAGGAGATAAGATAGGTACGTTGTATTTATGTCCTCATAATACTAATTGTTCTATCGCTTTAGCTTCCACGGGAATAGATACAGCATTGTGGCATCATAGGCTTAGCCACATGAGTGAGAAGGGGATGCATATTATCCACTCAAGGAAGTTGCTGCCAGATCTGAAGCAGGTAAGTTTGGAATTCTGTGAGAACTGTGTTTATGAAAAACAGAAGAGAGTCAAATTTATTAGGGTTGGGAAACAGAATAAGAGTGAAAAGTTAGAGCTTGTACATATAGATGTATGGGGACCGGCTCAGCTACAATCTCTTGGTGGCTCTCATTATTATGTTACTTTTATTGATGATGCAACTACAAATACTTGGGTTTAATGCATTAGACAGAAATCTAATGTGTTTGCTACTTGTAAGAAATGGAAAGCTTTGGTTGAGAATTAGATAGGAAAAAGGTTGAAGTGTCTCAGATTGATAATGGAGGTGAATACTGCGGAAAGGAGTTTGATAGTTACTGTTCATACCATGGGATCGGTAGAGAGAAGACAGTCCCAGGAACACCACAATAAAATGGTGTGTTAGAAAAGATGAACAGAACAATCATGGAGCGTGCAAGGTGTATGAGATTGCATGCAAGGTTTCCCTTACAGTTTTGGGCAGATGTTGTAGATACTTCCATTTACTTAATCAACAGAGGGCCTTGAAGTGATTTGGATGGTGGTATTCCAGAGGAGGCCTGGATAGGTTAAAAGGTAAACTACTCTTTTCTGAGAACTTTTGGTTGTGAATAATTTGTCCATATTTATAAACAAAATAAAACAAAGCTTGAGGCCGAATCCAAGAAATGTAGCTTTATTGGATATGGGGTTGATGATTTTGGTTATCGCTTATGGGATTATGAAAATAAAATAAAAAAATCATTAAGAGTATAGATGTGGCATTCAATGAAAATTTCATGTATAAATATCATTTGCAGGAAAAGAAACAGGAAAAGGAAAACACAAAGTACACAATGCTTGATGAAATCAAAGAAAATGAAGTTCCAAAGGTGTCAGAAAATCAAGAACAGCAACAGGTACCTCAAACTCCTTCAAGTGTTAGAATATATACCAGGTTAAGTAGACCCCCTGAACAATTCTCTCCTTCAATTTATTATTTATTGATGATTGATTTTGGTGAACCATAATGTTATGAAGAAACAATGTAGGTGGAAACTAGAAAGAATTGGGAGCAAGGCATGAATGAGTAGATGGACTCATTGGTAAGAAACCAGACTTGGGATTTGGTTCAGTTGCCTGCTGGTAAAAGAGCATTGCAGAATAAATGGGTTTACAGGTTGAAGGAAGAATATGGAGTAAAGAAGCGGTACAAGACTAGACTTGTTGTAAAGGGGTTTGCACAGAAGAAAGGTATAGATTTTGATGAAATATTTTCTCATGTTGTTTAAATTACTTCAATTAGAACTTTTAAGTCTAAAAGCGGTAGAAGATTTGCATATTGAACAGTTAGATGTAAAAACAACCTTTCTCCATGGGGATTTAGAGGAAGGGATTTATATGCAGCAGCCATAGGGCTATGAGTTCAAAGGGAAGGAGAATTTGGTATGCAAGTTGAATAAGAGCTTGTATGTCCTAAAGCAAGCTCCAAGGAAGTGGCATTTGAAATTTGATAGGTTTATGACAGAACAAGGTTATAGATGTCATTTTGACCATTGTTTTTATTTCAAGAGGCTAGATAATGGAAGATATATTATCTTGTTATTGTATGTGGATGACATGCTTGTTGCAGGGTCTAATATGCAGGATATAAATGTGTTCAAAAGGAAGTTAGCTAATTCATTCGTGATGAAGGATTTGGGTGCTGCAAAGTAAATCCTTGGTATGAGAATAACAAGAGACAGGAAAAATCACAAATTGACATTGTTTCAAGGTGAGTACATACAAAAGGTGTTGGAGAGGTTTAGAATGCAGAATGAAAAACCAATTAGTACACCTTTGGCCATCCATTTCAAACTAAGTAAGGAGATGTGTCCCAATACACGGGGAGAGATAGACTACATGTCCAGGGTTCCCTATTCATCAACAGTTGGCAGCTTGGTGTATGCCATGGTGTGCACAAGACCATATATTGCACATGCAGTGAGAGTTTTGAGCAAGTATATGAACAATCCAGGTAAAGAACAGTGGAAGGCAGTACAGTGGATTCTCAGGTATTTGAGAGGTACTACCACTAATGGATTATGTTTTGTAGGTTCAGACATTGTTCTATAGGTATATGTTGATGCATATATGGTAGGTGATAAAGATAGCAGGAGGAGCACCACAAGGTATGTCTTTACTATAGGTGGAACGACAGTAAGTTGGATTTTGAAGCTACAAAAGGATGTTGCACTTTCAACAATGGAAGCGGAGTATGTTGCTGCTACAGAGGCTAGTAAAGATATGATTTGGTGACATAGGTTCATGGAGGAATTAGGTAAGAAGTAGGATAATAGCATGTTGTACAGTGACAGCCAGAGTGCCATTCATCTTGCAAAGATATTAGCCTTTCATTCTAAGACTAAACATATATACAGCTCAAGTATCATTTCATACGATCTATTCTGGAAGATGAACTGTTGAAGTTGGAAAAGATACACACTAGCCAAAATCCTGCAGAAATGTTAACAAAGGTGGTAACCGGAGAGAAACGGAGTTCCTTCTCAGTTTCAGTTGGCCTTTAATATTGAAGGTGAAGATGATAAATTTGTGATATCCAAGGTTCAAAGAATAGTCTACCAAGTGCAGCAATGGTGGAGTTGTTGTGATCAGTCTCCAAGTGGGAGATTGTTGGTTGTGGAGCCCGATATTCCTTATTCAGAGGTCATGTTTCAACTGTGTCTGGATACCATCCCATGACGTGGGGGTTTGCGGGGGATTCCTCCCTTAAAATAGTTTCTATGGGGCCCCCTTGTAGGGGTTCGGGGGCAATGCCCTCGTAGCAAAAATTTCGAAAAAAAATGGCTTGTAAAATGTTGTAATTTCATAGTCAGGACTTGGTCAATAATGGGTGATTTATGGGCCCATGGTATTCGGTGTTCCGTAGTATTTTCCCATGATAATCGCTCTTTTAAAGGAAGGCATTGTAATATGTCGTGTATTGTATCTTTGTAAATATCTCTATGATTGTGTGAGAGAGACTGTGAGAGAGTGAAGAGAAAGTTGCAGCAGATGTGCTGGAGGTTGTATCCCTTCATTTGTTGGATGATATAATAATAAGGACTGGAAATTTCTGTGTGGACGTATCCCATCTTGGGTGAACCACTTTATATTGGTGTCTCTCTTGTATTATGTTTATGTGATTTATATTTGCATCTTGTTTATTACTATTCCTCTTTGATCCTGTTTTTCTAACAATTTGTATCAGAGCCAAAGGTCTATTTGGCATATAAACTCACGAGAAAGAAGGGTTCATGGTTCAAGTGGGAGCAATGGCGAAAGAAGGAAAGGTTAAGTTCAAGAAATTTAATGGCCAAAAATACAAGTTATGGAAGATGCAAGTGGAGGAATATCTCTACCAGAAGGATCTATTCCTACCGTTGGGAGGAAAAGCAAAATAGTCGGTGACAAAGAAGGACAAATAATGGGAAGTTCTTTACAGAAAGGCACTAGGAACAATACGTCTGTGCCTAACTTCATCGGTGGCTTTCAATATTTCAAAAGAAAAGACAATGGGGAGTCTGATGAGCGCATTGGGTAAGCTGTATGAAAAACCCTCGGCCTGCAACAAGGTATTTCTAATGAAGCATTTATTTAATATGAAGATGTCAGAAGGTGGACCTGTTGTTGATCATTTAAATGAATTTAATACGATTACAAATCAACTAAGTTCTGTAAAAGTGAAATTTAATGATGAGGTTAGGGCTCTTCTAATCTTGTGCTCATTGCCAAAAAGTTGAAATGGATTGGTGATGGTTGTAAGTAACTTTGTATTTGGTTCAAACACTTTGAAATTTGATGATGTTGGTGGTGTTATTATTAGCGAGGAAATGCGAAGTAAAAGCATAGGTGAGACATCAGGTAATGCATTGACCATGGAGAGCAGGGGAAGACAAAGGGAGAGAGGAAACGGCCCAGGTAATCACAACGAGTCCAGGAAGGGCAGATCCAAGTCCAGATTGGGAAAGATAGAGGGTTAGAACTGTGGAAAGAAAGGACATTTGAAGAAAAAGTGTAGATCTCTAAAGAAGAAAGGAGATGGACAACAAGAGACTACTCAGGAAGCAAATGTAGCAGGTGATGTGTTACAAGATGCTTTGATTCTTGCATTAGATAATACTAGTGATTACCGAGTAGTAGATTTAGGGGATTCATGTCATGCTACACACCATAGGGAATTCTTTCATGATTATGTTCCAGGCGATTTTGGAGATGTTTTATTGGGTGATGATGAACCATGTAAAATTGTTGGAATGGGTAAGGTACAATAAAGTTAAAGAATGGTGAGTGGATGTTGAAAGATGTAAGGCATATTCCTTCTATGAAAAGAAATATTTTCTCAACAGGGAAGTTGGGATATGGTGGTTGTTTATCTATGTTTGGGAAAACGTGGTGGAAGATCACTAAAGGATCAATGGTGATAGAAAATGAGACAGGATAGGTATGTAATACTAACTGTTCTATCTATTTAGCTTCCACATGAATAGATACAGCATTGTGGCATCATAAGCTTGGCCACATGATTGAGAAGGGGATGCAGCTTCTCCCCTCAAGGAAGTTGATGCCAGATCTAAAAAAGGTAAGTTTGGAATTATGTGAGAACTGTGTTTATGGAAAACATCAGAGACTCATATTTCTTAGGGTTGGGAAACAGAAGAAGAGTGAAAAGTTAGAGCTTATACATACAGATGTATGGGGACTGACTCAGGTACAATCTCTTGGTGGCTCTCGTTATTATGTTACTTTTATTGATGATGCAACTAAAAGGCTTGGGTTTGATGCATTAGACAGAAATATGATGTGTTTGTTACTTTTAAGAAATGGAAATATTTGGTTGAGAATGAGATAGGGAAAATGGTGAAGTGTCTTAGATACGATAATGGAGATGAATACTATGGCAAGGAGTTTAATAGTTATTGTTCATACCATGGGATTCGTAGAGAGAAGACAGTCCCAGGAACACCACAAGAAAATGGTGTGTCAGAAAGGATGAACAGAACAATCATGGAGTGTGCAAGGTGTATAATATTTCATGCAAGGTTGCCCTTACAGTTTTGGGAAGATGTTGTAGATATTGTTATTTACTTAATCAATAGAGCCCCTTCAAATACTTTGGATGGTGGTATTCCAGAGGAGGCATGGATAGGTAAAAAGGTAAACTACTCTTTTCTGAGAAATTTTGGTTGTGAATCATTTGTGCATATTGATAAAGAAAATATAACAAAGCTTGAGGCTGAATCCAAGAAATGTACCTTTATTGGATATGGGGTTTATGATTTTGGTTATCGCTTATGGGATTATGAAAATAACAAAATCATTAGGAGTATAGATGTGGTATTCAATGAAAAGGTCATGTATAAGGATCAGTTGCAGGGAAAGAAACGGGAAAAGGAAAACACAGAGTACACAGTGGTTGATGAAATCAAAGAAAATGAAGTTCCAAAGGTGCCAGAAAATCAAGAACAGCAGCAGGTGCCTCAAACTCCTGCAAGTGTTAGAATATCTACCAGGTTAAGTAGACCCCCTGAACGATTCTCTCATTCACTGTATTATTTATTGATGACTGATTCTGGTGAACCAGAATGTTATGAAGAAGCAATGCAGGTGGAAACTAGAAAGAACTGGGAGCAAGGCATGAATGAGGAGATGGACTCATTGGTAAGAAACTAGACTTGGGATTTGGTTCAGTTTCCTGTTGGTAAAAGAGAATTGCAGAATAAATGGTTTTATAGGTTGAAGGAAGAAGATGGAGGAAAGAAGAGGTACAAGGCTAGAGTTGTTGTAAAGGGGTTTGCAGAGAAGAAAGGTATAGTTTTTGATGAAATATTTTCTCCTGTTGTTAAAATGACTTTAATTAGAACTATTTTAAGTCTAATGACGGTAGAATATTTGCATATTGAACAGTTAGATGTAAAAACAAACTTTATCCATGGGGATTTGGAGGAAGAGATTTATATGCAGCAGCCACAGGGCTATGGGGTCAAAGGGAAGGAGAATTTGGTATGTAGGTTGAAGAAGATCTTGTATGGACTGAAGCAAACTCCAAGGCAGTGGTATTTGAAATTTGACAGGTTTATGATAGAAAAAGGTTATACTAGATGTCATTCTGACCACTGTGTTTATTTCAAGAGGCTAGATAATGGAAGATATATTATCTTATTATTGTATGTGGATGACATGCTTGTTGCAGAGTCTAACATGCAGGATATAAATGTGCTCAAAAAGAAGTTAGCTAATTCATTTGCGATGAAGGATTTGGGTGTTGCAAAGAAAATCCTCGGTATGAGAATAACAAGAGACAGGAAAAATCGCAAATTGTCATTATCTCAGGGTGAGTACATACAAAAGGTGTTGGAGAGGTTTAGAATGCAGAATGCAAAACCAGTTAGTACACCTTTTGCCAGCAATTTCAAACTAAGTAAGGAGATGTGTCCCAAGATAGAGGAAGAGATAGAATACATGTCCAGGGTTCCCTATTCATCGGCAGTTGGAAGCTTTATGTATGCTATGGTGTGCACAAGACCAGATATGGCACATGCAGTGGTATTTGTGAGTAGGTATATGAACAATCCAGGTAAAGAACTGTTATCACACCATAGTAGCAGGGCTACTATTCTTGTACAGCAGATATCTGCACATTCCAGAGCTTCCTTTATTCCAGAGCATGGCTATATATTTTGGATCACTCATGATCAGAGCAGTACACTATTCAGCCAGTTCCTTTACATTTGAGATGCTGAGATGAGCATCTATATTGGATCACTATCAGATTGTGGATAGCAGTTGTATTCCCCATGCCATGACTGAGTTTCAGGACACTCAGAGAGATGACCGATGTAGCCATTATACCATTGGTACAGAGCAGACAGTAGTGCCCAGAGTTACAACAGCAGTCTCAGAGGATAGATGATGGTACAGGTTGATGAGCTTTCAGGTATATGACTCAGCAGGTATATCGTGGTGTTATGGTTAGATTGCTTGTATACTTATTCTTATAGCATGTCTTAGCACTTAGTGTCATGATCTGGCGATCATATAGATATATGGACCTGGTTGATCTATTATATATATTATATTGTCCCTACTCAGACTTAGAAGTTCACTATTCATACTCATTGGTACATACCCTCCTTAGGGAGAATAGAGGTGATCATTACACCATACTTTGGCTTGCTAGTGTTGGCTCCATCATTTCATTGTCTTCATCCATCCATGGCCTACCTTTTAGATTATCACCCTGACTTACTACTTGACTAGTGGCATGGAGGACTTTTCCCCACTGTAGCCTCTGTATTGGATGAGCTTCCCTGTTTATTGTGTCTCGGCTCTGAGTTGGTGACAAAACTTACCTATGGTGAGTTGGAGTTCCTTGAGAATTCCCCCTAGTCACTAAAGTTGTGTTGGCTAAACCTGAAACTTTTAGTGCTGCCATGAATACAAAAATTGGAAAAATGAAATGCTATATCTTGTATGAAAAGCCCGTTCATGCAATGTGTTTCTAAACACACATGAATGAGAGGTATGCCAAATGAACATGGCAATGAAAATAAAATGTTATATATTTTGGAAAATAAATACCTAGGTAAACAAGCTGTCCATGACACACCTAGAAGTGCTCAGGTAAACAAGTGCCTTAAAAGCACACCTGCAGCAGAAAGCCTAAAAAAAAAAAAATGTAAATCTATGCAATGTGTTTGTAAACACACATAGATCAAGGCTATGGAAACTTCAGGCCCAAAAGAAATGGAATTTAAATTCTATATCTAAACAATTGCTGGCCTTATTTGTATTATGGATTGTGCGCATCTGTGAAGGTGAATAAACCCTCTTTAAACAACTCATCCATTTGTGAGACACCGCCATTCCCTGTGTAATTGCTCATTCAGTATATACTATGGTGTATTCCCTTTCCCTTGCCAAAGTGTCACAAAGTCAAGACAGTTAAGTCATCCCTTAGCCTAGCCAGTTAATTTAAGCCTTCACCCTTCACTAGCAAATTGATCACAACTATGAAATGAGTATAATCCTGAAAGTCTAGTCTGAGTAATAATAATAATTAACGACACTATATATTTGGATTTAGATCGCCAGTCATGATTACTCTGTGTTATAATTGCTATTTGAATAAGTTGTAGAGCATATATTAACCTTGACACTTTGCAGCAGCTATTGATGATGATCTGAGTTATATTTGGTCTTGGTTAGACCTAGTTTGACCATGGAGGACCATGGGACATGAGATGTTGGACCTTATGATGATATGGATAGATGATATATGGTCTATGTATACATTCATGATGACTCTATGCAGCAGCTACAGGGTTATGATGATGATTCTGGGGTTACAGCAGTGTTTGTATATGTACAACGCATTATTATTGGCCTTGATCCGGTATATTGGATATTTATTTTGATCATGTAGAGATTCATATGGTGTATGAGTACACATATTGGATGGATTTGGACCTTCTGAGTCCAATGGGACAGTTTTTTTTCAGTTCCAGGCACTTACAGTGATGATTTAGCCTCAGTAGGCTGTCCTAGTGCAGTTTTGGTCTGTCGGAGGCCCTTTCGGAGTAGATGTGATTTTTATCCGATTGACCTAGGGCGCTGATGATGGAGGGGGTCGTCCATCCACTTGTTTTTACCATATTACCCCCCTCCCGGACACATTGGTGCCCTCACCTTGACAGCGCCAGCACTCCAGGAGGTTGTTTGGGGCAGTTTCACGCTTCCCGAGGCATTTCAGGATTGGTAGAAATGGCTATTGAGGAAATCGATTTGGGCTACTGAGGCAAAGTTATGGCATGGGATGATCAGTGATGATAGATCGGGACCTTCCACACCTTCTCCAGCAGTTTCAGCTTCATCGGGGCCCGCATCCATCACTTATGGCACTTTCTGTGGATTTTTGAGGTCTTTTGAGGACCACGACTTCACTATGGAGGCACGATTTGGTACTTTCATGATTATTTATTGGTTATTGTGCTATGGGGATTGACCAAGGAGGGATAAAATTACCCCTTGGACCCACCATAAGCCTCTTATGATATTTTGTCATCATGACTTGGTGGGATTCCCCTCTTATAGGGCGATTTTGTCCACTTATATTATATTTTATTAGTGATCCATGTATTTCATTGTTGAGCTCATCTCAACCATTGATTAGACATTTGTATCTTTTAATCTTAGCCACTCATTCAAAAAGTGGTTAGGGTTTTGGTGCCTCTCCTTCCTATTTAAAGGAGAGAGCCTCTCATTGTAAAGACACCTTTGGAGCTCTGGAATATTGGAATAGAAGATTGTTTGTGGAGCACATCTCTCTTGCATTGTGGATTCTCTTGCAAATTGAATATACAGTATCTCTTCTATGTATCATTGTGGATTTTGGTGCTTTTACTAATCTTTTGACAGGAAAGTCGAATTGGAGAGAGGAGGGCGACTTCATGAGGGTTATTGTTGGAGGGATCCACATAGTCTCTCTTGGGTTGATCTTGTGACAGGGAGTATCATTATTGTATCTCCGTGACATAGTTGATGCTTTCTATTACATCTTTCTACCATTTTCAAAATCATCTTGCTTGACTTGTTTCTTTGATCTTGTCTTGTAGCAGGAGGACGATTTGGCTATCTTGGAGAAGGACGTTTTGGTTGGAGCACTTGGATCTCACTCTTGAATATACACATAGGAGAATGCTATCAACTTGCAAGGTGGCCATCAGCAATTGAGGTAAGATCTACAAGGTATGTGTCTCTTTCATCCATTCTATCTTCATTGGTCATAAAACCCTAATAAATCAAAACCCCAATTTTGGTATTTCTTAGATCTACTTAGATCTAGCCTTGCAATTGAAAAGATATTAAAAACCCACCTCTATAGGATCCACCCCTAGTTGGATCTATAGTTTGGTGGTGATTGGCTAAAAATTGACACACTTTTCAATGCAAAAAGCCCTCTTGAACCTAAATCGATTTTCCTAAGAGAAGCTTGTTGGGTTAGATCTAGCAAATGGGTAGGTGAGATCCCACTTGATTTGAAATCTAGACACTTGATAACCTGCCCCCACATCCTTACTTTGGTGAAAACTACCTTGTGGACATCTCTCCATGTTTTAAGGGGTCAAAACCCCCTTTTGATCTTCTTGGTACCTTAAAACTTAGATCTACTAAGATCTAGCCCTTGGATTCACTTGAATTTTTGAAGATACATAGATCGGGGCACTAGCATCCCGGATCTACAATTTTGTGGCCATTGGACTTGATTTGGTCCACCAAAACCCACTTTTTGACCTTCCTTGGGCAAATCGCACCCCCTTGAAAATTTGAGTTGGTCCACTTCTAGGAGGTGGGTGTTTGAGCTTTTCGTGGATTTGGAATGCCCATGCCTTGAAACCTAGGTCTATACTGTCCTTTTGTCAAGATCCGCCTTGGGGATTGCATTCCTTGTTTCAAGGGATTGTGGTCCACTTAGGGTCCTCACTTAAAAAACCTAGATCTAGTAAGATCCAACCATTAGATCTCATTCAACCCACTTGACTTGGCCTCTAGGTGTCCCGATCTATACTTTGACATCCTTTTTGACCCCATTAGCCCACTTAACAAGGCACTAGTCCATCACCAAGCAAGTCGCACTCCTTGGGATTCGTGTCAAACCCTAGATCTAGCACATGGGTACTCCTAGAACCAACTCAAACTCATAGATCTAGCCTATATCTAACCTATAGTACCATCCTCACACCTAACTTCACCTTGTGGGTCCACCTAGAACCATTTCACATTTCCCAAGAAAATAGACCCACTTGTGTAAACACATGGTACTTTACCTAGTTATCATACCCCATCATGTGGCCTAAACCATACATAGGTTGAAACATTAACAATCTCTTACACCTCCCTCAACCATACCTTAACCCTTAGGTCCACTTAGACTTGCATTGGTTTCCGTAACTCATTATTTACCTACCCTTAGAAACCTTTGTTTGGGTCCAATCAACTGTGATTGGGGTATAGGGTCTCCCCCTTGGTCTAGTTATACCTTGACCTAAAGCGAAGAGTGCCTCGGTTGACGTGACTCCCACCTGCATTGGGAACCGTGGCATCTCTTGGGTCACCTCTTTAGTTGCCTAACTCCTCTACCGTCCCGGATGGGATACCTCTAGGGGCAACTACAAGTTGTGTGATAACAAGAACATTGGAAGGCAGTACAGTGGATTCTCGAGTATTTGAGAGGTACTACTACTAATGCATTATGTTTTGGAGGTTCAGACACTGTTCTATAGGGATATATTGATGTAGATATGGCAGGTGATAAAGATAGCAGGAGGAGCACCACAAGGTATGTCTTTACTGTAGTTGGAACGGAAGTAAGTTGGATTTTGAAGCTGCAAAATGATGTTGCACTTTCAACAATGGAAGCGGAGTATGTTGCTGCTACATAAGCTAGTAAAGAGATGATTTGGTTATAGACGTTCATGGAGGAATTGGGTAAGAAGAAGTAGAATAGCAGGTTGTACAGTGACAACTAGAGTTACATTCATCTTGCAAATAAATCATCCTTCCATTCTAATACTAAACATATACATCTCAAGTACAATTTCATACGGTATGTTCTAGAAGATGAACTGTTGAAGCTGGAAAAGATACACACTAGCCAGAATTTTGCAGACATGTTAACAAAGGTGGTAACCAGAGATAAATTGAGTTCTTACTCGATTTTAGTTGGCCTTTAAGCATGAAGTTGAAGATGAGAAATTTGCTAGATCCAATGTTCAAAGCATAGTCCAACAAGTGCAGCAGCGGTTGAGTTGTTGTGATCAGTCTCCAAGTGGGAGATTGTTGGTTGTGGAGCCCGGTCTTCCTTATTCAGAGGTCGTTTTTCATCTGTGTCTATATCCCATCCCATGATGGGGGGGTTTGGGAGGGGATTTCCCCCTCAAAATAGTCTCCATGGGGACCCCTCGCGGGGGTACGGGGGCATTTCCCCCATAGCAAAAATTTCGAAAAAAATGACTTGTAAAATGTTATAATTTCATAATCATGACTTGGTCAATAATGGGTGATTTATGGGCCCATGGTATTGGGTGTTCCATAGTATTTTCCCATTGTAATCGCTCTTTAAAAGGAAGGCATTGTAATACGGCTATGTATTGTAGCATTATGAAGATTTCTATGATTCTGTGAGAGAGACTGTGAGAGAGTGAAGAGAAAGTTGCAACGGATGTGTTGCAGGTTGTATCCCTTCATTTGTTGGATGATATAATAATAAGGACTGGAAATTTCTATGTGGACGTAACCCATCTTGGGTGAACCACGTTATATTGTTGTCTCCCTTATATTGTGTTTATGTGATTTATATTTGCATCTTGTTTATCGTTATTTCTCTTTGATCCTATTTTTCTAGCAGTCTACATCAGTGTATGCAACTAAGTTTAGATATTTACTTCATGGATACCACAAACCAAATTTTGCGGTCCCTTTCAAATACCTGAAAATTCTCTTAACTACTTGAACATGTGTTTCCTTGGGTGTTTCCTGAAATATTTCAACAAGTCTAACAACTTGAACGATATATGTTCTTGAAGCAATTACATATAACAGGTTGTCAATCATTGATCTATATAGTATTTTATCTACTTCCTCAACTTCATCCTCTTTACTTAACTTGCACCCAGTGACCATGGGTGTACAAACTGATTTGCAGTCTTCCATGTTAAATTTCTTCAGCATCTCTTTCACATACATAGATTGAGAGATGAAGATTCCATTATCCAATTGAGATATCTGCAATCCGAGGAAAAATTCTAATTCTCCAAGCATAGACATTTTGAATTCCTTGTGCATATCCTTAGAAAATTGTTGAGTCATTTTGTCATCATGCTTCCAAAAATAATGTCATCAACATATACTTCAACAACTATAATTTTTCCATTCTCAATTTTTATATAAATATTATTGTCCACACTACCCCTTCTGAAACCTTCTTGTTGTATATATTTGTCCAATCTTGAAAACCGGGTCCTGGGAGCCTACTTGAGTCCATACAAAGCTTTCTTTAATTTGCAGATGTAATCTTTGTTATCTAAAAGTGAGAATCCATCTTGTTGTTCAATGCATACTTATTTTTCAAGCTCTCCATTTAGAAATGTTGATGTCACATCCATTTGATATACTTTTACATTTTAGCACAAGCATAGGCCAAGAATAGTGTGATTGATTCCATTCACGCAAAATGAGAAAAGGTTTCTTCAAAGTCTATTCCCTCAATCTACGCACAACCTTTGCACACCATTCTTGCCTTGTTTCTGACAACTTATCCTTCTTCATTTAGTTTGTTTATGAATACCCATTTTGTGCTAATAACATTCTTATTCTTGGGTCTTGGAACAAGTTCCCAAGTCTCATTCTTTTCAATTTGATCTAATTCTTCATTCATGGATTTCACCCAATGTTCATATGTTCTGGCCTCTTCAAATCCTTTTGGTTCTATTTGGGATAACAAGGGAAAATGAACTTCTTCGGTTGAATCTCTTATGCTTCTTCTAGTTCTTACCCAGGCACTTTTATCTCTGATAATCAAATCTTCTAAATGATTACTTTGAACGTACCTGGAATCCGTGAGATGTAGAACAGTTGGCGGCAGGTGATGGTTAAGACACCCCTACGCGGAAAGGTCATTGGTTCGAAACCCCGCGGATACTAAAATCCAACCATGCTAAGGGTTGGTGCGGTACAGGATGGGTGCGATCCTCAGGTGATTTTGACGGATTAGATGCCCCTGGTTCATGGTCTCTCATCCAATGGAAAACCCTACTAGTCGGGGGGTACTACCACTTTCCAACAAACAAAAAAATGTTCCTGGAGGGAGCCTTTATATCATGTCTTTTGTCTTCTGATTCATGTTGATATATCACCTCATGTGGTTCTTTTGCTTCTTTATTTTCTGGCAGTTCCTCATATGATTGTTCAAGTATAGGCGGATCATCATCACCTTCTACTCTCATGTGGTTAAATACTTCATCAACTTTCACGACTGGGATTTCCACTATCTTTCTAAGTCGTATATTATAAAACTTGTAAGCTTTGCTTTTGGTGGCATAACCAAGGAAAATTCCTTCATCTGATTTGGAGTCAAACTTTCCAAGGTTTTCATCATTTATTTTGATGTAGCACTTGCTTCCAAATATCTTGAAATGCTTAATTGTAGATGGTCTTCCTTTCCATAGTTCATAAGGTGTTGAACAATTGTTTTCCATAATCTGACATTTGTTAAGGATGTGGATAGTTGTATGAATGGCCTGATTCCAAAACATATCTGATAACTTTGATTCATTCAACATTGTTCTAACCATTTCCTGCACAGTTATGTTTTTCCTTTCCACCACTCCATTTTGTTGTGGAGTTCTGGCTACTAAGAATTGTCTTTTGATTCCATGTTTTTCACAAAATTTGTCAAATTTGTTCGAAGTGTATTCTCCTCCATTGTTAGATCTCAGCCACTTTATCCTTAATTCAATTTCATTTCCAATCACTTCTTTGAAACCCTTGAAACATCCAAACTTTTCTGATTTTTCTCTAAGAAAGAATACCCACGTCATTCTAGTGTAAGCATCAATGAAAAGAAGAAAATAAGACTGCCCATTTAACCCTTTTGTTCTCATTTGAATGCAAAGATCTAAATGTACCATTTCCAAAGGTTTTGATGTAGTATACTCTTTTGTCTTACATGTAACCCTTGTTTTTTTTTTTTTCCGTGCACGGAGTTTTTGCAGAATGAGTTTGATGGTTTAGTAATCCTTGGAATGTCCCTTACATCTTGTCTCCTGCTAATTTCGACTAGATTGTCAAAGTTGATGTGTCCCAGTCTTCTATGCCAGATCCAAGTTTCATCTATGTGTCCCATATAGCACTTCTCTTCCTTTTCATCATCCAGAATATATACATTGTTAGGGAATCTGGAGGTTGTTGCCTCTGCCTGTATTTTTGTTTCTGATTTTGCATTTTTCTGAGTCAAAGGTGAGTGTGTGCCCTTTATCACACATATGTATGACACTTAGAATATTGTGTTTCATGTTTTCGACTAGCAAGACATTTTTTGCTTTGTTCCTTTATTTCCCAAACTTGTTAAGCCTTTTCCTAAGATATTGGCAGAGCCATTATCCCCAAAGTAAACACTACCTCCCTTTTCTTCCCTGTACTTTAGAAAAGTATTTTTGTCTCCTATCATATGCTTATAACAACCTCTATCTATGTACCATTTCCCCTTTTTATTTTGTGCATGTAAATCTAGACTGCATCCTTCCTGATAAACCTGATCCTTCTGATCTTCAGTTGGTTCCATTGACTGTGCAGGTGAAAATTGATTTTCATATCTTTGACTATCATGACCATGATTGTGACATTTACAACACTCATTATTTAAGTTCAAAATACTGAAGGGATTGAGATCTTATTTTGGGTTCTCGGCTATTTTCCTGAGGTTGTTCTATTTGGGGTTAATCTGATTACAAAAGCCACTTCTCCTAGCATACGCAAGTGAACGAGCTTTGCAGTTTATTGTTTTATTATCTAAGTTATGACAAAAGTAACAATTGCCCAAAAAGATATTTTGATACCTGATTGGATGAACTCTCCTTAATTGCGCAGGTTCAGTTTTCATATGAGTTGGCTCCATGTGCTCTTCTTCAAACTTCTGATTTTTCTTTGAGAATGGATTTATGAGCGCGTCTGTGTATCTCTTTACAAAGTTTGAATCTTCATTGTTGTTGTTTCTAAATTTTAGTCCATGTTCCAATTGGCTGCTCACTTTTTGTAGTTCTTCTCTTAGAGAAGTGGCTTAAGCTTCCAGTTTCTCACACTTTTATTGTCTTAATTTCAACTTCCTGGTGGTATATGATTCTAATCTCAAAAGTGATTTCTACATGTGCTTGCTTCTCTTCCTTGATTTCTTCAATTCATACAGAGCACTGATCAATTCTCTTTCAAATTCTACTTCAGCCATCTCTTCATATTCTGTATCCATGTTTTTTGGATCCTCTTTAGCTAGGAATAGTTTTTCTTGCATGTTCAATTATGCGCAAGGATCTATCTTATAGATGTTAAATTGTTACTGAAGACACCCACTCTGAGACCAATTGTTGGAATCTATTTAATATTGAGAGGGGGGTGAATCAGTATTAGCGCAGTTATGAACAGATTTTAACTTCTTAACTGATTATTCTTGATCTTTAATTATGCATCCACCATAAATAAAACATTCAGCATCACATGAGCGCAATACACAGAACACATAAAATTTTTACATGGAAACCCAAACGGGAGAAAACCACGGAATGCTCTTTTATAATAAAATATTACATTCAAGGAAGCACCAACTTCCTAAGTTCTCCAGCACCGACCCCTTGGTTTTACAGGCACCAACCTGAAGGAAGCACCAACTCCTTGATTTACCAGCACCAACTGGAAGGAGGCTATGACCCCCTATTCCTTGCCCTGTCCTGCCGCCCTTATAAATAAATATAAGATGTTGCTTTGTTGTACTCCTGATATGCGCACACTTCAGATATTTTGACGTTTGTTATGTTGTGTGCACCTTCTATATGGTGTATTGTTGTTGTTACTTATGATGTATACATCACTTGACTTCACACATTACATCAACTAACGTCGCACTTCATATACTGTGTGTTGCTTCATCAAATTCTGCAATCTACGCCAAGGTTCAATATTCCCTTCTACTATTGCGCATTTGCAATCTCAAATGATACTACGCATCAACTGATAATTTGATCTTCTGGCTTCACACACCACTATCAGGTGGAACTGTGCACCTTCAGAGATATGTCTGTTCCGTCTTGGTGCAACAATCTTTAGATAATTTGTGACCTTCTGTGCATCATATGATTCGTCCTTTCTTTTTAACGCACTTGTATCATATCATCATCATCATAATGTGATTCCTTCAATGTGCAGCAATTATGTCTTAGTGCATTTGATGGACTCCCTTACTTCGCACACATTAACTCAGTCTTTGTGCATCAAATAAATTTCTACACTATGTGTATCACAAGATATACTTCAAATTTGTCTCTACACTTCTATATTAGATCATCTGTGACAGTCTACGTCTTGTCTGCAATATTGGCATTCAGTCCTCACACACTTGTGCATATTCTGTAATTATACCTTTATATCTTCGCACAACTATCACAGATTCACAACATCATTATCTGCACCTTCAGCTATTCCATTCATCTACTCGTGCGCACTCGGATCTTCACTAGATCATACTATTACAATTCCACGGGCCCCTGATGCCCCGAAAATTATAAATATGTATCTTCCATCTTTCCTATTCGTCCATATTCCAGCTTCAAGCTTGCCTTCATTCACCATCTCAGCTTCTTATTTATACTTGATCTACGTGAATGGTGGTGTCCACAAGTTAGTTGTGGTGTCCTTTCTTCTTTGCTTCATGGTTCATGATTCCACCACTTGTCATGTTATGCGTCGCTAACGTGTCATCTCTTGTGGGTCTTGTGCATACATGGTCCTCGCCTTAGTGGGACTTTCACCCTTGCGGTGTGGTCTTGCGCCCTTGATGTGTCATTGCTTGTGGGACTTTTGCACTTTACATCTTCAATTGCTACAACCTTCTTGGTACTTGTGCGCGCTTCAACAACTAAAAGCTTCCTCTGATTGGTGAGTCTTGCATGCTTTCGGGATTTGCATAATTGTTCAACCATTTTTTGTTCGAAGCTGCTAGCGGCCTCCCGAACCTTGTCCAATCAACTCTTTGTCTTGCTTGCGCACTCCCAACCTTTTATCCAATCAACTATTTAGCTTTTGCCTTGAGGTACTATGACTGGGTGGACTTGAGACCTGCACCTGTACCACATTTCTCCAAGTTGGATGCACTTCTGGATATACTTCTTCATATTGGAATCCATATACTTCTTCAAAGTATATTTCATCTCCTTCTTTAAATTGGAACGAAAATATACTTCTTCAAAGTGTCTTTCATGTACTTCTTTAAACTGGCACAGAGATATACTTTTTCAAAGTGTCTTTCATGTACTTCTTTAAACTGACACAGGAATACTAAATCCTCTTTAAAACCAATTGACATCAATGACAACCAAAGTTCAACAGTGATGAAAAATATTAATTTTGATATAGCATAACAAACCCTTGTAGGCATAGGAGATTTAATTAGAATCTGTATATAATACTTATATATGGATACAAAGTCTATAACATAGCTTGCTAAAAAATAGAGCTGATACCAAACACTTCCAATGTGTCTCATACATGAAAACTTATGGGAAACCAAAAAAGGGATTGAAATCCTTCCAGAAAAAAGAAAAAAAAATGGCTCATAAAATCCTTATATAAATATAGAAAGAAATCTAAAAATTACTACAAGAAAATCTCTTTCAAAGAAGGTAAAAAGTTCAGCAAACAAAAATAGCATATAGGTAAAAAAGGATGTTATTTGTGTGGAAAAACATGCCAATTTGAAAAAGATTGTCCCCGAAAGAAACACAAAGCTAGGTCAATCTATGCAGATCAAGAGTTTGGAGAAAATTAGGACTACATCCAAATTGAAATCAATGAATTTGATTTAAAAACTAGCTGGAAGAATATGTAAAGAAAAGGATTCTAATAAAAAGTGGTATGAGAAATTTAAAAGGATATAAAATACAAGGGTACAAGAAAAGGATCCAAATATATGGGATCTTGATCTCAATCTAAAATAGAAACGGAAAGCAATAAATCTATGGAAACTAGAGGCGATAAAAGACAATATCAGAGAAGACAAAAATCTAGAGGAGGCTTCATCGGCTAAAAAGTATTAGAGATAGAACAATAAATTATATTAGAAAAAAAATTCAGCCATTATTTGAACCTAATAATGGTATTTATGTGGTAAGATAATTCCCTTCCAAAATTGGAACCTACCAAAAAACTTATTCCTTTTTAAACGTTGGATTTATAGTCAATATGATCCAAAAAAGCATCATTTCTTCATAGAATTGGGGTCCTTTACATAATGAGATAAGCACTATTGGATTAGTAGGTCAAGAGTCCAAATACTTTTATACTTGTGAAATTCCAATTAAATTAGGATCATGCTCATATACCATGCCATTTATCATATCATTTGATATAATTGAACAAGCCATTCTTAACCAATAATTTAATGCACATTTCCCCAAGTAGCTATTAATTTTGTTGATTGTGCCTTATATATATCTCATTCTTATGGTTATATAAACCAGATTTCCATGGTCCACCAAGTACCAAAATTTAAGGTAGATTTGAAATAGGTTGAACTATATCCACAACCAATGCAAGAAGATGTCAAGGACTTTGTAGAAGCAATTGTCTAATAAATTGAATAAAAATATCATGAGTTAGAATAAATAGATTCCTACTATGGATAACTTGCTTTGAATAAGATGGCCAATAAAAAAAAATTTAGAGACAATCAACTACAAAGACTTGAAAGGAGACACAGGCAAGATATGCCAACACGAAAAATAAAATTAGATAAGTGTTGTAATATTAATCCACGGGTATTTTGGAAAATCCCAAGCAAGAATATGAAGTCAAAACTTTAACAAGAGCCGTGACATATGGGAAGGCAATTACCATCAAATCATTTGATGGGAAGGACATGGAGGAATCCATTGCAAAACTACTTGAATAGAAATTAATGAGACCCTCAACATTTGAATTTTGTTGTTATGCATTTATGAAAAATAAGCATAGCGAATAGAAGATAGGAATGAAAAAAAATGTTATCAATTATATCCCTCAAAATGACATCACCATAAAGTTTAAATACCTTATGCCTAACAAAGATACTTTGCTCACACACTTGACATGCATCAAAGTATACAACAAAATTCACTGCAAGAGTGGGTTCTACCATATTAGGACTAAGGCAAAAGATACAAAAAAAAAAAAAAAAAAAAAAACATTCAATGTTGCACGAGGTCAATATAAATGGTTGGTCATGCCCTTTGGTCTCAACAATGTTCCAACTTATTTTCAAATATGGATGAACTCCTTTTTTATTCCAACTTATGATTTTATCCTTGTATATATATACGATATTCTCATATATTCAGGATATGTGTTGAAGACCATGACCCTCATATGACAAATTCAAAGAATTATTAATGAAACATGGAGTTGTCTTATCAAAATCCAAAATTGAATTATATAAGAAAAAGGTACAATATCTTAGTCTAGACCTCCTCCAAGGGAAAGTAAATTTCCAGCCACTCAATTGAAAACATTCTCCTCTATTGAGACATAACCAGCATAGATCCATCTTAAACTCGTATCTATCAAGCACTGAGAGGGATCCAATTTCTTGAGGTGTATTTCTTTTTTTAAATTTAAACTCAAGAAATTTGATCTTTCTTGATTGATAGATCCGGGTTTAAGTTTTAAGTTTTTATTTTATAAACGAACATCTATTTTATAATTACTTTTCATAATATTTTATTTTATGAACCAACATGGATTTTTTTTTTAAATATTTTCCATAATTTTTTATTTTATGTGATAGATCCCGATTTAAGTTTTAAGTTTTTTATTTTATAAACGAACATCTATTTTTTAATTACTTTTCATAATATTTTATTTTATGAACCAATATGGATTTTTTTTAATATTTTCCATAATTTGTTATTTTATGAGCCGACATGAATTTTTTTAATTATTTTGTTACTAACGTTATATCACGTTAGAGGATCTCTCCCATACTGGGTTGTAGAGCACCTCATTTCACTCGGTGCAATGAAGAATCCAAAATAATTAGTCTTTCATTAGTTGTATCAATTATATTTTTCCACTTGAAAAAAATAAAATCTCTCCTCCAAAATTTTATTTGCAAAAGACAATGTAAGTGGACTAATAAGCATACATAAGCAATAAGAACAACCAAAAAAATCCAAACAACTTCCTCCACTCAAACTCCCTACATGAAATGGTCCATATATTGTGTAGATAGAAACATCAACATCAGGATGAGGAGCATCCATATTAGAAGATGGAGAACTATACAAATATGAATTAGGAATATGGCCAAACTTGGTAGATAGATATCATATCAAGCAGCATGAAATATATGTTGTGGTAAAGACCTTGAAATCATTCAGATTATTTATACTTACCCGCAAGTTTGTCACCCAATCATATATAAGGGGTTAAAATAATTCCTCATCAAAAATATTGATCCTACATTAGACAAGAATAAAAGGTTGACCAGATGGAAAAGCCTTATTAAAACATTTGAATGTGAAGCAAAACACATTGATAGCAACAAAAATTGTTTATTAGATCAGTTGAGTAGAAGAAATATTGCATATTGTAGAATGGAGAAAGGTGGATCTTGAAACCCAAAATCAACATCATCTAGTGTTCAATATCAGAAATGAAACAGGTCTGTATCAAAAGGTTAGTTCAATAATTACTTGATCATGTCATGTGATAAATTCATTTAAGAATTGAAAAAAAAAAAGTTATTATAAGTGGTGATTCATAGAATAAATCAATAAAAGGGAACATACAATCCAATTTTACCGAGAAAGATATCATGTCTTTATCCCATGTCCAAAATAGGTATACAATTCAAAACAAAAATGGAACGTAGTTGAACACATCAGCATATATGTTGAATATTATAGGCATATTATGGTGTTAATCAATGGCATATTAATTCATAGCATTGGTTTCAGATTCATGGAACTATGAGTACCCACAAGGTGGTGGTATGTGTTATCCGCCTATTAATGAATGTACATGCCAACAAACATCATTATCAACACATATACAATCATCGGTATTTTATTGCACTCATGATCCTACAAATTGTCTAGATACAAGTTGATACCCATCATGTTTAGTATGGAAATCCATAATCCAATAATGGAGATATGGGAAATATGTTTGATGATGATATAGATAGAATTGAAGAAGATCAGCCACATGAAGGGTACAAACTTGATGATGCTTTCAATGTCTAGATCTTGGAATATTCACCAATACTGAGAGGAGGGGGTGAATCTATTTCAAGACACTTCATCTATATGGACAAGGACAAATCTCTCTAGTCCAAATGGTATGGATCTAGAACAAAATAGAACAGAAATGTAAAACTTTCCCTAGATTTATCAAATTAGTTGAATGTAAATAATATGTACCTCTTTTTGAAGGTTGTCCTTGCTAACCTGAAGCTTTCGTAATCCTTCTCATTGATGAAGAGATACCCTGCAAAAGATTCAAAGAAAACAGGAAACAAGTAGAAACTACGAGATAATATGATAGATCTACGCAAATGACCAACGAGAAATGCTACAAATGAGATTAAACATCATATATGGGAAAAAAATACATTAATGTATTAATATCAAAGACAAAGGAATTACAACCATGAGGCCTTGGTGTTGAGAATCCCTTCCAATGGAGCCTTTCCTCAAGGTGGAACCTATCAAAGATCAGATCTTTAGTCTAATTTCTTCAGCATTTAGCTACTCTCATCCTACCCCCCTTACCCATGAGGGTGGGCTTGCATTTATATGAAAAAAGAGAAAAGGAGAAGAGGAGAGGATCAAGGGAGAAGGATGGAGTAGGATCCCACAAAGCTTGGAGGCGATTGAGATCCAACCTAAATGGAAGGGATAAACCTCCACGAGAGTCTCTTTCTAGAGACTTCTCGATACTTCTCTTTTTTCCTTTCGTACAGGAAGTGACGCACCCCATACATAAGAAAAGTGAATCACTAACACACCCCATAGTGATGCAAAGTGCGTCAATGGGATGGTGATGCACTCTATTAGAGAGAAAAGGGCGTCACCCTCTCAAAGCAGATTTTTTCAAAGGGAAAAAACCTCAGGGATCACCTTCCAAGGAGTTTGGAAAAGCACTTCAAGGATTAAGGAAAGGCAAAGTGTACATGGCTCGTAATCATGGAGAGGATGAAAATTTTGTGTAACAGATTTCCCCCCAAAGTATGAAGCTAGAGTACCATGATAGGTGCAATACTTTGATAGATTAAGGATAAAGGATCAAGGAAAGGAACCATCGGTCGGAAACCTGTCAACAACAAACAAGTACTTTCTCGTAGTACCATAATTTATCATCCCAATGACTCACAATATGGCTTCCGACCAATACATTGCAGATCCATGAAAGTATTGAATTAGGATACAGCCACCGACATACATTGTGGATCTGTACCTAACAATGACTGAAGACAAATCATGGCTACTAGAACAAAAGTGTAGATCCATGATAAGATAATAACACAACCAAGACCAATAAAAAAGTGGATCTGTGTGACAGTACATCAATGAGTTCATCAATATGATGTCTACACGGGAACTGTCATGTCCCAAATTTGGAATTGGGTCACAATGGCCTAATCACATTGGCCATATTCATTAGAGTTTGTAAAATTGATGTTAAAGGTCAAATAATTGCCAAGGAGGAAAATTACTAGTTTCCTAGGTTTGGGGTGGAAGCTTTGGGATTGGAATAATGGGGATAATAAATGATGTTTGAATATTAGAGTGGCATAAATATTTAATAAAGGATCTAAATAAAAATATACAAGTGAAAATCAAAGTGGCATTTGATCATGAAGACACATGGAGGAAGTGGGACCCACATATGGCTAGATTTCCCCACTACACTTGGCATCATTCTCTCACCAATTCGAATTCAAGGTGAATGGTAACATACTTGGGGAATTCCAAAAGGTATTATTCATTGCATGACTCATACAAGGTCGAAATATAGAGGAAGAGTAACTCCCATGGAAGAGGAAGAGGCAATTTGGAGCTAGTGAGACACTTGGTCTAGCTTCCCTAGCTCTATGACAACAATGATGAAGATGCTATGACACCTATGACACAAATCAGACCTGAAGGCTGACATATGACATATATGACATGTCAGGGATAAAAATAGACTCCAAGAGGGCGCTCAAGGGTGTTAGGGCAGCTAAGATGCTTCCACATGTGATTTGGTGGAAGTGGGAAACTAGGAATTGTTGTACAAGTGGCGTTCTTTGGAATCTCGTCCCAACGTGAGTTGGCATGAGTCTCTTGGAAGGAATTCGACCCATGGAGGACATTAGAACTTTATAAATTTCAATAACAAAGAATGAAACCAGCTTTTGATCATTTGTAGAATTTGCAATTGCATTTGTGAAGAGGGAGAGCTAGTGGATGACTAGTTTTTTGCCTTAGCCAATTTCGAGGGTGAAAGATTCCCATCCAAGTTGGCAATTGGAAAGGCCATTCAGACCTTTAATTTGGAGCTTTAATGGATTCTTTATTTGCAGGTGTAAGCTACAGGGCATCTCATGGTTTCTTCTATTGCAGCTCGCTCCTTCAACCATTTCCAGTTTTGATGGCATATTCTTGATCCTTGAGGGAGGGCGTTTTTGGTGAGATATTGTACTCTTTGGGGGAGCTTCTAATGCCCCATTTATTTTTTAATATGAAGTAAATACTCTGTTCTTCATCTCCAGAAAGTTTCAGGTCGAAATTCCAAGTAGAAATGTATAAATCTCATTTTTAATGGAAGAACAATGCCATTTCCCCACTACCTTGTTGTGAACCAATGTATTGATGATGATTTCGAATGAATGGATGATTCTCTGATATATTTGTGATCAATATACTGCCATGGATGTCTTCTACAAGTTTCATGTACTGTACTTGAGCATTTGAAGCATTTTTACTTAGTTTAGTTGTATTGGGAGGTGAAATAGTGCCATTTCCCCAAGGGTCGAATTGGGGATTTTTGCAGTTGAATGGGAGAGGGTGAGAACAATTGTAATAAACCATTAATGGTGCATATGAGACCTTAATAACATATTTAACACATTACATACCTCTGTTCATAAATTTGAGTGGGTTTGGAGGCATTTGGGAAGCCATTTTCAGTACTTACCTCAAGGGGATTTGAACCCCAAATTACTAGTAAAATTGCATACTTGGTCCAGAATCTTAAGAGAGTTTGCAGAGGTCTTTTGGTGTCCATATGTTATCCATGAACATCATATTCAATTCCTAATATCATTCATAAACCTTCCTTGAAGATTTGAAGGCATTTGGAGTCAATTTGAGACCTAGAGACCAATACTAGTCAAAGGGAAATCACTAGTAAAGTTACCTACATTGACCAGAATTGAAAGAGTATTTGCAGAAGTGTTTTAAAGGTACAAACGCATCCATGAAACACATATTTATGTTCTAATATAATTCATATACCTTCTCAGAAGATTTGGGATCATTTGGGGCAAATTTGGGACCTAGAGATCGAAACTAGTCCAAGGTCGAACCAAGGAAAAAAGTGGAAAATTGCAATTTTAATAAAATTCCTAACAAGGGACATTACAGGAACCCACTCAAAAAATCTCCATCGCGACCTAGGAAAGATACATGATAAAATCATCCCAGGGTCTTCATCTCGAACCCTAAACAATACGAATCTAACCATGTGATTACAATGTGTTGAAGTCGAACATGGTAGAAACCACTTGATTATCGGTCAATAATGTAAACCGTTAACAAGTGAAAGGGAAATCACCAATGATGATAATGATCCCCAAGGTATCCCAATGCATTCTGATGAATATAAATAGATGAGCTGGATTCAAACATCCATGGAATCATTCGATCAGAATTCAATGATGTAAACCTACTGTCGAAAGCGATGAAACCTACCATTGAGGCATGCAAGTCCCAAGGCACTGACCAGTTTCTAAGTCTTATCCCTGGATGATGTGTTGCATCGATGGGAATAGACTCATCAAAGGAGGGCCATAATGTATCCCACATCATCGAAAAGAAACCAACACGGGAAGGTAATGCAATATGGTAGATCGAGTGAGCGTGAACTGACATAGAGTTGTAATGGTGAACACGAGAGACCACTTTACGAACGGTCGACACAATGGAAGGCTTAACGACTGCAAAGGTTGATTCCAGCAAAAGACTTCCCTTGAACATATAATGGCATGACAAGTGACCTGGAAATATTGAATTAACGAGGCAGAGACAAAGACATAATACAAAAAATGACTTTATTATCCTTTGGATGACCCAAAGGAGTAATATGACTCATGTAATTGGTATGACTCGAGGACAAGCTGATCACCCAACTGATTGAATAGGATACATACAGGTGCCATGTTCAAGGGTGATTGTAAGCTGCCATTAATACAGATTAAATATATCTTCCCATTCTCTTAATTTCCCCATAATGATTGACAAGTACCTATTTGTTTATTAACAAGCTTGAGTAGGATAACATATGCTCGGTATAGATCGTCCTTCGGACGAGTCCAATGTCACATATTTTACGAACCTGAGAAAGGAGGGGTTCAGTCCCAAAAAGGGTCCTTTCATGTATAATTTTACGAGCCCAAAGAAGGAAAACTCGGTGACGTTTCACATTTAGAGAGTCTGAAATGGTCAAAAGAAAACTCCAGGGTGAATTTTTCGTAAATTTAGTCCCCTAGGCCCGAAAAAGTGTAAAATAATGCCTAGAATCACTCTCCTAGTCAGTGGTTGACTAGGGTGTTCCTTTTTCGTAAATAGTCTACACGGTCCAAAAAAGGGGTAAACTATCATCGGGTAGATGACCTTTCAAACCCTTTTACAAGCGTGAAAGAGACAAGTTCGATTGCCATTCTTTTTCTATTTCGAGAGTCTAAAAAGAGCTTAAAGACAACTCCAAGGGGGTTCCTTTTTCGCAAACATTTTATGAGGCTGAAAAAGAGATAAAAGTGTACTCGGTAACGTATTCTCATGTATTTACGAGCACGAGAACGAACAAAGACTAAGCTTGATACCTTTTTGCTAGTTTTTTAACGAGTACGATAACGGTTTCAACTGCACTCAAAATATTTTTCATGTTTGCATCCAGAGCACGAAAAGGAAAAAGTAAGCTCAAACCACTTTTCATGTTTTAGACCAGAGCATGAAAAGTTAAAATTAAGCTCGACACCATCTTACTGTTTTTAACAAGATCAAATATAGTTTGGAAGAATGCTCATGGTATCTGCTTCATTATTTAACGAGCTTGCGAAAAAATGAACTATGCTCGAAATGAGGGTTTCATGGTTTAGCGAGCTCGAAGCCAAAAAGAAAGTATGCTTGAAAATATTCCCATTGGCATATGTTTTCCCAATACGATATACATACGTTGGTACATGCCCCCAGCATGATTTCTAGAAGTAAGCGACCTAATTCCAACATTGTATGGAGAGGATATCGAGTTGATTTCAACATGATTTCCAGAGGTGGAATACATACCCCCCAAGCTTCGTTTCATTCGCCTAATCTACTTATTCACTCGATTAAACTCATGGATACTAATATGAATATGTTCACCAAATATGAAGGAGTATCAAATGGCATAGACAGATGAAAAGAAGTTTCAGGTACTAAGCCTGGTGGAAGGCTCGACTCAATGGGAGGAATATCTATTTCATTTTTACACAAGCTTGAAACAGAAAATAACTATGCTTGAAGGGACCCATTTTATTTTTTAAGAAGCTTGAAACATAACGAAACTATGTTCATGGGAACCTGCTTCATTTTTTAACGAGATTGACACAGAAAGGGAACTCTTCTCATGATCATCTATTTAATTTTTTAACGAGCTTGACACAGGAAGGGAACTCTGCTCGTAGTGACATGTTTCATTTTTTAGTGAGATTGACATATAAAGGGAACTATGCTCGTGACTGGTTTCATTTTTACACAAGCTTGAAACCAAAAGAAATTATGATTGGTATTGGTTTCATTTTTACACATGCTTGAAACCAAAGGTAAACTATGCTTGGAACTAGTTCCTACCCAACATGATGTCTAGAGGTTGGTAGTCTACCCCCCAGCATAAGAAGCTAGGGGTATAACTCCAGTATGATGTCCAAAGGTTGGAGACATGCCCCCCATCCCTAAAGGTAAGAAACCACTAAAACATGCGGAACATTCAGGGAAGTCTGATGACTGACAGTCATGTGATGATGGGGTGTCATAAAGGAAATTTGATCGATGGTCACAATACTCCCATCATGGTTAAAATACATCACCCAAAAAAGTGTGGACACTATAGCTTTCATTGCATAAAAATAATCTCATCCAAGGAATAGATTAAAATCTAAGGGACCTTGGACTACCATAACATCAACATAGAAATTTTTCCCTCCTAAAGTGATAGGTAACTGAGGAAGGATCCTTAAAGGTCTAGTAGGTATTCTATTAAAATCCAATATCTAGTCAGTGGTTGGAACAAGCTGAGGAGAACATATAGTTTGCCAAGCAGTTGAGGATACAATACTAACAGAGGCTCCTTCATCAACTATAGTGCGAAATGTTTCCTTATCGGTAACTCCCACATATATCTAGAAAGGAACACCTGAAGGAAGACGATATTCTATTAGACTATTCCAATCAAAGGAAATGACCTCACTACTTGGAGGGGGTCCTGTTGAAATAGACAGGATTTCCCTTCGTCCAAAACAATATGAACTAACTAGGAAAACATAAGTGATCTTCGGTTCACTCTCAACTAGAAGAGTCGGATGATACGAAGATTGTATCACGGTGACCACATCAGTGTTAGCATTTTCCAATGAAAGAGTGGGATCAAGCGAAGATGACGTCAACTCGACCACTTCAACTTCACTTTTCAAGGGAAGAGTGGGATGAACTACTTGTTCTTCACTCTTTGAGGAAAGAGTGGGATTGACCAAGGATGGAGTTGGATATACTACTTTATCGACCAATGGGGGGTCAAGAGACAACTTACAATATCATGTTGGAAGGTGTTTTTGAGATACAATAATGTCTTCCAACAATTTTTAAGCTTTATCCATGCGCGAACAAAGGTAAGTAAGGTGCATATCCCTGCATAACAAACAAGGATTCTTGTATTTGCCTTTTCGACCCTTAACCGTAGAGTCATTGGTCGGTGGGGTATCATCAGTATGATGTCCAGAGGCTGATGATATGGGTAGTTTGGAGGCTTTAGACCACTCTTCTAACACTTTGGAAATACTAGGACAATCCTTAGGAAGGTGATCAACCCTGCAAATCTTGCAATGGAACTTGGTTCTGCGAGGTGTTTGAATAGAATGAGTTGCATCGAAGGAAACTAGTTGATGCTTGGTATCTTTCTTATCCTTCTTCTTCTTAGCCTTCATTTTCTTCTTCTTCTTATCCTCCTTATTACTAACATTGTTGCTTTGATCAAGTGAGGAAGAAGAAACAGAAGAAGATACACCCGACGAAGAAGGGGAAGGATCAATTTTTGGTTGAGACTCTCGTGGTGGAGATTTAAGATTTGAAACATTGGGTACAACCGAAATCACCGGATTGAATAACCACACCGGTAATGCTATGGTTAATCCAGGAAGATTTAAGGTGGCAATAAAGAGGGGACCAATATCTCCAATTGAAGGAAAAACAAAAGGTACCCCTTGAAAAGGAGTATCTTGATTGGTAGTCCTAGAAGAGGTTGCCATATATAAAATATCCAAGGACTTCTAAATATCATGCACAACGAACGCTACTCAAACTAAAAGCAACAGGAAAACTTGTAAATAGGATGGATGTAAAAGTTGGATCCTCATGGGTATGCCAAGCTATCACAACTCGCGATATACTGTAGGGTCCAAAAGTTATACTCCACCCAATTTTTCAGAGCCCTAACCAAGGAAGATTGGGACTGTACCCTTGGTTGTATAACCTGAATACCTGACAGTATGTGTGTAGTAATCTCCCCGAGTGTTGTTCTCATTGTATTGTGAAAACAAGACGGCCAATGGTTGACTCAATGGTTTCAGGATCCTAATGGGGTCTCCCAATATACGCAAGGTATGTGGGAGATCCAATCCATAGTAGAGTTGTCTAATGCAAAAATTTTCGATAGGATCCTTCCTATATATCGTCAAGTACGTGAAGAACCTTTCTATATACTATTAATTACGTGAAAGGTCGTTCGATACACCGACTAGTACGTGGAAGAACTACAAGCCCTCGGATTGCAGTGCAGGAAAATAACGACAACTCCTACACTTAAAGATGTTGGAACACATCTCTGACCTATCACTCAAGTTGCTAAAATATTTTAACTTAACTAGCGCTTGATTTTATCTTATGTGGTTAAGTGGACAGATGAAATTTCGACCTAACTCAAAACCATGCAAGTATGAGATGTAAATATTCCTTTCAATGAAGTCCTACTTAAGAAGGAGAGAGAGAGATGGTTCTTCTTCCTAAATGCACAACCCTATGAAAATACAATTTTAAATTTTTTCAAGATGATGGAAAGAAGTCAAAAATTCAAAATCATGCACCCAAAACTATCCTAAAGCGATAAAATAGATCTTTTATGAACACCAAATGCAAGAACTCTAATTTGTTTCCGATCTTTTTACACTTGAAAAAGACACATCTAAGCTATGGAAAGAAAGATTCCACAAACATTTCCAATCAAATGCAAGGCAAAGAAAAGCACTCAATAATCTTGTCTTACTCAAATGCACACAAATCTGAAACAAGCCTTTCTTCTTCTTATGAGTGTAAGACCAAGAATGTCAAATGATCAAACTAATGCAAGAAGAAAATTTATGTTTTCCAATTTCGTGAATCTAGAGAAAGAGGGACAAAATTAAGCTTGTCTTTGAACTAAAGTGGAGAGAAAGAATCAATCTTTTCCAACAATCACTAGATATTTCAGCATGTTAAGGAAACAAGATGTCCAACCCAAGAAAATGAGGCTAAAAAAGACATGGTTATCCCACACTTTTCAAGTCTTTAAAACAAGCCAATCCACACCAAACAAAAATTATTTTGAAACCTTAATATGGGGCAAAGAGACTGTAGGATACACGTTTCGTGCCATGAGGGGGAATGTTTTTTCAAAAATGCAATCCATTTCGCTTAAAAATGCAAGCAAAGAAATTAATAAGCAAAATAATTGAAGAAGTAGATCCAAAAAGCAGAAATCACTGTAACAAATCAGTAACAAACAAAGCAACAGAGGACTAACATGTCTGGGAAGAAATCAATCTCAAATTCAATAGGGTGCCCCGGGTTGAAGGTATACACCAGAGCAACAATAAAAAGTGATGTGGTCTGCTAAAGGGAAAAGTGCAGCAGTGACGCACTCTATCAAAGGGTAAAGAGCATCAAGCTAATAGTAACACACTGTATCTGAAAGGAAAGTGTGGCAAGTGACCGAAAAGTTAAATAAAGAAGGATTTCTAAACCAATCAACAAACTCGGGGTTTGAAAACTAAAGCAGATTGCACGGGGAAATCGAAATATTCAAATATACCAATTGGATGTGATCTACCAATTGAAAATTAACTAGATCTAATCAGAATCAAGGCAAACAAGCATATCTATAAATTCAATTTGATCCCCAGTATGGTCGCCAATTTTGTTTCAAGACACTTCGTCTATACAGACAAGGACAAATCTCTCTAGTCCAAATGGTATGGATCTAGAACAAAACAAAACAGAAATGTAAACCTTTCCTTACATTTATCAAATTACTTGAATGCAAAGAATCCATACCTCTTTTCGAAGGTTGTCCTTGCTAACCTGAAGCTATCGCAATCTTGATCGTTGATGAAGAGATGCCCTACAAAATATTCAAAGAAAACATGAAATGAGTAGAAAATACGAGATAATTTGATAGATCTATGAAAATGACCAAGGATAAATGCTACAAATGAGATTAAACATCATTTATGGGAAAGGAAGGCATTAATGTATTAATATAAAAGAGTAAATAATTACAACCATAAGGCCTTTGTGTTGAAAATACCTTCCAATGGAGCCTTGCCTCAAGATGGAAGCTATCAAATATCATATCTCTGGTCTAATTTCTTCAGCATTTAGCTACTCTCATTCTAACCCCCCTTACCCATGAGGGTGGGCTTGCATTTATAGGCCAAAAGAGAAAAGGAGGAGAGGAGAGGAACAAGGGAGAAGGATGGAGTAGGATCCCACAAATCTTGGAGGCGAGTGAGATCCAACCTAAATGGGAGGGATAACCTCCACGAGGGTCTCTTTCTAGAGATTTCTCGAAACTTCTCGTTTTTCCTTCCGTATGGGAAGTGATGCACCCCATACACAAGCAAAGTGCGGCACTGACGCAACCCATAGTGCTGCAAAGTGCGTCAATGGGATGGTGATGCACTCTATTAGAGAGCAAAGGGCATCACCATCTCAAATCAAATTTTTTTCAAAGGGAAAAAACCTCAGGCTCATCTTCCAAGGAGTTTGGCCAATCACTTCAGGGATTAAGGGAAGGAAAAGTGTACCTGGTTCGTAATCATGGTAAGGACGAAAATTCCGTGTAACATAATCATTATTGGTCACTTTTTACAATTTCAAACTTTAATATCAAATGTAAACACTAACCATTGATAATAACATTCATCATCACATAAACCATACATAGTACACAATATATTTTACGTGGAAACCCAAATCGGAGAAAACCACATAATGCTTTTTTAAATAATATAAATATTACATTCATTTGATTGACTAGCTCTAGCTGGAACAAGGCTACAACCCCCTATTTTATCATCTCCAACTAAAAGGAGGCTACAAGCCCCTAGTTTTACCATAAGCTCCAACCTATAGTGAGGACTACAATCATGAATGAGCTCCAACTCACAGATTTACCAACATCAACTGGAAGGAGGATACAATCCCCTATCCGTGCCCCATCTTACCACCCCGATATTAATAAGAGATTCAACCTATCATTGTCATTGTATCTATCAACCTATATTTGTATCACTATATTTTTCAACCTGTACCTGTATCAATGTCTTTGTCAACTTGTATCACTATCTTTGTCAACCTATACCTGTATCCATGTCTTTGTCAACCTATATCATTGTCTTTGTCAACTTGTACCTACATCATTGTCCCTGTCATTGTATCATTTTCTATGTCATTGTCTCTATGTCAACTTGTATCATGCCTCTAATCTATCTTTCCAAGAATGCCCAAAAACAATTATCCATAGATTTCATTTTCATCTTCAAACTTTTACATCATAGACATTACCAAACCCTAGGATATTCCAAAATAGTCACCGTGATCTATGCCAATATCATCACCATAATAACCATAACATATCTATGCAATATCACCAAACAAAAGGCTCTAATACATACACAAGAGCCATACCATTTACAAGACAATAAGATGGACCCTAGTCCATGAGAGGCATGTATCATCACAAGAGAATCCCATTAGCAAGAACCATACCTTTTCCAAGATGAAGAAAAAATAAATAAACCATTAACCAATAGAAACTCTAGATCATGTTATCACATAGTCCTTCCAATAATATTTCCAACGAGCGAAGAAGTTCGTAATTCCAATATCATATGAGAAAGTTATGCCAATTTTACCAATCTTCACCAAAGAACAAAATTGATCCCAAAACTTTCCACACTAGCTCCTCTACAAAATTTCACACATTTTTCTTTGAGAGTTGCGCAATTTAGAAGAGGGACTTCAAGAGCTTGAACGATGATGAAATCAGAAGTTTAATCTCTTATTTATACCCTCCAAGATGCCTTTAGTTTTCTTTAGGGCCGATGCTTCACTTATCCTTAAATTTAGGATCTCCATATTTCAAGGGGTACTTGAATGGGTCAATACCCCACTTCAAGGATTCATCATGGAACTTTAACTTTCCTTCATGATCACTTAATATCTTCATCAAAGGGGATTTGGGGCTTCTCCTCATCATACTTAGTGGACACATCATTATTCTTTTCGGGGCTTCTTTCCTCTTTATGTGGACCCATCATCGATACTTTGGGGTTATGTGGACCCATCATCGATACTTTGGGGTTATGTGGGGGATTCTTCATACTTCACACCAATATTGCTTTGGACCAACTTTTTTAGGGCCTTCTTCATCACGGGTCATGTGACCCCAACATCATGGCCATGTGGACCCAACACCATTATTCTAGGGGTTTCTTCACCTTTCTCACCAACATTGCTTAGGGTAAACCTTAGGGACTTCTTTAGGGGTTAGCCCCATATATGTACAACCCAAGATGTCTTCCCGTGAGGGCCATGCTTAAATCTATGCCATAACGGGACCACTTTGGAGTTATATACAATGGGACTTTGACATCAATGACAACCTTATTCAACACTGGATTCATTGACAATAGGCTTCTAATGAAGAATCTAATTAAAAAGTTGTCAAAGTGGTAGACATTGTATAGTTGTCCCGATCATAATTAGACCCCAACCATTTCACTCTTTTTCAATTCAAATTTACCTTTTTTTAAGCAACAAACATCATTCCAACCATATATCTATCCAAAGGACCCCACATTTGTCAATATAGTGGTAATAATGGCTACAAGAATTTTATTCTCTCGATATTCTTCCTGAAGGATCCATTTTAATTATAAAGAAGAGGCAATGCTTCTCATTTGGACACACACAAAAAAGAGAGAGAGAAATTATGTGATTCTATGAGTGATCGAAATAGTGAGTCTTAGAGACCTCTCTTTCTATATGAAATGTCTTTTCTGTATTGAAGTCAAGTAAGGCCATCACTCAAGAGTCATTCCTATACATTTGTCCCAATTAGAATTTTTAATTAATCATTTATTTGCATTTGAAGTGAATGTTGAATATTTTATCAACATTGTTGATATAGATTGTGTAAAATGGTAAGAAGCTTCTTGCTACCAATTTAGAGGAAGATTAAACAAATGGGATTATTGTGTTATATAGTTTAACTATAACATGTCTTTGGTCAACCAAATGACACCGCACATGATGGTTATGTGCATAAAACTAAAATGTGTAGAATTAAATTTGGAATTATCATATCTTTCTATTAGTGATTGTGGCATTTTCAAATTACACAATACATTACCAACTAATGCAAATTTATAGTGATTGGATGCCTACAGTAGATCCATCAACACACAAGGGTACTGTTATCACCTAAACTGTAGTTACCCCTATGGATGTATCCAGTCATGGATGGCAATAGGGAAGGGCAACTCAAAAGGTGCAACCACGATCACCTCGACCTCCAATATATGGTTGTCACGCCAGTCGAGGCAACCTTCGCTTTATGTTATCTAGCCCAGACAACAAAGGGGGAGACCCGATCTACTCCCGACGGGAGAGATCAAAACCAAGACACCAAATCAGGGTATTTCTAAGTGAAGTTAGGTGTATGGTTTATCCTAGACCTTAGGATGAAGTCACAAGCCAAGTGAGGGGTTCAATGGGCATAACTTTGGTCCATAGTTGATGTTAGAGTGACTTATAATGTTTGAAGTGAGATCTAGGATTAATGTACTAGTTCAATGTTGGAAGATCCACTGCCTTGGGAACTGTGTCCAATGCAGGGTAGTTAAGGGTTGAATTGGGGCTAACTAGTACAAGTGACAAGCTTGACCATGATACATGATGGCATCAAGGGTTTGGTTCACCACACTAAGGTCAAACCACAAGTTAATCCAACAATCTAAGAAAGTCGAATTGACTTGGAGAATAACCAGTGCCTTGGGAATTGGGATAATGGAGTCAAAGTAGGGTTGACTTGTGGTTAAGGACTCCTAGTACTTGGGACAAGTGGGAAATAAAGGTCTTGGTGGATAAATAGGTCTAGATCTAGGTTTAACCCAAGTGGACCACAATCCCTTAAAACAAGGAATGCTATCCCCAAGGCAAGATCTAACAAAGTGACACACTAGACCTAGGTTTTGAATTATTCCTGTTCCAAATCCGCAAGAATCTCAAGTACCCACGTCCTAGAAGTGAGTTAACTCACTTCTCCAAGGTGGTGCGACTTTACCCAAGGAGGCTGAAAAGGTGGGTTAGGTGGGTCAGACAAGTCCGATGGCATCCAAACTTTAGATCCGGGTAGGTTAGTCAAGTAGGAGTATGGATCTATAATTTCACGGCAATCCGACGGCTAGATCTTTCTAGATCTGAGTTTAAGTACACCTTATGGTCCAAAATGGGGATTAAATCCCTTAAAATGTGGAATAGGGCCCACAAGGTGAATTTCAGAAAAGTAACAATCTGGGTGCATGTTATTTGATGTGTAGATTATGGATCAAGCAGGATCTCAAACACCCACCACCTAGATCTAGGTCAACTCACAACCACCAGGAAGTGCGCCTTGCTTGGGAGAAGCTAAGTTGGCTTGGGAAGGGGGTCAAATGGAAGCCAATCCTCACCAAACTATAGATCCGGGATGCCGTGGATGCTATAGAGGTGGGTTTTCAATATTATGCCCAACAACCCACTAGATCTAAGTAGATCTGAGAAAATGTAAAAAGGGGGTTTTGAAATATTTAGGGTTTTAACAATTTATGAACTATGTCAATGGATTGGATAAAGGAAAGAGAAACAAACCTGTGGATCTTACCTGGGTAACCTTGTAGATGCCTTGATGATGATGATCTATGCAAACCCGATCAATTTGAGAAGCTTTGAGGTAGTTTTCTATGCAAGTCGATTTGATCCAAGAAGCCAATGCGCCCTCTCTCCTGCACAACAAACGTCAACAATATCAGATTTGATGCATCAAGAGATAAGACTAATGCCACAAGAGAAGTAACATAAAGATAGCATATATCACAATGAAGCTAATGATAACCCCCTGATACAAGCGAATGCCAAGAAAGTTGATTTGAAGAAGCCTTGCAAAATCGCCCTTGTTGAAGTCGCCCTCCTGTAGACAAACAATGATTTCCAAAAAAGATAGATCTTACCACAATTTCCAAATGCTAGGTTGCAATAGACTTTCCAATCACCATCTAAGAACACCAGATGCAAAGGAGACCACAAGAATTTCCACAAGAATATTTTTCTATACCAATAATCCAAGAGCCAAAGACCCCTTACAATGAGAGGCTCTCTCCTTTAAATAGGAAGGAGAGGCACCAAAACCCTAACCACTTTTTGAATGAGTGGCTAGGATTAAAAGATACAAATGTCTAATCAATGGTTGAGATGAGCTCAACAATAAAATACATGGATCACAAATAAAATATTATGTAAGTGGACAAAATCGCCCTAGAAGAGGGGAATCCCACCAAATCATGATGACATAATATCATAGGAGGCTTATGGTGGGTCCAAGGAGTAATTTTATCCCTCCTTGGTCAATCCCCATAGCACAATAATCAATAAATAATCATCAATGTACCAAATCGTGCCACCATAGTCAAATCGTAGGCCTCAAAAACACCTCAGAAATCCTCAGAAAGTGCCATAAGTGATGGATGCGGGCCCCGATGAAGCTGAAACTGCTGGAGAAGGTGTGGAGGACCCCTATCTATCATCCCTGATCATCCCATGACATAACTTTGCCTCAGTAGCCCAAATCGATTTCCTCAATAGCCATTTCTACCAATCCTGAAATGCCTCGGGAAGCGTGAAACTGCCCCAAACAGCCTCCTGGAGTGCCTGCGCTGTCAAGGTGAGGGCACTAGTGTGTCCGGGAGGGGGGTAATATGGTAAAAACAAGTGGCTGGACCACCCCCTCCATCATCAGCACCCTAGGCCAACCGGATAAAAATCACATCTGCTCTGACAGGGCCTCCGACAGACCAAAACTACACTGGGATAGCCTACTGAGGCTCAATCATCACTGTAAGTGCCCGGAACTGAAAAAAAAAAACTATCCCATTGGACTCAGAAGGTCCAAATCCATCCAAGATGTGTACTCATACACCATATGAGTCTCTGCATGATCAAAATAAATATCCAATATACCGGAACAGGGCCAATAATAATAATCTGTAAATGACCAAACACTGCTGTAAAACAAGAATCATCATCATAACCCTGTAGCTGCTGCATAGAATCATCATGTATGTGTACATAGACCATATATCATCTATCCATATCATCATAAGGTCCAACATCTCATGTCCCATGGTCCTCCATGGTCAAACTGGGTCTAACCAAGACCAAATATAACTCAGACCCTCATCGAAAGATGCTACAAAGTGTCAAGGTTGATGCATGCTCTACAACTTATTCAAATAACAATTATAACACAAAGTAGTCATTTATGGCTATCTAAATCCAAATATATAATGTCGTTAATTATTATTATTACTCAGACTAGACTTTTAGGATCATACTCACTTCATAGCTGTGATCAATTTGCTAGTGATGGGTTAAGGCTAAATTAACTGGCTAGGCTAAGGGATTACTTGACTAACTTGACTTTGTGACACTTTGGCAAGGGAAAGGGAATACACACCATAGTATATACTGAATGAGCAATAACACAGGGAATGGCGGTGTCTCACAAATGGATGAGTTGTTTAAAGAGGGTTTATTCACCTTCACAGATGCGCACAATCCATAATACAAATAAGGCCAGCAATTGTTTAGATGTAGCATTTAAGTTCCATTGCTTTTTGGGCCTGAAGTTTCCCTAGCCTTGATCTATGTGTGTTTACAAACACATTGCATAGATTTACATTTTTCTTTAGGCTTTCTGCTGTAGGTGTGTTTTTAAGGCACTTGTTTACCTGAGCACTTCTAGGTGTGTCATGGACAGCTTGTTTACCTAGGTATTTATTTTCCAAAAGATATAACATTTTATTTTCATGGCCATTTTCATTTGGCATGCCTTTCATTCATGTGTGTTTAGAAACACATTGCATGAATGGGCTTTTCATACAAGATATAACATTTCATTTTTTCCAGATTTTGTATTCATGGCAACAACTAAAAGTTTCAGGTTTAGCCAACACAACTTTAGTGACTAGGGGGAATTCCAAGGAACTCCAACTCACCATAGGTAAGTTTTGTCACCAACTCAAAGCCGAGACACAATAAACAGGGAAGCTCATCCAATACAGAGGCTACAGTGGGGAAAAGTCCTCCATGCCACTAGTCAAGTAGTAAGTCAGGGTGATAATCTAAAAGGTAGGTCATGGATGGATGAAGACAATGAAATGATGGAGCCAACACTAGCAAGCCAAAGTATGGTGGAATGATCACCTCTATTCTCCCTAAGGAGGGTACATACCAATGAGTATGAATAGTGAACTTCTAAGTCTGAGCAGGGACAATATAATATATATAATAGATCAACCAGGTCCACATATCTATATGATCGCCAGATCATGACACTAAGTGCTAAGACATGCTATAAGAATAAGTATAAAAGCAATCAAACCATAACACCATAATATACCTGCTGAGTCATATACCTGAATGCTCATCAACCTGTACCATCCTCTGTCCTCTGAAACTGCTGCTGCAACTCTGAGCACTACTGACTGCTCTGTACTAATGGTATAATGGATATATCGGTCATCTCTCTGAGTGTCCTGAGACTCAGTCATGGCATGGGGAATACAACTGTTGTCCACAATCTGATAGTGATCCAATATAGATGCTCATCTCAGCATCTCATATGTAAGAGAACTGGCTGAATAGTGTACTGGAATAAGAAAAATAATGTATGGTACCCCGGCTACTATATATGTGATAACAGGTACATTGCCAACAATTTCCTTACAATCAAAGAATATATGGACCCTAGTCACTTCTATATACAAATTAAAAAATTCTATAGTACTGTCCAAACTATCTCAAAACCTAGGCCAACAAACAAAAAATCCATTTATGTAAAATTTCCTCCATGTGTTGATCAAATATAACACTCTCTTAGAAATCTAGTAGAACCTAATGAAGGCACATATGTTGACCGGAGATCTTCATTAAAAATATTGGGATCTGAAGATATCGATGTATAGGTAACACATGTTAGATCTGAGAAGGCATCCTACAATTACACTTAGCCTTCATGGAGATCATTCAAAGAAAGAATCAAGCTCAATGGATAACATTATCACATTTTATAGTTGTATATAGGGAGAAATCTCATTGCCTCTATACCAAAGGCAGAAAAATTGGCAAAGCGGATGGATTCTTACTACCTAGAATAATATGGAGCAAACAATAACGCACAATAGATGCACAAATAATACCCTTGACAATGTGAAAAATGCTCTAGTTGAAATTGGAATCAATACAAAAAAAATTGAAAATGTATTTCTGAATATCATTGTAGACACAAACAAGATGGCGAGTGATGTAAATATGTTCATAGGTGAATTTAAACAAAATGTACATAATTTAGTAAATAATGTTGAAATATCAGATAAGTCTTCTTAAGAGAAGATGCATGATCTACATGTACTACTAGCGGAAATAAAATAAGCAAAAAGACAAAGGCAAGAATTAAAATAGAACCATTCCCTAGTTATCGCAAATTTCAATCTACAAATCCTTCGCCCTACGCAAAAGCAAATGAAAAATTGAATGTCAATTCCTCTCTCAAGTTGCCTTTAGACTTTGATGGGATTAGCACAAGTCAAAGTATAAATACTCTAGGAATGGGTGAATCTATATCATTTAATCCAAGAAAATAATGATTTCACGTATGAAGAAATAATAAGAGTCATTACATCCCAATTCAAGCGAATTTCAATATTCTAATTAGCCTAACTACCTACTAGTGCTATTGAAAAATTAAGACATATTGCTCATATTAGACAACAACCTTTCTCAACATTCAAATAATAGACATTAACTCTTTGAAAGAAACCATCATAGCATCATTTAGGTTGTATAAAGAATAACACATGCTTATGATCTCTAGATGTTAATGGGTATGGAAATGGTTAGTTAGTCTCCGATAATTAAAATTCATGATTAACTATGAGAATCTAGCATATATAAGTGGCCATGTTGGAAATCAATCTATCAAGCAAATCCTAGTTACTAGAATTCCACATCCAATCCCTAAAAATGTATATGCTATGTTGAAAAATAAAAATTGTTATATAGCATAATAGACCCTTGCAGGTATTGGAGAGTTAATTAGAATTTGTATAGAAAAATTTGTATGGATAGAAAGTCTATAAAGAAGGTATTTAAAAATAGAGTTTATCCCAAATATGGTAATGCTTCTCATACATGAAAACCTGTGGGAAACAAAAACAATGATTGAACTCTTTCTAGAAGAAGAAAAAATATTGGCTCAAAAAGTTATCAAATAAATATAGAAAGGGATCCAAAAAATATTGGAACAACAAGTGTTTCCAAGAAAGGAAAAAGTTCAACAAAAAAACAACAGACGAGAAAAAGCGATGTTATTTGTGTTGGAAAAGCAGGTCATTTTGCAAAATATTGCCCCGAAAATAAACCCAAATTCAAATCAATGTATGCAAAACAAGAGTTTGGAGAAAATTAGGACTACATCCAAACTGGAATTGAGGAATTTAATTCTAAAGATGAAACTTTTTAACTACATCCTTAGGAATAATGTGATGAAGAACCGATTGGAAGAATATATATAGAAAAGGTTTATAATAAAAAGTGGTATGATAAATTTGAAAAGATAGAAGAAGAAAAAAGGTATAAGAAGAGGAGCTAAATATATGGGGTGTAGATCTCAATCCAAAACAACAAAGGAAAACAATAAATCTATGGAAATTGGACAAGGTAGAAGACAATCTAAAAGATAGAGGAGGCTTCCATTATTTAAACCTAGTAATGGTATTTATGTGGATGGAGAATCCCCTTTCAAAACGGGGTTCTTTGCAACAACAACAACAAAAAATCGTACTAGATGTATAGTTAATATGATCCATGAAAGCATTATTCCTTCATAGTATTGGAGTCTTTTTCATAATTAGATAATCATTATTGGATTGGAAAATCTAGATCCCAAGCACTCATATGCTTGTAAAATTCCAATTAAATTAGGATAATGCTCATATATACCCTACCATTTATCATATCATATGCTATAATTGAACATGGCCAACCATTTAATGTTTAGTTTCCTTAAGTAGTTATTAATTTTATTGATTGTTCATTATATATATCCCATTTCAGCGTTATATAAACCATATTCCAATGGTCCACCAAGTACCAAAATTTAGGGTAGAACAAAAAATTGGTGAACTAGATCCACAACCAACTCAAGAATATGTCCAGGACATTGCAAAAGAAAGTGTCCAATAAATTTAAGAAGAATATCATGTCTTAGAAGAAATAACTTCCCCCCATGGAAAACTTGTTTTGAATAAGATGGCTAGGAAAAGGAAATTTAAAGAAAAGAAACTACAAATAAATGAAGGGAGACACGAGCAAGAGATACTTGCAAAAAAAAATGATGAATATTGTAAATTGAATACACAAGCCTTTTGGAAAATGCAAAGCATGAATATGAAGTCAAAAATTTACTAGTAGCCATAGAAACCATTTGGTAGGAAGGAGATGGAGGAAGCCATTGAACAATTACTTCAACATAAATTAATTAGACCCTTGACATATAAATTTGTTGTTCTACATTTATAGTAAATAATATTAGCGAATAGAAGAGAGGAAAGAAAATAATAGTTATCAATTATTTCCCTTTTAGTGAGATCACTATAAAGTTTAAATACACCATGTTGCACAAAGATAATTTTCTCACACACTTGATAGGGAGAAAAGTATACAAGAAAATTGACTGTAATAGTGGATTTTACCATATCAAAACTATGGCGGAAAATTTATACAAAACGACATTCAATGTTGTACAAGGTTAATATGAATGGTTTCCCATTCCCTTTGGTCTCATCAATTCTCCAATTTATTTTCAAAGATGAACAGATTCCATATTTAGTCTATATTATGATTAAGTCTTTGTATATATAGATGTTATTCTTGTATATGCAGCATCTACTAATGACCATGGCCCTCATCTAGAAAAATTCAAAAAAAGAGTTATGAAATATGGAATTGTCTTGTCAAAATCCAAAATTTAATTATATAAGATTGGGGTAGAATATATTGGATTGCACTTCCTCCAAGGGAAAGTAAAAATGAAGCCACACATAACTGAACATGTTCTCTAGTATTCAGATATAATAACGAATCACAAATTTTCCTTGGTTGTATCAATTATATTTTTCCATTTTTAAAAAATGTTTCAATTGAAAGACCTCTCCTCCAAAAGTTGATTCAGAAAGGAAAATGGAATTGGATGAATAAGCATACTAAAGTAGTAATAACAATCAAAGAAAAATTTGAACAAATTCCTTCACTCAAAATCGCTACAGGAAATGGTCCATATATTATGTAGACATATGCGTAAACATTAGGGCGGGGAGCATCTCTATAAATGGAAAAATTTGGATATATATACATCAAGATTATGGACAGACATAGTCAATAGATATCATAGCACAAAAATTGAAATATATGTTGTAGTAAAGGCATTTAAAGCATTTAGATTGTTTATACTTCCCCACAAGTTTTCCATCCAATCAGATATAAGGGGTTAAAGGATTCATTGCCAAAAGGGTTGATCCTACATTAGAAAGCATGGAAGGTTGACCTTATGACAAATATTTATTAAAACATTTGAATGCATAGTAGAACATATTGATGGAAACAAAAATTGTTTAGCAAATAAGATTAGTCGAAGTAATAATGCCTATTGCAAAATGGAGAAAGGTGAATGTTCAAACGCAAAACCGGCATTAGAGTGTTTCACACTAGAAATTTTGTGGGCCCATGTTAGAATGTTATGCAAGAATTACCCGATCCTATCATGTGACAGATTCAATTCAAAATTGAAAAAATTTACTATCAATTGTGAGTCCTAAAAGAAATCAATGAAAGGGAATATAAAATCAAATATTACTGGGAAAGGTATTATGTCTTTAGCCCACACCCAAAATGGGTATACAATTGGGAACATAAAATGGATCGTAGTTAAACACATTATCCTATCTATTGAATATCACAGTCATATTATGATATTAATTAACAACAAATTGGTTCATAACATTGGTTTCAAATTCATGGATATTGGACTACCCACAAGGTGCGATATGTGTTAATCCACTAGTTAATGAATGGATAGCCCAACAGACATCATTATCAACACACATATAATAACCGCTAGTTTATTGTGCTTAGGATCCGACAAATAATCTAAATACCAATTGATCCCCATCATACTCAATATGTGACCAAAAAATATAATATTGAAGATATGGGAAATATGTTTGATGATTATATAGACATAATGGGTGAAGTTCGGCTACATGATGGATACATACCTGATGATTCTCTCCATGTCTACATTCATAGACAGCCGGATTTTGAGGAAGAATATGATCAAGAAATTTTTTAAGTGGAAGACAATGTTATGTTCTCCCCATTGTGATAAGACCCCACTCATTTCACTTTGTCTGCTCCATTTTACTTTTGTAAAAGTGGCAGACACCCTGACCATATATCTGTTAGAAGGACCCTGCATATGTTAGTATAGTCATAGATAATTACTATAGTATAATTAGCGTCCATAATAATTTAATCCTATCAATGGTCTTCTCAAATGATCCACTTCAATAATAAATAAGAGGCAAGGCTTCTCATCTAGACAAACCAGAAAAACATCAAGAGGGAATTTCTGTGACTTTGCTAGTGATCGAAAGAGTGAGTCTGGGAGCCCCCTCTTTCTATGTAAAATCTATTTTCTATTGTTACACCTAAAATCTACCCATCATCATGATTTAGTGTATACATCCCTAAAGTCATCTGGACCAAGTACTCATTTGGGAGGATTTGTACTCAGTTTGTACAACCTTTTGAGAGGTCGTCGCAGGTTACACACTGGCAACATGCGACGTCGTAGGTTGCTCTATAGTAGAGTGCGGCGAGGTCTGTTAATGGGAAAAAATAGCCATTTCGAGATCTTTCTCGAAGCTTTCCCATTTGGGGACTTATCCCTGATCTCTTGGAGAGCCGGTACTTGACCCCTAACTCATTGGGAGGATCCCCTATCTCTCTCCTACCATCTCTCATCCTATCCTATCCATAACCTCATCCACTTAGTCCTATATATATGAGGCTTGCTCCCATACCAAAGGGAGGAAGACTATGGTATCTACATGCTGGTGAAATCTCTCGTAGACACCCTCACTCACCTATTGGAGAATTCATGCTTCCTTGGAAGGGCTTGGCAATTGGCTTGTGCGGAGAAGGGTTGCTACGTTAAGTCATTGGTTGTGGTTCTATATCTCTATCATGTACTCCTCTATTTGCAGTAATACAAATGCTTTCCACCAATATCGTTCTTGATGTGTAATGATGTTGTGTTGTTTACCTGCTTAACTGTTTACATAGATCTCTTATTGTATAGATGCTCTTTACTCATTTCTCTTTTCTGTGTCTTGACAGGTCTTGCAGCTTGGATCTGACGACCGTGGGACGTGGAGCAACATTCGGGAGAAAGGATAGTGAAATCAAAGAGGTAATACATCTAGCACTTGATCCTTAAGTAGATCTAGGAAACGTGTTTGTAGTCTGTTCTATTTGTTCTAGACTCGCATTGAGCTAGGGAGATACGGCTCGCCTCCGGTCGAGTGGATTGTCCGGTAACAAATCCGGCGACCATACTGGGGAGTATTCTTGTTTAGTGATCGTTAATCTGAGTCATTTTCAGTCGATTACTTGTCACAAGCCTCGTTGTCATTTCTTTTTCCATTTTCCTTCTTAGGATTGATTCCATTGTCAGATCTTCACGTTGAAGATCCTGATCTTCTTCCTTTGAGTTCATACAACTCAGTTTCAAACCTGTTGGTGGTTCACTTTTGAGAGATATGATTCATCTTTGAATCTAGAACTCGCTTGTCGCACTTGGGCAGTGAAAACAGAGCGACACTGTGTTTTTCTAAGTCTTTGTTCTTTGATTGTTTCCTGCTCGTCGCGTCCTGTGTATTAGTAGATTGCGACATCGTCCCATCTCCCATGTAGGTAAACTGCGACATCGCACTGTCTGCAAAGCCAGAGTGCGCCGATCTGTCGAGACTTAGCATGCAGGCATCCACCCTCTTATTTGTCAGTCTAAGCTTTGTTTTGGTGTATGAACTCCCTCTGTGCTGCAACATTCAGTTAGAGATCCCATTTTGGTTTGTGTGTTGAGAGTTTGGTTTGTTTGGATTGACTTTGGGTTCCGCTTTAGACGAGTTTGAAATCGGTAGTGGTGGATACTTTTGCCTCCCCCAACTTCATCCATTCACTCTTGCATTCCCTTCCTTCCATCCCTGATCTGATCAGTGCATTGGATCACCTTCCAGACCTCATCTATTTTTATTTTGAGCTTTGCTTGCTTAGTTTGCTTGTTGCTGCTTGATTTTGAGTGAAGAGTGTCATTTTTGCTTGGTGGAGTGCTTGTCTTTTCTTGAGTTTTCTAAGTGTATGAGTGCCACAAGTAACATTTTCTTTTCAGTCATTCAGATCTGAAAGCAAAGTTGTTATCAAGTTTATTGCTTTGATACATCCATTGAAAGATTAAAAGTGCTTCTCTCCCATTATTTCTCAAAAGGTTATTGAAGAAAGATCATTGTGCATTGGAATGTTTTGGAAAAGATGAATGGAAATATGATTAATTGTGTTTTTCTTGAATTATGAATTATTCATCTTCTTGAAAATCTCTAGTACATTTCGTTTTTTTTCAAAAGTTGTTTCCATGCTAGGGAAAGATAGGTGCATTTTTTTATTTTTGTTGTCTTTAGATCATTGAAAAGAGAAAGTGAAAAGCTTGCATTTCCATTTCATAATCCTCTCATCTCATTACTTAGTGTTGTTTTGATTTGAAAAAGAAAAGAAAAGAGAAAAAATACTTTGATTTGGATAGTAGTGTTGCGTACGTTTGTGTATTTCGTTGAAAACGAAAAGAGTACTTTCATTGTCAAATTTGTTTGCATTGGGAATTGTGTTGCATTGAGTTTGTTTGGCAATACCATTGGAAAAAGCTTTCTCCTTACCATAGGTAGAATTCATCGAAAGAAAAGAATATTTCGTGCATGTAGCTAGGACTTGCATTCTGTTTTCGAATATGTACTCACCTCATGCATTCACCTACCCGTCCAAGATAAAATTAACGGTAGAACTAGGTAAAAATTTTAGTAACTTGTGTGTAAGTTAGAGACGTGTTCCTGCATCGTTAAGAGTGGCAGCTGTCATTACTTGCTAGCACTGTAGTCCGGGGGTATTGTAGTCTTCCACGTACATCAGTATATCAAGCTCCTTCACATTCCCACCAAGTACCATAATCCGTACTTGGCGTATATCGAAGGGTGTATCACGTACTCGAAACGTATATCGAAAGGTCTTGTGCCAATGGCTGTGCATTAGACAGCACCACAATGGATTTGAGCTCCCACGTACCTTGTGTATATTGGGAGACACCATTAGGATTCCTGAAACCAACCGAGTTAACCATTTGGCCGTCTTGGCAAAGCAATACACCGAGAACAGCACTCGGGGAGATTAGCACGCACGTCTTGTCCAGGTAGTCGGGTATGCAGGCAAGGGTACGGTCCCAATCCTCCTTGTCACGTCATACTGTTGGACCCTACAGTATATTGCGGTTTGAGATGCCTTGATAATCCCGTGAGGTTCCATACTTTTGAATCCACTCTGTCACACAAGTTTGCATGTTGCCTTAGTTTGAGTAGGTTTTCTTGGACTGCTTTTCTTTTAGTATACCTTTAGGAGAAACGTTGTTTCGGCCTTTTTTGGCTGATTTTCCTGATACTCTGGCGGATTTTCCCTGGAGAAGGTCCCGTAGGATCTTGAACTTGCCACCCCGAATTTCCCCTTAATCTGAAGGTTATTTCGAGGGTAAGAATGGATCAGCGTAACGCGGTCGTAGTTACTGAAGTAGGGAACCCCACTTTGAATATTGGCGGACATTTGTTTCCACCAGATTCACCTGCCTCTCATCCCACGCAGGATGAAAAAGCACATACCCCCACTTCACATGACCTTCCTCCCGTCATCCCGGGAGAACCTGGATCGTTGGAATGGATAAACTGACCCCAGGACGACCCTACAGCAGTTGTTGGTCCTTCAGCAACTTATTGGACATCTTCTACAGACCATCCAGTGGCTCATTTTGCCACCTCATCCTCACCTAGTGAGACTACTCCGAAAGACAATTTAGCCTACTTTTGTGACCAATTGGCTCACTTTTGTTTCATAGCTAAAGAGTGTCGGCAGTCAAGTCTCCAACGACAGGTTGAAGACCCATCGTTACCCCCTATCAACCCATCCCAGTTCGTTAGATATCTTTCGAATCACTTGAAACACCCCACCTTGTGACCACTAATGAGACTGGTCAACCCTCGCAGGAATCCAGTCCTGCACCTCAAGTGAACCAACCGGTGGAAGGACAACGGTCCAATACACCTGTCACTACCATGGTTACTTTACCAATCCCTCCCCCACCTCAAAATTTGAGAGGAGGGTATTCCATTCTTACAGATTATCTTATTGGTAATGTTATTACCACGGTAGCTAGTCAACAACCCACATTGGTTCAACCTTTGAATAGTGGTCAGCCTATTGTGGTTGGGGGGAAACCCCCATTTCCTAACTAGAACGTTGGTGGAGTCCCCAACGGGCCATCCGTTGGACCTACCCAACCTGCTAGACCATCCACCACGGGATTATCTCATGTTGGAGGGCCGTCAAATGTAACCCAACCCTCACGGAGTCAAGCATATCCAGGTTCCGTTAACCCTGCGCCGGGCCAACCTAATCCCAGCAACGCGCCATACGAGATAACTTATCCCAGGAATCCTTACACTCTGTGGGGGAAACAACCTGTGTTGCAACACGGACCCCAACCGACTATCCCTCAAGTATCACCACCCCTGATCAGTCCTCCCCCGCCTCCTGTTGGAGGCGGCGGGCCCCCACCTAACGTTGGCAGAGGCCCACCCCATTTTACCTACAATGCCCCCCACCCATATGGTGGCGGGAATGGTCCACCACCTCCTCCAGGAGGAGGAGGCAGCGGACCACCTTATCATAGTGGAGGAGGACATTTTCCTTCGGGTGGCGGTGGTGGTCCACCTCCCCCTCCAAGCAGAGGTGGTGGAGAACCTAATTACCATGGTGGTGGCGGTGGTGGTGGGAACCCTCGTCCTTCCAGCAACGGAGGTGGTGGGGGCCCCCATCCATCTGGCGGTGAAAGTGGCCCACCACCCCCTCCAAGCGAAGGCGGTGGTGGGCCACCTTATTACGGTTATGGACCCCCACCTCCTCCCGGTGGTGGCGGCAGACCTCCACCCCCTCCTGGAGGTGGAGGTGGACCCCCACCCTATTAGAATGGACCACCTTATGGTGGCATACCTGCTTACAGTCCGAGCGGCACACCCCCCTACGGTCAGTTTTATCCTAGTACACCTTACGGTCAGTTTAGTCCTTACACGCCATATCTGTATTATCAATACGCACAGCCTAATCCACAGCTTCCCTTTTTGGCTACTTTGGACCTACCTGACCTCTCTCGTTTAACCAACGATCCCATTTACCATGGATCTAACTGGCCACCGATTCTGGTGAAACTTCCATCTAATATCCCCAAGTTTGACGACAAGCCGGGTGAAGAACCCAAGAACCACGTGATGACATACCATTTATGGTGTTCATCTAATTCCTTAATGGACGATTCAATTCATCTTAGATTGTTCCAAAGGACTCTCACCAGTTCGGCTTCCAAGTGGTACATTGAGTTGCCACCGCACTCTTTTCCTGACTTTGGCTCTCTTGCTATGAACTTTTTGACGCATTTCCAGCTGCCTATACGGTATGAGACTGGTACTAAGCTTTTAACCTCGCTCCGTCAGAATACTGCCACTCACATTTCAGATCATATCCACGAGTGGCGAAGGAGACGACGTCTCATTAAAGCTCCCATTCCAGATCAGCTCCTAGCAGACTAGTTTACAAACTCACTCCTTCCTGTCATAACAAAATATGTTGCCATGCGAGGTGCTGTCACCGAAGAACAAGCCATCGCGAGTGTTCATCTGTTAGACTTGGTCTACACCTAGTCTGGCACTCTGTTCAATATTTTTCCTGACGCACCCCGGGACATTAACGATCCCACCAAACCACATAAGGGATCCCAAGCTGATGGAATCATTGGTTCCCTTACCACCCAGCCTGTTATTAGCACTGTTGGATCATCCAACCCAACTCTGGACACAGCACCGCCAAGTCCACTCCTGTTGTCGCTGAAGAGGTGAATTCTGTTCAATCAGCTTCATCTCAGAAGTTTAATGGCAAAAAGAAGAACAAGGGGAAACCCAAGAATTCTTCTTCCCAGCAGGAAACGAAGAGCACTCCCGAAGATACTACGCAAAAAAGGAAACTGAAGTATCCTTGCTTACTGTGTGGAGAAGACCATTTCTCCAAAGAGTGTCCCCATAGAGACGAAGTTTAGAAGTTTCTTAGGGGCAAACTGACTCCCGCAGTCCTCAACGATCTGTTTCCTGCTCAAAATCAATAGATGATTGCTCAAACCCCCCCAGCCCAGGGGGAACCATCCAATACCGCGCATGTTCTCATGTTGCGTAACGAGGCAATCAATTTAACTACTCGCTCACGATCTTACGAACAGGTCCCTTAGAAGGAACCCGCCGGAAGTAATACTGAAAAAGCTTTCGACTCATTACCTGATGTCACTGTACCATCAACCTCTCTCACCATAGAGAGACCCTCTTTAGATTCGATATTGCGTCCGCCCAAGAGTACAATTCGAAAAGCTGTCTTCAATCCCAATGCTCGCATGGCACAGAATTACAATATCGTAGAAGACTTGGCCCAAGCCCCTTGTGCCATGTCCACCCTGGAAGTTTTGCAGAATTGTCCCAATCAACGCAGAACTCTCCTTGTAGCTATTGGTGCAGTTGACCCGAATTCGTAGAACACCATCATGTTTCGTCTTGACAACCTTAAGCCGAGGCTCTCACACCAGCTCGCATTCCAAGTTACTGCGAACCTTGGTGGGAAGATTGTCCATTGCACTCTTTTGGACGAAGGAGCCTCCACTTCTGTCATGTCCATCGCTTATTGGAGATTCATTGGCTCCCCTGAATTGAATCGTTCTCCTACCACGTTGAAAGCATTCGACGGGTATGGATTTCAACCTCATGGGATCCTACAAGCTCTTGCAGTTGAGTTGGGCAGAAAGACCGTAACCATTAACGTGGAAGTGGTCTCAGCCCCGTTAGATTATAATCTCTTGCTTGGTCGCAATTGGTTTTATACCATGCAAGCGGTAGCCTCTTCAGTCTTCCGCACAGTACAATTCCCCCACCAAGGACGAATTGTTACTATCGACCAGTTAGATTTTTGTACACCAGACGCCACTACTCATCCTGGTGACCATGTTCCTTCCATTAGACAAACGTCAAACCAGTATGAGAGTGTAGGGGTTGGCATTTTGAAAGATTCATCTCTCATGTGCGTTTTTCCAACCGCGGACCCCCCTAATCATGTTTCCACGATGAACATGATCTCCACTGAAATTTTATCTCGCTCAAACGATGCTTGGCTTGTACCGGATGAAGCCACAACACACCTGTTTGGAGACGCTATGCCTCTTTCACTCGCTGAACGTATTTATGAGGCTATCCAAACAGCACCGGAGGACCGTCCATCCATGGACCCTCCTTCCTATTCTTTACGACGGGCACCCTCTCTACCTAATCTCTTACTTTGGAATTTTCATTCAGACGAGTCCATCATGGAAATAATGAATGTGGACGATGGTCCGTGGAATGATCTTCATCACAGGTCATCTTTTCTTCCTCCATGGGAGTACGTAGAGAACAACATTCATACCCTCTTTTCACCGGATATCTACCCATCCCCTCATTTGCCCATCCTCACATGTCTTATAGACACGGAGGGAAACTTGGCTAACATTGAGCCAACTACTGAGGTATACATCTCCGTGAAACCAGGTATAGTGGAACACATTCGCATAGGCCAGAAGTGTTCCCCTAAAGAAATCACTATTAGCACGGCCTTGTTCAAGCAATTTCGAGACATGTTTGCTTGGTCCTATGAGGAGATGCCTGGGATAGACCCCACAATTGTTTCTCACGAAATAAAAACCTATCTCGACATCAAACCTGTACGTCAAAAGTTGCGACCAGTACACCCCCGGAAGACTGCGGCAATAAAGGCATAAATTGAAAAGCTCTTAAAGGCTGGCTTTATTTATCCTGTCCCATTGACAGATTAGGTCTCAAACGCAGTTCCTGTGAACAAAAAATAGGGCACCATTCGCGTCTATGTTGATTATAGGGACCTTAATCGGGCTTGTCCAAAAGACAACTACCCGACCCCCTTCATCGACCAGATCATCGACAACTGTGCTGGAAGCGTCATCGTCTCATTCATGGATGGATTTTCTGGTTACAACCAAATTGATATCAACCCAGCCGACCAACATAAGACGGATTTCATCTACCCATGGGACACATTCACTTATCGCAAGCTCCCATTTGGCCTTAAAAATGCTAGCGCCACATTCCACCGGGCTATGCCGTATGCCTTCCACGATATTAAGGACTTTGTGGAACCCTACTTGGACGACCTCCCTACTCATTCAAAGCAGCGTGAGTTCCACATCGATCATCTAACGGCCATTTTCCTCAGATGCAGATGGTACAATATCCGTCTGAATCCTCACAAGTGTATCTTTTACGTTGAGTTCGGATGCCTCTTAGGATTTATCATTTCGAAGGATGGGATCCGCATTGATCCCTTAAAGGTGGAGGCCATCATCAACCTACCACCCCCGACTGATGTTACGGAACTTCAAAGTCTCCAAGGGAAGGCAACTTACCTCAAACGTTTTGTGTGCAATTTCGCGAAGAAAACTCAGGGCTATATGAGACTACTTAAAAAGGGCGTCCCATTCATTTGGGATGATCAAGCTCAAAAATCCTTCGACAGTATCAAACATGCCATCACGCATGCCCCTGTGCTCCAACCGCCTAATTATTATCGAGATTACATTTTATATCTCGCTTCTTCTGCTACCACTATCGCCATGGTTTTGGTACAGGAGGATCAAAACACTCAGGAACATGTGATATACTACGAAAGCAAGGGTCTAGCTGACGCCGAAACTAGATACTCACATGTCGAAAAACTTGCTTTCGCGGCAGTCATTGCCGTCCAGAAGTTCCGTCATTACATCTTTATCCGCGCCACCACTATCGTTGCCGACTCGAACCCCATGTACCACGTACTAACATGTCAGGTGCTTGGGGGAAAGTATTCACATTGGATTGTGATACTGCAAGAATTCGATCTTCTTTTTGAGAAAGCTAAGTCTAAGAAGTCTTTGGTGTTTGTCGAGCTTATTTGCGACCTTCCCCGTCCTGATGTAGAAGTTGAGCACAATGACTCATTTTCGGATGAATCCTTGTTTCTCATTAGTACGATTGACCCCTGGTATGGAGATATTCTGTTGTACCTTCAAACCCAACGCTTCGATCCTCAACTTTCCCACGACGATCGTCGTAAGGTTCATCGCCATGCAAAGTATTACTTAATCATCAATGATACTTTGTATCGTCGTGGCATCGATTCAATCCTTCGACGTTGTCTTACTCATGATGAGGCTGAACACATTCTGAATGACTGTCACGTTGGGGCATGTGGCGGTCATCCCTCTGGGATGGCTACAGCCCAGAATATTTTGCGCGTAGGATATTACTGGCCTACTATCTTCAAAGATTGTATTGAGGCCGTTTAAAAATGCCCTCCTTTCCAACACTTCCACACGAAGAAGCGCACTCATCCTGCCCCACTACATCCGGTTATTGCCGTTGGCCCATTTGCAAAAAGGGGCATCGATTTTATGCACTGTAAGCCTAACTCGGTCGGTGGGAATAGTTACATCATCGTAGCTGTGGATTACTTCACAAAGTGGGCCGAGGCTATGCCTACATACCAAAACGATGGTAAAACCGCCACACTCTTCATGTTTAATCATGTGATAGCGCGGTTTGGAGTTCTACGGGCCATAGTTACCGATCATGGTTCTCACTTTCAAAACCATATGGTTGATGAATTAAGCGACAGGTTGGGTTTTCGCCATGAAAACTCAACACCCTACTACTCGCAATCCAATGGACAGGTCGAGGCAATTAACAAGGTCTTGAAAACTATGATCTAGAGGATGGTAGGGACACAAAAGTCCAACTGGCATAATCTCTGGTTAAAACCGCCATAGGCTTCACTCCCTTCCAATTGGTATATGGATTGGAGGCTGTTCTACCAATAGAATGCGAAATCCCATCTTTACAGCTCGCAGTCGAACTTCTTCCTAACACTGCTGAGGAAGAACAACTTTTACACCTAGCCCAACTTGACGAGTCTCGCCATGATGTCGCTCTTGCTAATGAAGCGCATAAGAAATGCATCAAGGCCCAATATGATAAATCGATTGAACCTCGTATCTTTAAAGAGGGTGATACGGTCCTCACTTATGACTAGAAGCACGATAAGCTAGGAGCTGGGAAGTTCGAGTCCATGTGGCATGGACCCTACGTCATAAAACGTGTGTTGGAAAAATGTGCTTACGAGCTTGAAGATTATGACGGAATTTCTTTAGGTGAACCCCGCAATGGGATTTACCTGAAGAGATACTACGCCTGATCTCTCATGCATATCCTTGCTTGTATATACTGTACATGGTGTGTTTTTTTGTTTTTGTGTGGTGTGACGCATTTCTTTTCGAGTGTCTTTTGATCTTGTTTCCGCTTCTCATACCATGTTCTGTCTGCGTGTGCAGATGGAAACGTGCTATGGATTTGCGGACAGCGCCAGCCGGCATACCCTTCACCTTGATTCGGAAGCCTAGGTACTATATTCCCCAACAGGTGAGCTCATTAGCTCAGGAGGAAGTTGCCTAGGGTTTGTGACCAACAATGTCACAGAATATCAGGCAATAATCGAAACCCTAACTGATGTTATTTCCTTGGGTATGAACCACGTTGTCATCCACATGGATTCTCAATTAGTGGTTTCCCATTTGAACCGGATATACGCCATCCGTGATCCCATCCTACTCTATCTCTTCAGACGAGTACGTCTCCTGGAAAGGTCATTTGAATCTGTTCAATACCTGCGCATTCCAAGAGAGTTAAACACAGTTGCTGACTCGATGGCCAATTTCATTCTGGATTGGTACATTGCACACACGTAATAATCATAATATATAAAAGCATTCATAACATGTAAATATAATGTACAGAAGAAAACATGTAAACAAGATCACATCACTAATCATTCCAAAGACACATGATGTATAAATTGCCGATAATGTATATATATATATATATATAAATCGCTCAAAAGTAGTGCTTGTACAAAAATCTGAAGCACGATGGCTTTCAGTGAGCCTCTACAAAAATATAAAGCATCATAGCTTTCAGTAAGTACAAAAATCTGAGGCCTCTAAGCTCTCAGTACAAGTCCAAAAGTGCAATCAGGATGGATGCCTGACCCGTACACCACCCCTACCTCTAACAGCTCTCTGACACTAGGTGAGAAAGCAGTCTACAGTACGAGCCACCTTGTGGAGCAAGGCGTTGAAGCGCACGGATGCTCCAACCCCATACCTCTGCATGGGCCTCGGTAGGTCATCGATGGTTGGCTCTGGTACCTCCACATTCAGCCCGGATAGGTTCCGGTATACCTCCTCCATCTCCTCGATGGAAGCATGAGCACCTGCAGGAACCACTGCCTCTCCATCTCTGTCTCTCCTCGCTAGAAGAGAGAGACCTACTGGTCACACGGGACCCACATATGCACACACATATAAAGTACTTGTCAGCACTACATCAAAAAAATAATATAATTCACAAAACTAAAAAGTACAAAGGTTTTGTTCTTACCGATATCTCCTCATGCTGCATCCTCTGGTAGCACTAAGTCGGTATCCTCCCGAAAGTCCATACCGCTATATGGAAAGACCTCAACCATGAGCATCTAGCCCTCTAGCCAGCTGAAAAACTTGGGACCAAAAGTGATGATGGGACCCCCACCATGACGGGTCATCAGCTCTGCCCATCTGAGCATGTGTGGATCTCTCAGATCCCTTTCATCCAGTACCACCTGCGAGCGCAGAAGAGGAACCCGCTCCAAGAGGAACGACACTATGATCGATCCGTATCCAAACTGCTTGAGCTCCCCTCGCTGACACTTGGTCAGTTGAGCTCGGATGTTTGCGAGGAGACCCTCGCACCAGTTGAACACCATGGGGGACATACAGTCCTCGCATATAACATCTAGGTCCGAGTAGCTGTATGTGGAGCTTGGCTACCCGCCACCCTGGTAATAGTAAGCAGTATAGTCCTTAGTGGACGAATCACCACATCTCTGATGAGTATCTTCCCGCTGGAAGGACGAGAAGTAGCAACACAGTGATGTGACACCATGTCCTCAACTGTACGATCATTGGCTCGTGTCCCAATGAGTTGTACAGCGTCGCCCCTTCAAGACAAACCGTTCAGAAAGTATATGTCCTCAATGTCAATATTGAGGATATGCTCACCTATGACAAAGTACTATTGGGATGCATCCCAACTCTGTAGCATGTGTGTCATGAATGGGATTTGGGCTCTCATCCTCTGTATCTGAAATAATTTGAGCAACCCACAGTTTCGCAAAGCAGCCACACATTGTGGATCGTTTGCGGCTTGCTCATCCTCTATCTCGTGTTCTCTCTCTCGCCACTCTAGCACCATCTCTGTTTGCTGGGAACCTGCCAAAAGGAGCATTTAAAACATGTTAGGTCCTTTCCCAACTGGCACAAGCTCACTTTTTGAAAGATTTTTTATGTTTGAGTTGTGGGTTTCCGCCGTCGCACCTCACCTTCAGGTACAGGGCGACGTCGTCGCAGGTCCCGTTTTCGAGACTTGCGACGACTCAGCCTCGTCGCAAGTCCCAAAAGGTCCACTTGCGACGAGCCGAGGGCGCAATGGCCCCTCCCCAAATCATCAAAAAACTCAAAAAATAAACAAAAATGGAAAAACTAAACCACTACAAAGTTGCTGGCTAAGATTTAGGCCTACTTGGTCCGGACGGTTGGTGAAATGCGGATCATAGCTCCCGGAATCGGCAGTGGAATTTTTGGCTCCAAATTGATACTTCTCCACCCAAATTGGCAATTTGAACAATGTTTCTATTTTTGGCCCATATTTCTATTTATAGAATATAATGGAATATTCCTTTTAAAATATTTTGATGCTTTTGGGCCATTTACTATAGTTTCGACCGTTTGTCGTTATATTTGGGGCTATTTGACACTTTCTCTAGTGTACAGGAGTCATAAAGTGGTCTTTTGTAGCGTTTCTCGCATTAACGATGGTAATTACAGGTATGAACACTCCTTTGAATGTTTTGTCATTATTGTTTTTGGTTAAGTCACAATCATTGCATGATGATGAGTTTACTCTTCGTTTGTTCTCATACTCATCAAATCATGAGAACAAGTACTGAGTTATGATTTATCACTTTTCCGGGCTCGTTAAACTTCCACGGAAAAGGACACCCCCCGGAGTCCATAGTTAAGCTCTTTTCAGACTCCCTAAAATTAAAAAATCCATTACGTCATTCTAATTTCACAACTCACAGACAACAAAAAAGAACAAGAATAATAATGAAATAAGAAATAGAGATCTACAGTAATAATCCATTCATGAAATCTAAAACAATCTTACTTCATAGGCGTGCATGAAAGAGTAAGAAATAGTTCAAATCCACTATTCACACAACATCAGTATTCCTATGCAAAAGCATATCCAAGGCTTCTCCTCACATTTTTGGCAGTAGTACATCAAAGTTCCATAGAAAAAAGTTCCTCAAATTTTAATACGATATATAGGCCAAGGCTAGGTGAACCTTGACCTGTGAATAACCTGCAACAATTAATTGATAAAATGCACAATATATGAGATCACATAATATTTTTATTAATCACAGGCCACTTCGAGGGGGAAACCTCCTTTGAGCAAGCTCAATACAAATAACTTCACGGTGCCTTCATTGGCCTCAACACACACTTATATACTAATTCTATGCCCAATACTATGGGTCAATACCATGGAACATATAATATTACAGGACGACTTACAAAGCATATGCGTCCAATACTATGGGTCAATACCATGGGCTAATACAAACTATGGATCAACAAATACTACGAGACGACTTACAAAGCATATGCGTCCAACAACAATATACTAACAAAGTAAAGAGAAGGGTCGACACAGGTTCCTAACATCCCCTCTCCCTTAGAAAAAGCTTTGTCCTCAAAGCTTTAGATGTGGGAATTGATGCGGAATTTGAAGGAGTGGTTCCGTTGTAGCATCCTAGGGTTGCATTATGTGCCACTGAAGGAATACCACTGTGATAGATTGAGAGAGAAGCTGACGCCTTTTGAGTTTCAGGTAGGATTTTTGGGAAGGATGTAGACGAAGAAGAACCATATCACCTGCTTGAAAAGTGTGCTCAGAATGGTGTTGATCGGCATGTTGTTTCATGCGAATTCTTTCCATGTGAAGATTGTCCTGCAAAATGGGAAGAAACTAATCATGGTTTCGAAGAATCAAGTCAATTGCCTGGACTGGGAAACTGCTGAGGGTGTATGGAAGAAGAACTGGCGGTGCATTTCCATAGATTGCTTCATAAGGTGTCATTTTAGATGTGGTATTGTACCACCAGAGCGCTTCAAGGAAATCCATAGAAATAGTTGTCCAAATTTGTGTAGGGATGGGCAAGGGTTCAAGCAATCCCAGAAGGAGTGTCGTTTCACCCTTGTTAACCTAGAAAGTATCACAGTCAGCCACCATCTGTTGAATTGTCATTTTTAGTCCCTGCCAAAAGAAGTTGCATTGTTCCTGATCATACATTTTGAGGAACCGAGAGTGCCCTATCGATGGAGAAGCATGGAGCTCGTAGAAGACATAGCCCTGTTGAACAAATTGTAAAATTGCAACCAATTTGGAACAAGCAGAGAAATAGCTAAAAGAGAAACCGGGCCATCAAATGTGCGAGAAGGAGCATCTGCCACCAGATTGTCCTTAACCTTCTTATAAGTGATCGCAAAAGCATAACCCATGAGTTGGATAACCCGTTTCAGGTGTGCTGGGGAGGAGACCCGTTGTTCTAGGAAATTTTTCAGACTCTGGTGATCAGTCTTGAGGCCGAAATAATTCCCTAATAGGTATGGCTTCCACTTCTGTACTGCAAGAAAAATAGACAACATTTCCTTCTCAGATGTAGATGTGGCTAAATTTTTACCAGAAAGGTCTCCTGAAGGCGGAAAGTCCACTGGCTCAACAAAGACACCTGCATAGCTATTCAAGGTAGTAGTGGAGACCATTGATGGGTTCATCTGAATGGAATGGAGCTGAGCGATAACATCATGTGAATTCTTCTTAAGGATCTTTTCCAGGTGATGTGAACTGATGATGTGGAGAGACCCTGGCTGTAAACTCGTAAATGTGTGTTGTTTCCCATTGACTGAAACCTGCATCCAAATTTCAGCAAAATCCCATAAGATGGGGCCAAGTGTGCGTAACCATTGAGTTCCCAAAACCACATCACATCCGCCTAAGGAAAAGGAAAACATGTCAAAGCGCAGGTTATAATATTCCATAGAGATACGCACATTGTGACACTTCCCCTTGCAAGGCAAGGTACCCCCATTGGAAACCATGACTTCAAAGTTGGAGCAAGGATGGACAAAACAATCATCCTGTTTGTCGATCCGAGGGTCAATGAAGTTATGAGTGATACCATAATCAATGAGTATTGTAAGAGGGATCTTTTGAAATAACCCCTGACCCGCATTATTTGTGGGGTGGTGACTCTGGATAACGCATGGAGAGATATCTCTGGGTGGTCGTCCAGAGACAGAGGTTCAACAGGTGGCTGCTAAATGTCAACTTGATCATCTAGTGTATCTGGAGCTTCTGCACCAAGTTCAAAGGCAGACGGAGAATCCACATCTAAGAGATAGAGTTGTTGCTCAACACATCTATGTCCCTGAGTGAATTTCTCATCACAATTATAACAAAGCCCTTTTTCTCTACGTGCCCGCATCTATGCTTCAGACAAATGCTTGATAGGATTTGTGCGAGGGGTTGGCGTGATGAGAGGTCGTTGGGAAACCATATTTCTAAATGGAACAAAAGTGGATTTGGAGCATTTTTGGGTTGTGATCTTATCCCCTTCCAACTTAGCCAACCCTAGGACTTCCATCATTGTGTTGAGACAGAACATTTTAACCTCTGAGCGGATTTCATCCTTAAGACCACTAATAAAACAACTCCTGTAGAATTCATCAGACAATCCTTCTGTGTGATTGGCTAGTTTCTCAAATTTTGTTTGATACTCTCTCACAGTGCCAATTTGGTGAAGTTTAGTGAGTGCTCCTGTGAAGTCATCAAAAGCACTAGGACCAAATCGTTGCAAAAGGAGTTGGCAAAAATCTGTCCATTTTGGCTCATCATGAGCCTTGATGTACCAATAGTCCTATTGAAGGGCTTCCTGTTCCAAATGAAAGGATGCAAGTGGAACGTTTTGGACATCAAAAGTATTATGCAGACTAGAATTTTTTTCTGCTCGGTATATCCATCCAGTCGTATCATTACCATTGAAGCGAGGAAATTGAAGCTTCGGCCCACGAAAATTGTTGGAAGAAGAGAACCCAGTGTTCATGGCTGAATGTTGAAGATGGAGGCTGAGAATTTTTTCATCCAAATCTTGGAGTTTGGTTTTGAGGGCTGCAAGTTCGTCCTCCATGATTTGTGCTCCTGTGCAGATGACAACCATAACCAGGAATTTTTTTTTTGAATGGGTAAAAAAACACAAACATAAGCTTATTTAGTAAAGGAAAATTTGGTTGGGAAAAACTATGATGGGAAATTGGGGTTTTACTAGGTTTTGGACTCTTTCGAATGGACAGGGAAGCAAAAAATGAGGATTTCAGAATCAAGGTGAAAGAATGAGAAAAATTGTTAGAGAGGGACAAAGAAGCAGAAATAGGGAATGAACATGGTGGCAAAATTTGAAGGCGTTTGGGTGAAAATTGAAGAAGTTATGGAAAACCCTAAAAATAGACAAATGTGGAATTTTTGGCTTTGGGAAGTGGAATTTGGGATAAGATCCTCAGGAATGAAATATGCAGAATGGGATTGCAGGGGTGTCAGTGAATTTTCAATGGAAACGGAGTTAAAACAAAGGAGATATGCCAAAAAAATGAAATTTTAGAATGGATCTGATGGTTATGAATTTTTATTTTTATTTTTTTCAGAATGGATCTAAAACGGCTTTCGGAGTGGATCTGAAACGGCTTTTAGAATGGATCTGAAACGGATGGATCGGAAACGGATCGGGATGGATCTAAAATGGTTGGATCTAAAACGGCTCAGAATGGATCTAAAACGGATGGATCTGAAACGACTAGATTTGAAATGACGCGAAATGGATCGGCAACAGATGGATCTGCAACGGTGTAGAAGTGATCGGAAACAGATGGATCTGCAACGGCGCAGAAGTGTTCGGCAACAGTTCAGTTGAAAATAGATATGGACCCCAAGTATGCTCAACTTCCTAACGGTTCAGGGGTTTCACTCAGCCACCAATGTTGTCTGATGGCTTGCGTATTGGGGCAGTACCCCTCACTCCATGGATCAGGTAAAACTGATAACCGCTTTGCCACAAACGATAGCTCTTGGTTTACCTCACAGGTGGGAACTAGTCAATCAGGTAGGGGTCGTTTCCCTTTTCACCAGCAGGTCCTCTCAATGGGACAACTACTTCGGGGTTCCTATGGTACTCCTCACAATGAGTTTTAGAGCTTATGCCCAAGTACTTCTCACAGTTAAGGAGATAGGGATTATTCCCAGATCCGAACCTGCAACAGATGCGAAAAAAAAATTGGCAGAAATTCCACCCAACGAGCCCAAGAAAGTGCTCTGATACCAAATGTGAAGAACATGCAACAATTAACTGATAAAGTGCACAATATATGAGATCACGGAATATTTTTATTGATCGCAGGCCACTTCGAGGGGGCAACCTCCTTTGAGCAAGCTCAATACAAATAACTTCACAGTGCCTTCGTTGGCCTCAACACACACTTATATACTAAGTTTATGCCTAATACTATGGGTCAATACCATGGAACATATAATACTACGGGACGACTTACAAAGCATATGCGTCCAATACTATGGGTCAATACCATGGGCTAATACAAACTATGGATGAACAAATACTACAGGACGTCTTACAAAGCATATGCGTCCAACAACAATATACTAACAAAGTAAAGACAAGGGTTGACACGGGTTCCTAACATGACCTTATGTATTTCCTTCGAATAAATTTATTACAAAAATCAATTCAATTCACCCTTGGGTTGCTTTTAGAGTTTCACTAATTTTTCTTTTAGTGATTTTGTCTTCTTGTGGCAATGTCAACTTTAATGATTTCTCACAATAAATATTTCCTCCATAAATTGCCATGAATTGGTCATCTAAGATTGCCACGTCCATTCTTTGATACACCCCCTTATCGTTCGTTCTTCGATGTTCTCGAATGTGGTGTTGTGCTTCATGTTGTAATGCTTCTTTCGATCGCATTAATGAATTTGAGTGTGTTTTGTCACATGTGCCAATCTTGATCAAGCATGATTTCATGAAGTGTCATCATTGGCCATGACAAGATGTGTTTTTCTTTGTCTTGCTCTTTAATCCTTCTTTCTAATCGACAACCCAAGAAAACAATCTTCTTCAACGACTTGCCTCGACATATCGTCATGATTCATCTTATCGCATTTTACACTCTTCCTTCCTTTGGAACTCCAATACTCTACAAGCAAAAGAGGAACTTTTGTTATCCTAATTTATTTATCCTAAAGATTTATTTTAGTAAAACTTGATAACAAACAACACCAATTAAGATAAAATGACATATCATAACTAAGAGTTATCCACATAAAACATAAAGGATATAAAGAAAATAAAGTTAATTAATTAATTAATTAAAAAATAAAGGAGAATCTTAACTAACTAACCCCACTATATTTCTTTCCTAACTATCTCCTAGTTAAAACAAAACCTTTTTTAAAATCCCTATGCACTAAAACCCATCTCATTATTGCATTTATTTATTTTATTTTAAAATCACATTAAAAAAATAAATTAAAAAAATAAAATAAAAGAAGAAACAATTGATTCAACACTAATGCTAAAGAATAAAAACTAATAAACAGGGTAAATAAGTATATATTCAAATTCATTAACCTACCCCTAAAATAATTTTACATAATGAATTTTCTAAATGCTCTAAACTAAGTTAATACCTTAATGCTTTCCCCTTATCTAGGTGAAAGTTAAAAAAAGAAGAGTATGGGAAACATGAGTGCCACGTGGGAAAGTCATGTTCTCCCATTAAATATCCTTTATGCCCCCTTCTATTTAAGCTAAACTCTATTTTTATGTTTCCCTTGCCTAGTGACTCCAGCCCTTACATACTTTCAAAACCCTCAAAATATTAATTCAACGCATGGCTATATGGGTGGGACACTTATGCCAAAGTGGTGCCCCTATGTCCCCCTATCATTAAAATAATCTACCTTCTTTGCTACTTGCTCTTCCCATGCCAACGTATGAACCATTATCAAAGCAATCCACGTTGATGTTTCAATTGTTTATCAGATCTATTGAGTGTATGGACGCATAGTTCTATCAGTTCAAGACCACGATGAGAGTTTGCGGAAACAATTTCGGTGGGTTTTCTTGAGTTGGCCGACCAATATTAATTCTCTTCTCAACTTAACTTTTCTACGCACGTGTTAATGAAGTCAATCTCAATGAGTGATTTTCTGGAGACTATGGGTATGGCAGGTTTATATTCTTATTTTATTATCATGAGTAATTTAAAAGCTGTGAAGCTTTTCTTTCAACCCCACGGCGTAGCGAAACTGAGCTTCAAATCTAATCTTAAAAGCAAAACTCAATTCTTAAATTCATATCTTTCCATTGATTCGAGTAACCCCTCCACGGCCCAAAACTTGTTTTCCAACATCGAAAGGCCTTACCATTGTCACAACTTCATAATACGAGTTTTTCAATATTTAATCCTAAAGAATACCATCTCAATTTTTCTCGACAAACATAATGCCAATGTATTGGATTTTGCAAAGAGACACTGAAATGAATTGGGGAAGGAGATCAATATATTGAATATTTATGGGCCTGGATAATAAATAAAAAAAATGGGGGGGGATTAAATAGGGGTTGGAAATCATTAGGGGTGACCTAAATTTCTCACTAGGGTTTACAGATATTTTTGGCTCAACAACCTAGGTGAAGTCCCTATCAAGTTATTTGTTGAGGAGGATAAAAAACTCAGGTTTGGTTAATATTGAGCCTACAAAATTAACTCCTACTTGGAGAAACAAGAGATTAAGTCATGAGAGACTAGCCAAAAGAATTGACAGGTTTTTGTTGTCTAAGCCATGGATTTAAGAATCTATAGGATTTAAACAATGAGTTTGTTGTGTGGGGGACTTTGTTAATCTTCTAGTTAATTTTGAATTAGTTCCAGCTAAGAGATAAAATCCAATCCCATTCAAACTTAATCTAGGGTGGATATAAGAGGAGGATTATATCAATATGGTTAAATATATTTGGGTTCCTTTTGGTGGTTCTTTAAGAAAATATATTGCTTCACAATTCGAACAAAAATTTAAAAAGGTAAAACATGCTTTGATTGAGTGGTGTTTAGTGAAAATGGAAAGGGATGATAGAGATCTTACAGAAGTGGAGGAAAAATTAGAGAAGGTGTACAATACTGTTGGATTTGGATTCCTATTATTGGAATCAAAAGTTGAAGTAAACACTTTGGAATAAAAAAAGAGAAAATTATTACTTGACAAGGAAGTAGAGTGGAGACTAAAGAGCAAAGCCATGTGGCTTAAATATGAAGATGAGAACACAAAAAATATCACTAGTATGCCAATAAGAGGAAAAATAATAATATTGTGTGGAATATTAAGAAGGGAAATGGTTTGGTGGTCACCAATTTAAAGGATATTGCAAAGTTTGGAGTAGACCATTTCAAGAGTATATATAAGGTTGAGTGTAGAGCTGCAATTGAAAATGCGGTTTGAATGGCATCCTCTTTCCCTAGCTTTGTGAATATACAAAAAATCAAAATTTAATGGAGGACGTAGAAAGGGAGGATATGTTGTATGTCTTGCATAGCTTTTAGAAAGATAAAAGTCATGGACTTGATGGTCTTCCAGTGGAGTTTTTCTGTGTGTTTTTATATCATTGAAGGAAACTTGAGGAGGGTCGTAGAGGAGTCATGGTCATAAGGGAAGATTCTAATAGTATTTACTGGCACCTTTATTGCATTCATTCCAAAATCTAATAATCCTACAACTTTTAAGAAGTACAATCCCATTTCTCTTTGTAATTGCATTTATAAGATTAGGCAAAAGTCATAGCTAAAAGGGTAAAAATGTGGTTGTCTGATTCCATCTTTGATGAACCGTTTGGAATTTTGGAAGGAAAGCATATTCATAATGTAGTTGGGGTGTCCTAAGAGGGGCTTCTCACTACAAAATTTAAGAAGATAAAAGCTATGTTGACCAAGGTTAACTTATCCAAGGCTTATGATATAGTGAGTTAGTTGTACCTGAGACTAATGCTAATACATCTAGGCTTATGTCCCCCTTTTGTGAGTTGGGTTATGAATTGTGTTACTTCATTTACTTTCTCTATTTTGATAAATGGGTCTGCTACAAGTTTCTTTAGGATTGAAAGGAGGTTAAGGTATGGGTGCTCACTCTCCCCCTTCTTAATCATGGCATAAGGTTTTATTAAAGCCTTGAAGGAGGTTATGAGAACTAGAAACTTCAAAAGTATTAAGATAGTTGGTTCTCTTTATTTTTGTTTATCCCATCTTTTATTCATGGTGACATTTTGATTTTATATGATGGATCAAGAAGGGATGCAATTAGAATACAGGAAATCATAAACCTCTATTGCATAGCTACATGTATGCAAATAAATAATGAAAAGTATTATATCTCCTATATGGGACTCTCTAATGAAGACAGGGCTTATATCTCTTAATTTTACACATACCATTAGATCAAGATAAAGCAACATATGAAATACTTAGGTTTTATCTTAAAACCCAAGTGACTACTTGAAGAGCGAGTGGTTTTGGCTGATTTTGAAGATGCAAAAGAGATTAAAATATGTGTTATAATCGATGGCTCTCTAGGAGAGGAAGACTTGTGTTAGTTAAAGTTGTACTAGAAGCAATCCAAATTTACTAGATATGGTTGTCATGGATTCCTAATGATGTTTTCGAAGTGATTAGAAGGACCAGATTCGGATTTATTTAGTTAGATTACAAAGAAAAGAAAGGATTCCACTTGCAAATTGGAAAAGGATAGTTGCTCCAAAATATTTGGAGGGATGGAGTCTTAAAAGAAACATCCTTTTCTCAAATGCAATAGCAACAAAAAATAATTGGAGGCTTATTCAAGGGCAAGGCCTCTAGTGCCAAGTGGTGAAGAAAAAGTACATCTCTTTAAACTCATTAGAAGTTTGGATAAGGAACCCCATAAATAATATTCACAATGTTTGTCATGTGGAAAGAAGTGGCCCTAAATTTTCCTCTAGTTGGAAATTGGCATCTATGCAAAGTTGGTATTGGTTGAAAGGTTGGAGTGGGGGAGGACCCTTGGATTCGAAATAGGTATGGGTTCAAACGTCCAACTCATATATTATGGTTATTGATAAATAGTGGTTTTTACAGTTTAAACTAGATAGTTTTCCTTGATATGATTACAATTTGAAATCAAGAATAGTTGCATGTAAGAGAAATGGGTTTTAGATGATAGGATGCAAACATTTGGGAAAAATATATTATTAACCTTAGATCCATCCATGTCAAGATAAAATACAAAGAAGATTGTTTGATTTGGTAATTAAACCCATTTGGTGCATGTACTCCTAGGGAAGGTTATAAGGAGTTAGCTTCTCAAGGTGATAGGGTGGGTTCAGTTGTGGTGGTTGAAGAAGGTATGGAGGTTTAAATGTCCCTATAAACCTCATATTTTTATTTGTTTATTACTCGATCAAAAGCAATAACATGAGATAACCGTAAAAAAAAAAGAAATAAACAAGGTCTTGGGTGGTGTATCTTATGTAGAGAAAGTGAAGAAACAAATTTTCACCTCATCATTTCCTATGTGTTCACAAAATAGGTATGTAGGAAGTTGAAGGTATAATTTGTTTGAAGGATGTTTGGAATGGGGATTCTATCAAAGCTAGTCTAAGAGGATGGTGTGAAAATGAAAATGAAAATGAAAATGGATAGATCCACATAGCATTACCAAGGGAATTTGGTTAGCTGCAAGGAATGTTAGCCTCTTTGATAATAGGATTATTTATCCTCTATAGAGTGGTGTTCAAAGGCTTAATATTATAAAAATTTCCAAACAAGTAAAAGATGCCAAGCCTCCCAAATAAATCATTGAAGAGAATATAGACAAGTTTGGATTGTGGACATATTTCCATGGATCTTCTCAAGGTCTCCCTCCGACAAGTGGTGCTAGAGGTATTGTTTTTCTAAAGGATTCTCATAATATAAGATTCAAAGCAGGTATAGGTCAGGTATCAAACAAATATGTTGAGTTTATTGCATCAAATTGACTCTCAATCAGTAGAAGAACATGTCATCTCAAGTCTACAACTTTTCAAATATGTATTACTTGTATAGTGTATGATATGGAATTTATGATGATAACTTTACACTTGAACCATTATTGGATGAGATCAAGGAAATCCCAAAAGGTTTTAATTCTCACTGCTTTCAACTTAGCGAAAGAAATCAAGTTGTTGATAGGTTCTCAAAGGAAAGGATTTAAATAGCTCCTGGGGAATGGTACATTCAAGAGAATCTCAATGGACATATTTTGAATATGTTCACCTTCGTTTCCTTTAATCCTCAACTCAATATGGATTTTTAGTGACCTACACTCATAATTTGTATTTTGATGAAATGGAATACTAGGTACTATGTATAAAAGGACTGGTGTTGGTTTAAAATTTTTATTGTATCTAAGTACCTCTATACATACTGCTTGCGCTATTTGAAGTAGGCCATATATTGCTTTGTTTTTAATCCCAATAGGGATTTTTTTGTTGAAGAATTGGGGATGGGGTACTTATGGTAGACATTTGACTCTAATTATTGATCTAGAAAGTGTCTAGAAAAGACTCTATGATCTTTAGGTTTGTACCTTTTTTAATAACATTGCAAATTTTCTCACGAAAAAAAAAGGCTCATGGAAAATCAGGTTCAAAGATTAGAAAATGATCAAGAGTGGCTTGTCAATGAAAGAGGGTAGCTAATATAAAGTCCTACTAGGTACATGCCAGTAGTTTTCCTTGTTCCTATGGATATGTACCAGTGCATACAAGAATGTTTGGGACCAATTGCAAGTTCTGGGTGACTTTGGCATAATAGAGATCCTCCACTCGCTGTTGCTTAGTTGAATATAAAACAAATTGAATTGTGCTAACGGGTCCCTCTATAATGTTAAATCTATGTGTCTTAACCTCAATAGAAATAAGAGTAAACTTAGTCAAGAAAAAAATATAGAATGAAAAATGGCCTTGAGGATGCATCAAAGAAGGAAGTGGAACTTAAAATCCAATTGCAAGAAAAAGATGACCATGTGCAATAAGAAATATATAATAAGTTTAAAACTAGTTAATGGGAAAATTTGTTTAGGAAAACAAAATAATACAATCAATGTGAAATTGCCAAGTTGAAAGAAGAAAATGATCATTTCCAAACAACTTAATGAAAATAACAAGGAATGTGAACCATGGATAAAGGCTAATTTGATATTGTGGATCGAAGGGATGAAATAAAGGATGAAAACAAGAAACGATTATATAATATGAGAAGAATGAAAAAGGAAATTCATGACTTGCCAAAAGAATGTGCTCCTTGCTAATCCATATATGATGAAAGACAATGAATTGGCTAAATTACAAGAAGCTAGTCCCCGATTTTAACATTCACAAATGTTTATGGTATTTCAATGCGTTATAAACGCCCCAAAATATTTTTAGGCTATGCAACGCGCATTAGTCTTGTATGATCCATCCCAACTCAGTAGGAAAATAGTCACAATGGCCCTTCACAACCTTCTCCCTTACCAAAACCTACAAGTTATGATGAAGAGAAATTGCTCCTTTGGGGAATTATGTTGAATATTGTAGCTTAGATATGAACTTCTACACAACTCTAGTATCAAACATACGTAAAGTAGTTTGAGTCAATTTTATTTTATAATTCACTTTAGAAATAAAGTGAAAGCCTTATATTTAGCTATTGAGTCCAATAAAGTGTATTTTTATACATTAATGATTTTGACTAATCTCAACTGTACCTATGAGATCTGGGTTTTAGTAAATTACGGTTTCAGCTCAACCATAAAGGAAATTCAAGGTCGAGGATTAATACACATTCATTTTCACTCAAAGACAAGTTTTGTTGAGAGGTTAGTTATTTCATTTGTGGAGTAGAGTTAGAGCGCTAGAGAGGAGATAGAATCATAAATCAATTAGAGAGCAGCACACGGGTCCATACGGGCTGGACCCATAAAAATAGTACATGTTTCATATAGTATATGGTCATATGCATATAGTCATATGAAACTATTTCATACAATCATAGGGATAGGTTGTACAATAGGCAACAACCACCATGTAGTTTTCTCGGTTTTGGTAGGCATATTTTTCCTTAGTAAGTGTGCATATTTGTTTCTTTTTTGGGGTGAACCGTACAACTATTAGTTTGACAGTTATGGAGCTTTCCTTGTAAGCTTTGAATTGTTAATGAAAATCTTATTTGAAGGACTAAATTATCTGTGTATTACGTTTTTGCTTCCCTTATTTATTTTCTAGCTATATGTGTGATTACTGCTATATGAAGAATTTAATTTTTGCAATTAAATAACATCTTTGTTTAGTTGAGAACATAAGGATAGTAGTCACCTAGGGTTTGAAAATTTTACATGGTATCAAATCATCTCTAATTGAGAGGATTTAAAGAGTTTACGACAGTAAATCAACTGGTGAAAACAACTACCATAACCAAATGCTAAAAATCATGACCAATAATTAGAGGGTTTCAAAGGTAGTGCTTATCATTTTTTAGAGTTTGTGTGTAGACCAAAGATGGCATTGTCACATCCCCATCTATCATTCTGTCCAATAGAGGGGAGGGCATCAACGGATTTTGAGCTTCTTAATTTCACCCCATGGCCATATTACGAATTCATAACAATAAATATGCATGTGCAGATGTATAATTGTAAAACACAACAAAAGTAAACTCTATCCACACACACAAAGCATACATTTACAAGCATAATTATCATAGGCATAAAATAAAACATTGCACATCCAAATACAAAGAGAATAATTATCTTTAAACAAAGAAGATCCAAGAAACGGGTTGTGTAAAAGCAATTTTCCACCCAATTATAGGAATTATGTACATCATATACTCTTTCTGTTGAGAGGACATCCCCAAGTTGGATTATAAGGCCACCAAGGCAAAGAAAACACATATAGGATTCTATCTCTCAACCCACAACCCATTTTGCTCTCAATGCTTAGCCAAATTCTCATCCAGAGCTCTACAGGAATCTCACTCAGCCATCACAACCATGGCAATCCTTCGAACTGCACCACACAACACAAGGAAGGAATTCCCCTTCATCGATACACAATTTTCTTCGGAAATCCAACCCTTACAATGCCTACCAGTGTGTGCGGTAAGAGTCCAATCTATTGTATGATGTTGGAGAACCTACTGTAGCATTAATTCATGGATTATAAAGCATGCATAAGTAGCAAAACTCAATGGGTAAGGGTTCCTAGCTTGCCCAACCTCTATGCTCACCTACAGCCATCTAATTTCTTTCAAATTTGTAATTTTCCCTTCCAAATTCAATTTTTTGGTTATGCACAGTCTGGTAATTGGTGATGACAGTCAACAACAAGAAGAGGAACTCTACGTAGTGTAATATGCATGAATAATAAGAGATAATGACAAAATGAAGGGTTGACTACAAAGGATAGGAGAGAAGGGTGAGAAGAAAATTAACATAACTTATGACCATAGAAGAAAGGACCCTTACAACTGTCATAGAGGTATATTCATCCCATGCTTCCATAACTACATGAGAGGACATTCTCCACCAACCTCCCACATGCATTGAATGATTGGATTTAACAGACAAAAGGAAGTAATTGGCTCATTTAAGGCACATGGAAGAAATTGGATGAGTTATAAGGTTGAAACTTCGCAATAGAGGATTTAATATTGCATAAGCCCTATTTCCTCTCCCCCTCTAATGGAATCATATCCCTTCTAGTGCTCTTTACACGACCATATTGGACTATTTTATTATTTTTCTAACATAATATTTATATAGCTTTCGAGTTAGCATGACAAGCCAACCATATGGTCCAATTAGAAATATTTACATCATACATGCATAGGCATTCATTAGTTGGGCCTTGGCCTTGAGATTTGCAATAGGAATCCATAATAGCATATTTACATCATTTACATACTTTTGATTTAATACATTCAAAGTCAAAACTGGGGGTATTACATGCATGAGTCGGCCTCAGGTTCGAGGATATATTGGAAGGTACCTTAAATTTCCTATCATGGAAAGCTAGGGTAACTCTTCTAATAGAAGAGGATGATCTCTAAGATATCGTCAATGATGTAGTAACTACGTTGATAGATCCACGTGCTTTGAAAGTTCACAACAAGAAATAAGTGAAATCTAAGGAAGATGATCATGGATGTTATAAAGGACCATTTGATCCCTCATATATCCTAGAAGAATATGGTGAAGTAGATGTTCAATGCCCTGATTATCCTGTCAAGAGTTACTTGATAAAAGTCACAAATATTTGTGATCAACTTGTAGCAGTTGGGGTGAAGGTTGAAGACAAAGAGCTAGTTAACCAAGCACTCAGTGGGAAACATTGTCTAGGGTGCTTGTGCTCAAAAAAATATTCCCTCATGGGAAACACTGTGAGTGATTGTATCCCAAAGGAGACTTATATGGAGTTAAAGGAAAGAAATTTGGTGGGTGACAATGACCATGCCCTATTTTTTCAAACAAAGAAGGGGAGAGGTAAAGGACCCATCAAGGGTAAGGTAAAGATTGAGGAGTCATCCTCATAGCTAGGGAAGAAGGACTTTAGTAAAATTAAGTTCTCCACATGGCATAAGCATGAGCATTACACATCATAGTGTCTGTAGAATAAGAATTTTAAAGGGAAATAAAAGCAGTGAAAATCAAATCAACAAGTTTGCTTCCAAGTTCAAGAAGGATTTCTCGATGGTTTATTTCCTTTCTTCTAGCATGGTTTCGAAGAATAGTTGCGTTGATGGGTCAAAAAGATCTGGGACCAATAGTGGGGGTTCTCCCTAGTAAGAATTCCTAATTAGACCTCGAACCATTCAGAATAGGGAACCCATATGAATTCTATCCCAACAACCATGTCATGTCCCAAAATTTTTAATTTTAATCCTTTGATGAAAATGATTAATCGTCACCAAAAGTTATTAGGTAAATTCATAAATTTGAATGTATGAGGCCAAATATTTATTTTTAATGAAATATTGATTTAATTTGGTCAAGGAGGGAATATAGGAGGCTGATTGGGAACCATATGAGGTGTCTTTTTCTAGAAAAATGGTAAAAAGCATCTAAAAGTAGGAAAATCGGCTAAAAGCAAGAAAGCATCAGAAAAGCAGAAAAGATAGAAGCTTCCAAATTTTTCGAATAAGGCTCAAAAAGGATTAGTAACTGTCAAGAAAGAAAGGAAGGAATCTCATGAAATATACAAGTCCTAATTTTATCCAGTGAGGGTGCAATTATTGAGACAAGTGGGTCCATATGCAAGTGTAACTTATTAAAGAATCAACCAACTCATCAATGGCTCGAATTCCAAGAAAGAAGGCTCTATAGGAGGGGAAAAAAAGCTACCGAAAGTTTATAAAATGAGTACGAGAGCCTCATTGGAGGATATTTTGGCCATTTTTCATTTTAATTGAAGAGCTCTACACTTTTCATAGCTTGGGTGATGTGCCCCTTGCTTGCATTGGAATACGTGCCCCTTGCTTGCATTGGAATATGTGCCCCTTTGCAACCAGTGAACCAAATAAGGAGATTGAGAAGTCATTATAGACGGAGATTGAGGAAGAGAACACTCAATTCTTTTCATAGAGATTAACGCCACCTTTAATACAATATTTTAGTATGGTGTGCAACATTTCAGAGAGATTTGGTTTCATTTTTGGAGTTAGTGGTAGCAGCAGTCATTTTTGGTTTGGATTTCCAATGACTAGTTTCCAGTGTGTGTGGTTTTGGTGATGTGTGGCGCACTTATGTGAAGTGGTGGTTTTTCGTGTGCATCCTATTGGCCGCTATTGTTCTGCAGCATGTCGTGGACACCCTTCAGGAGTCGAGATCCATCTAGGAGGATCAGAAACTATGCAAAGAACATCATTGTATTGAGTCAGTTTCTCTCTCTCTCTCTCTCTCTCTCTCTCTCTCTCTCTTCCTTCTATTCTCTATTTATTCTAAATTTTGTTGTTGCAAATGCAGCCATGATTATGTACTTGATGTCCACTCTGAAAAAATAATAAAGACAGTGTGCTTCCCTCTCTCAAATTGTTCAATCTTCAGTGCAGAATTGTATCATGTTGTAAATTGCTAAAAATGGAAAACATTGTTTAAGTTTGGCTCTATCTAACTATAAATTGTTGTTACAAATATTTGTCTAAGGGTACCTGATGTCAATTAGCATGTAATAAGACCCAGCCACTGTGTTCATGCAGAAAATTGTTGTTGTTGTTAGGTATGGTTTGGAAAGACTTGGAAACCAACAATTTTCCTATGTTGTGACAAGAACCTAGTCTTGGAACTTTGAATGTCAAAATCTATTCAAAGGGGTTCTGAAGTGTGTGGATGTATTATAGAATCTGATACAAATGTGTTAGGGTCAATTTGTTTCTAGTATTGCACCAGAAGCAGAGAATTTTCCACTTAATTCTTGGGGAAATTGCCTCCGATAATTTTTGCATGCGCAGGTGTGATGCACTTCGAAATGTGCAAACTGTCGAAGCAAAAAATTAAGTCAAGCATGCAAGATTTATGTTGTGTGGATATGATTGTATAGAGTTTTTAGATGCCACAGAATCCCAGCATGGGAAAATTAGTGAATGTCTAATTGTGTTTGGGACAAAAATTAAACTACTAGTCTGAAACTAGTGAATTCTGAGTTAGTGTGCCTAAATCCAGTTTGGGTACATTACAGTGGTATCAAAGAATGTTACTCTACACCTATCTAAATATATATTGTCAAAAGAATAACTTTGAAGAAAAATTATAAAACACAACTTTCAATTGAAGAAGAATCGCAGGCATGTCTCTATTTGGTGATGATGATTTGGAACTAGAACAAGATGCATAGGAGGAAGTCATTTATATAGATGGAGGTTTTCACATTTCACATGAGGAATATGATTCCTTATGTCACATCATATACAAAGAAGGCAGAAAACTAGATCCACCAATGGCTAGTCTTGAAGAGGAATTAGCAAGAATACTAGTAGCAAGTGCCAACATGCCTCACTATTATCAGGAGTATCTGGCATTGCGTAAGGATTCTTGTACAAATTTGCCTTTCAAAGATTATTTTACTTATAAGTATGGATTATGGCCCTAGGTTGTGGATGATAATTCTTTTTAGAGTCGAATTCCATCAAAAGAAGAACCATGTCGTTCCTCTAGCCACTGCATTGTGCCATCATAACAGAAAGAAGGAGACACCAAGCACCGATATGAAAATAATTCTGATTCTTGCAGCAGACATGTTTCCTTGCAACAACTAGCCATTTCATGTCTTGAGAAAGATAATTTAAAACCTTATAATGATGATTTGGATGTTAAGGGTGAGTTATGTGTTATGGTTTCATGTCACAAGCAATCATATTTTACATTCCAGCCAGTAGAGAATGTGACGACAACACATCTAGATGGTGATTGCAAGATTGAAGAAAGTTGTGCAGAAGTTGTGGAAGAAGGACATAAAAATCAGCCTTTGAAGGAGCATGAGAAGAACAAAAATCAACCAACTTGTGGAAGCCATAAATAAAATGAAACCAATGTTGTTGATAGATCTACTAGTGATGCAAATTTCAAAGCATGTGAAGAAGAAGAAGCATCAAATTGTTTCAAGGATGACATAAAAGAAGATGAGCAAATATGGAGACATCCATAAATGGTGATTTGACCTTTGAGGATGATTTCATTTTTCAAAGAGAAGCCGATGAAGATGGAACACAAAGGTATGATAACATTACTGATTTTTCCAGTGAACATGTTCCTTTGTATCACTATGCTACAACATTCCTTTCAAATGCTAATGATAGTATGGAATCTTTTGATACTAATGTTCAAAATGTGAGTGTTAAAGATGGTTTCATTCCAATGAAAAAGAAGACATTGTAAGGGATGAATCAATAAATGTGAACTTGCATGAGTTGAATGACTCCCTATGTGACAGCATACACTGTGTTGTTAAGAATCCATTGCATGACTTAGAGAACCAAATATTAGTCACAGAAGAAAATATATTGCAAGTTTTGACTAGAACTGATGGTGCACAAAAATTCATTGAAGATCTTATGTGGAAGAATCAGTTGGAGGAAAGAAAAAGAGGATCTGTTGAAGGGGTCACTAATATCCAACTATGCATCATAAAATAAGAATTGGGAAATATGAAATCGGATTACTTCCATCTATTTATGGACAGGGATCTTGCACTCAATTTTGTAGAAGACAAGGCCATGGAGGTAGAACAATTTCGAATGGAGTTGGAAGGATCACATTCTTCTTCCTACAACACAACCCGTCAAATGCATATGGCTGGTGACACTCATTCTTTAATGGAGGAACCTCATGAGAGGTTTGAACATGAAGGGAATTCATATATACATATTTTTGAAGGGAAAGTTGATAAGGAGAATGTTGACCAAATAGTTGTTTTGCTTCAAGAGGATCAAGAGTTGCCTTTAGGGAAGAAAGACTTAGCCATGGAGAAGGAACCCGAGTTCATTTTATTGGGACCAAGCAACATAGAAGTCTATGCATCAATGGATTGGGTGAATAGATACATAACAGAGATGAAGACTCGTGGAGGTAAAACTTGTTTTTGCATCAATAGTGGATTATTTGATATATCTGACATTGCCATGTTTTGTGAGCAAAAGCAAAGGCATATATGGCTGCAATATGATATGCCTTCAGGACACATATATCCATGGATTGGGTGGAAAAATACATGGAAGATATGGAGTCACCTTGTGAAAAATATTCTACTTACACTCATAATGTGTGGGAAGCAACAGTGCATGCAAGATGTTTGATGGCACAAGAGGAGATTCAAAACTTGTGGGAGCATTTAGAAAATATTTTCAGAGTCATTAGTAGTGGTGGTCTACCAATCTGGTTATGGGATCATGTCATTCCTTGGGATGACATATTGTTCCAGATGATGGAGATGTTTAGTAGGATGCAGCATAAACAATGGGATCCTGGAATTGCATGGTGTAGCAGTTTAGTAGTTGGCATAGGAGAGTAGGCCACCAATTATTTCCAGAAGTCTATCCATGTGGAGTAGTGGTCTAGTTTCCTAAGTGGGAACCATTTGATGTATGGACACGATATTTTCCTGCTTGGTGGATTGAGAGTCTTCAGAAGACTGCTCATGGTGATACTATGCGGTGCAGAGATGGATGTAGCAGACACATTGCAACTCTCAAGTTCATTCGGTACCCTAGGATCATTTTTGGACTCAGTTGATTCAACTGGTTTGAACATTAAGTTGCATTGGTAAATAGAGTTATTTCTAGAGGTAAAGGTTATAATCAGAGTTGGCATAGCAGTAGGATGGTATCTCTTAATTGAGCTCAGTTTGGAAGTTGGAATTCCAATGTTTGTCACTTCAACAACAGATCTTATGATGAGAGTCATTTTTAGATTTCATTTGATTGGATTCATGGTGTATTAATTCCTTGCGAAGTCAATTGAGTGGTTGTAGAATCAGAAAGTTTCATATATCAGTACATTGCAAACCCATACAATGAGTAAAGGGTATTTCACTACTTTTCATCATGATATCATTTTTAGTTTAGTATGTTACAGTTTGATAAGAATAACGTTGGTGAATTGATCCAATTGAAGCTACAACTTAATAATAGTCATCAATAAAGAAGGAGGTTAAGAAAAGGTGTGTGCATAGAGTTGGGGAAAAGAACATACATTACCACTTTAGAGTTAAATTGCTTGGGGACAAGCAATCTTGGGCAGGGAGGATTTTCATGTCCCCAAAATTTTTAATTTTAATCCTTTGATGAAAATGATTAATTCTGGCCAAAAGTTATTAGGTAAATTCATAAATTTGAATCTATGAGGCCAAATATTTATTTTTAATGCAATATTGATTTAATTTGGTTAAGGAGGGTGTCTAGGAGGTTGATTGGGACCCATATGAGGTGTCTTTCTCAAGAAAAATGGTAAAAATCAGCTCAAGGCAGGAAAAGCAGCTAAAAGCAAGAAAGCAACATAAAGTAGGAAAGCAACATAAAAGCATAAAATATTGAAGCTTCCAGATTTTGTGGCAATAGAAGGATTAGTAACTATCAAGAAAGAAAGGAATATCAGGAAAGATGCAGGTCCTAATTTTATTTAGTGAGGGCATAATTGTTGATACAAGTGGGTCCATATGCAAGTGTAACTTACTAAAGAATCAACCAACTCGTCAATGGATTGAATTCCAAGAAAGAAGGCTCTAGCGGAGGAAAAAAAGATACGAGAAGTTTATAAAATGAGTATGAGAGCATCCTTGGAGGATATTTTGGCCATTTTTCATTTGAATTGAAGAGCTCTGTGCTTTTCATAGCTTGGGTGATATTCCCCTTGATAGAATTGGGATATGTGACCCTTTGCAACCAGTGAACTAGTTAGGGAGATTGAGAAGTCATTCTAGCTAGAGATTAAGTTAGAGAACACTCGATTATTTTCATAAAGATTCATTTCGCACTTATTACAGTATTTTAGAATGGTGTTCATAATTTCAGAGTGATTTGGTTTCATGTTTGGAGTTAGTGGTAGCAGCAGACAGTTTTGGTGTGGATTTCGAGTGACTAGTTTCCAATATGTGTGGTTTTGGTGATGTGTGGCGCACTTGTGTGAAGTGGTGGCTATTCATGTGCATCCTATTGGACACTATTGTTATACAATATTTCGTGGACACCCTTCAAGAGTTGTTTTGCAGTTCTGGAGTTAATATCTCTCCAGGAGGATCGAAAACTATGCAGAGAACCTCATTGTATTGAGTCAGTTTATCTCTCTCTCTCTACCTCTCTGCACTCATTGTGCCTTCTATTCTATATTTATTCTAAAGTTTGCTGCTGAAAATGAAACCATGATTATGTACCTAATTTCCACTCTGCAAAATTAATAAATACAATGTGCTTCCCTCTCTCAAATTGTTCAATCTTCAATGCAGAATTGTCTCATGTTGTAAATTACTAAAAATGGAAACAATGTTTAAGTTTGGCTCTATCTACCTGTCAATTGTTGTTCCAAATATCTTTCTAAGAGTCCCTGATGTTAATTAGGATTTAATAATACCAAGCCACTATGTTTATGCAAAAAATCGTGGTTGTTAGGTATGGTTTGGAAAGACTTGGAAACCGACAATTTTCCTACGTTGTGACAAGAACCTGGTCTTGGAAATTTGAATGTCAAACTCTATCCAAAGGGGTTATCTAGTGTATGGATGTCTTCTAGGAACTAATACACATGTGTTAGGGTCATTTTGTTTCCATTATTTCACCAGAAGCAGATAATTTTCCACATAATTCCTCGGGAAATTTCCTCCAGTCACTTTGGCCTGCGTAGGTGTGATGCACTTCGAAATGTGCAAACTGTAGAAGCAAATCATTAATTCAAGTCTGTAATTTTCTATTGTGTGGATTTGATTGTCTAGAGTCCGTAGATGCCACTAAAACCCTTCTTGGGAAATTTAGTGAAGATCTAACGGTGTTTGGGACAAAATTTAAACTACTAGTCCGAAACTAGTCAATTCTGAGTTAGTGTGCCTAAATCTGGTTTGGGTACATTAAAAACCATTACTTATTATGGTTTCACCGGTTGCGGCCTAGTCCACCATTGATGATTTTATAATGAAAGATTATATAACCTAAATGTAGTTCCTAATTAAAATAACCTATCCCAATTGGGAGCATGAATAAAGGGAGTGAGCTCTGAAATAACAATCAAACATCTGTATTCAAAATTCAGATAGATGTTTTAATAAACGGATAAACAATTGACAGAATGAAAGCACAAATATTAGAACAAACCTAATATTTATATCATTCTGATTTCACCACCCATGGAATAGAAAAAAAAACATATGAAATAAGAAACAGAGAGTCATAGGAAGAGTCGATTCAGAAATCTGAAACAATCTTACTTCATATCCTCATGTGAAAGAGCATGAAGTATTCCAAGGCATTCATCCACATAACATAAATATTTATGTGCAAAACCTAGTGTGTGGCTTCTCCTCATTCATAGTTCAACAATAGTACATCAAAAAGCTCAAGGTCCAAAAAACCCTTCTCCTCAAATATGATTACAATATATAGGCCAAGGTTAGGTGACCCTTGGCCTTCTACATTCTCTTGACACTTTTGCAATTCTTTCAATAAATTTATTACAAAAAATTGATTTAATTCACCCTTGGGTGACCTTTAGTATTCCACTAATTAGTTCTTTAGAAAAAAAATTCTTCTTGTGGAATGTTGACTTCTTACTGCAGAAATTTTTTTCATGGATATGAATGATAAAATCTCAATAAATGAGATATGATATGATGTACTGATTGTTTGAGACTGCCAGCTCTATTACTTGATCTACATCTTCCTCTCAAATTCTTCGATATTCTCAAATGTGGTAGGCTACTTCATGTTGCAATTCTTCTTTTGACTCCATCCATGGAAATTTAGCATGTTCTGTCACATGGATTGATCTTGATGCAACATGGTTTCATCGTGGTTTCATCAAAGGTGAAGTGTCGTCATTAACGACAACAACATATGTTTCCCTTCAATTTAATATGATATCGGTGCTAGCATTTTGACCTTCTTCACCACACAACAAAAGTCTGCAACTTGTATAAGCCGACCTTGCATCGAAACAATTTCCATGGTTGTACTACTTGTCATGCCTTATAGAGGTGTCACCTCATGTTCTACTTTTTTGATGATCATCGTGAGTGCAATTGTATGTACATTGTCACCCCACATGACCATATAAATATGAACCATACTTTTCTCATAGAATTTGCAGCTTATGAAGTCTTCAGTCAAAGCGATGTTCTTGGTCGTTGATGATGTGGCCCTTATTTTGTCTTTATTTCTATACTATTTGGTAGGTAATCTAAGAAAATTACAACCCAAGTCATAGATCTCATCAATACCTTTCCAATGTTATAGAGAACTCAAAATGGAGGCTCGAATTGAAAGTTATGGCTAAATTACGGAAACACCATTTCATTGTATTGATTTTGTCGCACGTTGAGGTGGGGTGCAAGACTTCTCTGTACTGCCCAGCTTTTTCTTGTTACTGGTTTGTGATGGAATTCTATAGGAAAACATTGGTTAATTTGATCGTCAAAATCTTCGTCTTCACCTTTGATTCAACGCTTCTCTCTGCTCCATGACTTGGGACTAACCTTTACATCAAGGTTGTCTTGACACAATTTTTTATGACTTTTACTATAAAACTTAACACTCTTTCTTTTGAACCTGTACTTCCCTACAACTAGAAACAATTGCTCATTAGTTTTATTCATGATGTTTAACACCTTATTTTGAAAAGGAAATTTAGTACTAAAACAGGATTAATTAGAAACACAATAAATAAAAAAATAAGAATTAATTAAAAATGAACAATAAAGGAAATAAAATAAGCATTTAAAATCTAAAATCCTAACCTATGCTCTCTTTCTAACTCTTAATCATACACGTGGAGAGTGACCCGATCAAAATTCTTTAAGACAACCTTTTATTTAAACCATGTTTACGTGAAGCCCATTCAAAGTCCATTAAGACAACCCTTTTTGTAAATCATGTTTACGTGAATCACAATCAAAATCCATTAAGACAACCTTGTTTACGTGATTCCCATTATTGTTAAGGAAAATATCCAAATGAATAGGGTAGTATCACCAACATCTTGGGTTCGCTAAAGCAGACATCTATGGTTTGGTTGCAAGCAAATTAGACTCCTAAATGCAATAAAATATCAAGCAAATCTATCTCAAGAGTTTAAAAAGAAGAAAGCTTATGTACATTGTTTATGAAGGTTAGCCCTAGCTTTCTTTGATCCTTAGATATGCTACTTGAACTCGATTCAAGAACCTGCAAAACAACCACAACACCTTCCTCAAACAAATTTGGATATAAAAATATTATTGAAATCAAAATCCATAATATAAAAATGAAACTAGTAAATTCAATTTCACATTAATCATTAACCAAATTTGAGACAATGAATTGGGAAGGGAAAGTTGTACAATCTATATTAAATAACAACAAATAGTACAATCCATACCATGTTATGCTTGACACCTTATCGAAAAATGGATCTCAAGGTCTCTCTTGCTCTAGTTCTCCACAAATCCACCAACTCTCCACATGCACAAAGGTAGAAACTATTTGAGGGCAACAGCTTCAACATACAGGGATATGAGATCAAAAGTGATGATCTACTATAGTGAGGCAAAATGGATAATAGCTTAGCAAATCCTCTAGCATAACAATACTCTCCAAAGGGTCCCCCCATTTGATCTAACTCACTTTCTTTTATAGTTAGTGAAGATAGGTTGGGGAAGTTCTAATCGAGCATGTGGCTTCCAAAACCACAATAACTTCCTCAATTTCGAAATTTTATTTATTTTTCATATTTTTTAGAGGAATTCACCCTTAAACCAATAGCAACAAGCGAGTGACTCGCTATCAAAGCATGTGCAACATGCAAGTGCAAATTTTTATTGAATTCTTTAGTAAACCAAAGGCAAAAAGCGATTGAATCGCATCTTTTATAACCATTGGGGGCAAATCTGCTCTTATGAATGATTACAACTTTTGAGGTAAATGGGAATGGATGAGGGTTGACTTGAATGATCAATGCCATAGCAGCTTAAGTCAAATCAAGGCTCTTCAATCCATAATTGTCCTTTTGTGTGAACAAGCAATCGACTTTTGAAGTGTCGTCTTTAAATTGTCATCACAGATGGAGAAGTGTCGATTTGGGTTATAACAAATGCCCCCTAATGGATGAGGTCAGAAGAGAACATGATGGTTGAAATACATTAAAATAATCAATGAAATGGGATGTGGAAAAACATGGTTGGAGATTCCAAGAGTCCTAGCCCCAACAAAGTACCTGAAAGAGAAAAAGTATGTCAGACAATTGTTTCCCTAGGGTAGATATGTCCATGCTTGAGATGATAGAACATGACCGCCAAAAAGATACATTTCGGGTCCATGACATATATGAAATTGATATAAAAATAATGGCCACAAAAATGCAAAGCGTTTCCACGTGAATATAAATGGGTCATGGCCACGAATGAACGTGGTGGATCCATACCCATGAAATGAACATAGACACAAAAAGATATAAGGTGGATCTATGTCAATCTGGAGATCATAAATACAAATGAACAAAGTGGATTGATGTCTCATTGTGCATCATGAGAACAATAGAACTGAGAAATGGTTCTCCTAAAGGTACCAATGTCATGTGAAGAGTTGTACAATCTTGCGCAACTCAGGCAATAGAAAAATGTGAGAATGATATTCTTGGTCGAAGATCTTCCATCCAAACCATATAAAGGTACAAATCCTTCCCATCCAAATAGATGAGCTAAAGTCGAACATGGATGATACCATTTGATTACCGGTCATTCATGTATATTGTTAACAAACGTGAGGGAACCCACCAATAATGATAATGGACCCCAAGGTACCTAGTACATTCTAACAAGGGTGAATAGATGTTCTTGAAGTCAAACACGTGGAGAATCTATCAAGTAGGAGACATTGATGAATTCCAACTACTCAATAGCGAGGGAACTTGCCACTTATGACTGCAAGCCCCAATGTACAACCGAAACTCTAGATCTCATTCCCAAATCAAAATGAGTTGAATTTGACAGGAAGAGACCCGTTGGAAGGGAGGCATTAAGATATCCTCCACCATCCAACACAAGGAAGTATTAGGGATTGATTTGATTTGGGAAATGATTGGGACAAATTTTTGCAGAAAGAACCACTGAGTACGTATCCTGCATGCACCATATGTAAATAGCGCACGGAAGATACCCCCTAAGCAACAACCAATAATGAAAGCAATTGATAGGGGAGATGACTTCCACCAATGATGAAAATGGAATCCAAGGTACGACACAAATCCTGAAATGTGAATAGATTTCTTGACATCGAACATTAAGGGAAACCACTCAATCAGTAACCAATGATGAAATGTCATTGTTGAGTGCAAGGTTACCTGTTAATGATGTAAACAAGGCTAGGGTGCTATGAATCTATGTTAATGCCTTAGAGTAGCTGAGTTGTAGTCGATAAGACACAACCTTCCTATGAGAAGTAAATGGGGACCTTCTACACAAGCACGAGTCTGAACACTGAGTGCAATGATACATGATGAGAACAACTAACACCAGGGAAGGGCTGACACATGAGGTCAAGGAAACTACAGAATGGCTGACACATGAGGTCAAGGAAACTACAGAATGGCTGACACAGGTTTTATCCTTGGACGGTGAGAACGACACAAAAATTGACTTAAGAAGCTTTTGACAAAAGGGTGAGATAAATTCACAATGTGAGAAACATTGACAGATTCTCCATATGATTTGAAGAGTAACCAATCAGAGGATACCTAACTCTATGTTCAAGGTATAAATCCTAAGGACAAATAATATAACGCAACCTATTGATTGACTCAAAACTAGTGCTCTGTTCAAGGAGAACACGACTAGATGCCACTAGTAAACAAACATTGGAGATCTTTCCCATCCCTCTCTTTTAAAAAAAAATTATTTTTTTGGTCTTTTCCATATATGAAAGCCTGAAAAGGAATAAAAGAATGCTATGAGACATAGGAGAAAACGAGTGTCAAGGAAAGAGGAACTAGTTCCAAGTGCAAGGAACAAACCTATGCATAATGCAGGGAACATGAGCAAGATAATGACACTCGGGGTGTGTTTCCTCCTAGTAAATGAGTGTCAATTTGTAAAGGCCAAGTGTTGTATGGATTAACGATGATGAGATAAAGAATTAAGGGCTTAAAAAGAGTTGTAAGCTTCCAAGCCGACATTAGGCTCAAAACGTGCAAGCAAGGAAAATGCATAGGAGGGATGACAGAGGTGATGCATAGGAAGGTGGTAGGAGTACCTTCCCCCAATATCAAATTGCTCCGACGATTGGCTACATGTGTCATGTGCTAGAAAGAGGATACAACAACTATAGAGTGACTGTAGTTCGATTTTCCACATTTTGTACTTATCGGATGTATTGGCACCATGGAGGGTTATAATCCCTTTTTGTACTATGAGTCACCTATGTGATGTTAGATTCATAATTTTTTTTTGAACTTGGACTTACTTTTTGTATTATGGACCTACTTTATATATACATTATGACTTTTATCGATTATATTTGCATTGTGTACATGCTCTTTATGCTTTTTATATGTGTTTTGTTTTAGTTGTGGAATACATGTCGATCTAGAATATAGTTAACTAATGTATCTAAAATGGTATTGAATCTTCTCGACACGTGACAATATGTAATAAATTTAAAATACCTTTCAAGTAATCATACCCTTAAAAACTTGTGAAGTAAGATAGGATGATGAATTATATACATATTATTCAGCTGTGATACGACCAATTGTGAATCCAAAAGGATAATGAACCGTTGGATGCCCATTGAGATGGCTTCCAATAGTACCTCAATCATAGCGCTATCCTTAGCGGTGTTATTAGTGATTGGGCCTAGAGATGATCCTCCAGAACTCACAAGTTGACCATCTAGAGCATAGATCACCCAAGCCACATAAGCAATATTCCAAGTATGATGGAAAGATCCGTCAACAAACCCGAAAAAAATAGGTGAATTCGATGACATGTCAATCGAAAAAGAACAATGAGTGACACCCGATACTAATCAATACATAAAAGAAAAAAATCAGTCTAAGTTACCTATGGTAGAGTAATTACAAGAAGTCCTACCCAGACAAGAAAGTCTAGTCAAAGTACTTATTCAATATAGTCCATTTCTAGACCCCAAGGCATTCCCTTCAAAGCCTTCAAGCTCATAGGCCCAATTTTGTAGGACTTTCCTCACAATGTAAGGACCAATCCACATCGAAACAAGTTTCCTAAACCCTAGACCATCATGCTTTTTGTTGTGAAAATCCTCACAGCAGATCTAAGAGATGATGTATACCTCACAAGAGTAATTATGATTAAGCAGGAAAATAGAAGAAGAGTGATCAATACAGTATAATGAGCAGCAGAATAATATGGTACAGTAGAACTCGGATAGAAGCAATAATACTTCACACACACTAATTAATTAATCACAATATGGACAAATAAATAGTACAATGCATGAGGATTCGAATGCCTAAGGTGGCAATTCAAATTAGCCTTCATGGAGTGATCAAAGGATCACTACAGTGTCATCAGAGCACAACTGGTGTCATCGGAGCACAACTGGAAGTCTTCATCATCATCAGTGGAGTCATCAATGCTCAAGTAACTGTCAACCATCAGTCAAACTGAGTCTACTAGGTGTAACTAAGTGTAACTGAAGACAACTGGACTGGTAGGTGAAGAAGGGCGAGTTGCTTCCTAAAATCAAGGAAGAAGGGCGCATTAAGCAACTAGAGGGATAAAACTGATCAGTGAGAAGCTCCCGGGGGCTGGCTAACTGAGGGCTAGGTGCTGGACTGATGACTGGGATGCATGCAAACCCTAAAAGTGCATGCATGACTAAAAATGTAAATGATCAAAATACTGGTGGGACTAGGATGGAGTATAGGAATATCCTAACACCCCCCCTTAATCCATCCTGGGCCCTGGTAACTAAGACCAAAGGTAACCCAATACAATGAAAAATAACAGTCAATAACCCAAGGAAGTGGGGAAAATTTCATGGGAAAAATACCCCCCCTCGAAACAGACTGTAAGGCACACACAAAAATAAATGCTCCAAACTCAAGCAGGTGTGATGCTTGGTCATATGTTTGGAGGTATCTTCTTCTTGGGAAGAAGTGGATCATGCTCAAAAAGCATGTGCTTGTACTTTGTCATGTCCCAAATTTGGTATTGGGTCACAATGGCCTAATCACATTGGCTCTATTCATTAGAGTTTGTCAAATTGATGCTAAAGGTCAAATAATTGCCAAGGAGGAAAATTACTAGTTTCCTAGGTTTGGGGTGGAAGCTTTGGGATTTGGAATAATGGGCATAATAAATGATGTTTGAACATTAGAATGGCATAAATATTTAATAAAGGATCTAAATAAATATATACAAGTGAAAATCAAAGTGGCATTTCATCATGAAGACACATGGAGGAAGTGGGACCCACATATGGCTAGATTTCCCCACTACATTTGGCATCATTCTCTCACCAATTCGAATTCAAGGTGAATGGTAACATACTTGGGGGAGTCCAAAAGGTATTATTCATTGCATGACTCATCCAAGGTCGAAATATAGAGGAAGAGTAACTCCCATGGAAGAGGAAGAGGCAATTTGGAGCTAGTGAGACACTTGGGCTAGATTCCCTAGCTCTATGACAACAATAATGAAGATGCTATGACACCTATGACACAAATCAGACCTGAAGGCTGACATATGACATATATGACATGTCAGGGCTAAAAATAGACTCCAAGAGGGCGCTCAAGGGTGTTAGGGCAGCTAAGATGCTTTCACATGTGATTTGGTGGAAGTGGGAGACTAGGAATTGTTGTACAAGTGGTGTTCTTTGGAATCTCTTCCCAACATGAGTTGGCATGAGTCTCTTGGAAGGAATTCGACCCATGGAGGACATTAGAAGTTTATAAATGTCAATAACAAAGAATGAAACCAGCTTTTGATCATTTGTAGAATTTGCAATTGCATTTGTGAAGAGGGAGAGCTAGTGGATGACTAGTTTCTTGCCTTAGCCAATTTCGAGGGTGAAAGATTCCCATCCAAGTTGGTAATTGGAAAGGCCATTCAGACCTTTCATTTGGAGCTTTAATGGAGTCTTTATTTGCAGGTGTAAGCTACAGGGCAGCTCATGGTTTCTTCTATTGCAGCTCACTCCTTCAACCATTTCCGGTTTTGATGGCATATTCTTGATCCTTGAGGGAGGGCGTTTTTGGTGAGCTATTGTACTCCTTGGGGAAGCTTTTAATGCCCCATTTCTTTTGTAATATGAATTAAATACTCTGTTCTTCATCTCCAAAAAGTTTCAGGTCGAAATTCCAAGTAGAAATGTATAAATCTCATTTTTAATGGAAGAACAATGCCATTTCCCCACTACCTTGTTGTGAACCAATGTATTGATGATGATTTCGAATGAATGGATGATTCTCTGATGAATTTGTGATTAATGGACTGCCATGGATGTATTTTATAAGTTTCATGTACTGTACTTGAGCATTTGAAGTATTTTTACTTAGTTTAATTGCACTGGGAGAAGAAATAGTGCCATTTCCCCAAGGGTTGAATGGGTGATTTTTGCAGTTGAATGGGAGAGGGTTGGAACAGATATAATAATAAATTAATGGTGCACATGAGACATTAATAACATCCTTAATACATTCCCTACCTCTGTTCAGAAATTTGAGTGGCTTTGGAGGCATTTGGGAAGCCATTTTCAATACTTACCCCAGGGGGATTTGAACCCCAAATTACTAGTAAAATTGCATACTTGGTCCAGAATCTTAAGAGAGTTTGCAGAGGTATTTTGGTGGCCATATATCATCCCTAAACATCATATTCAAGTCTTAATATCATTCATACACCTTCCTTGAATATTTGAAGGCATTTGGAGTCAATTCGAGACATAGAGACCAATACTAGTTAAAGGCAAATTACTAGTAAAGTTCCCTACATTGGCCAGAATTGAAAGAGTATTTGCAGAAGTATTTTAAAGGTCCAAAGGCATCCTTAAAACACATATTTATGTTCTAATCTCATTCATATACCTTCTCAGAAGATTTGAAATCATTTGGGGCAAATTTGGGACCTAGAGATCAAAACTAGTCAAAGGTCGAACTAGGGAAAAAAAGTGGAAAATTGCAATTTTAATAGAATTCCTAGCAAGGGACATTACATACTTGCTCTTCAGATCGAATGTGATGAGAACAAATCCAAAAGTATGAGGATGATCCTTGAACCTATGATTCGAATCAGTTGAGGTAGGATCAAAAACATGAATATGAAGATAGTCTTTTGTCTTCTCCTTCGAACCATCATGGGTGAGATTATGCCAAAAAGAACCATCAAATCATAATGATTGCTTGAAATCCAAATCAGATTTAAGACTTGATGAATAGTTTCTTGAGATCTCCTTTGAACCAGCAGGGGTGAGATCAAAACCGTCATATGCATGAGAAATTATCTCAAGTAGTGTTTGCTTAAAATCCAAATTAGATCCAAGACTTGAATCATGGTTTCTTGAGATCTCTTTTGAACCATGAGAGGTGAGATCAAAACCAGTAAATGCATGAGAAATCATCCCAAGCGAATGGCAATGGCCATATTCTTCAATAACCTTCTGAAAGCATGGAATAATGATCATATAGTAGTAAATAAGAGGTGATTGCTTGAGGAGAGCGAATGCATTACCTCCAATAGTTGATTTTACCTCCGAAATAATCATGTGATCATGATGCAAACCAACAGACTCTGGTGCAAGAGAGGATTTAGGACCTTCTGCAATATCTAGAGTGTGAGTTGGCACAGAAAGAGAAGAAAGTTGGAGCATGAGTGTAGAATCTGTAATTTCTTTGTGGACAACTTCAATATGAGATGATACTGTCTCATGATCTGAGATATCATCAAGGAGAGCGAATGCATCACTTTGCTTGCTTTCGAATGGGTTTGGACCAATCCCTTCATTCTGTCTACCAAATATTACCTCCAAGTGAGCCCATAGCTCTTTTGGTGATGAAAAATCAGGGAGGTTATATAACATCCATTCATGCATAGCATCAATCATTGATCCAAAGGCTTTGTCACCTTTATTTAACCAATCAATCTTCTCTTCAGAAGATTCGAACTCTCTTTCAAAACAACAGTCAAAGAGATCATGGCTCTTCAAGTATGCTATCATTTTCGGTTTCCATTCATCATAGTTGAGTGGAGAAAGAGGAGGGATTTCTTCTAAATTCATTGAAGTTGTAGAAGACCTACAAAAACAATAGAGAATATCTGCAACTGCTACTGCTGCAAAAATGCAGAAACCGCTGCAACTGCTGCACTCGAAATCTGGATAATAACCTGTAAAAAACTCTCAAGAATGGAGATAAACAATACTCTCAACATGCTCTGATACCATGTGAAAATCCTCACAGCAGATCTAAGAGATGATGTATACCTCACAAGAGTAATTATGATTGAGCAGGAAAATAGAAGAAGAGTGATCAATACAGTATAATGAGCAACAGAATAATATCGTACAGTAGAACTCGGATAGAAGCAACAATACTTCACACACACTAATTAATTAATCACAATATGGACAAATAAATAGTACAATGCATGAGGATTCGAATGCCTAAGGTGGCAATTCGAATTAGCCTTCATGGAGTGATCAAAGGATCACTGGAGTGTCATCGGAGCACAACTGGAAGTCTTCATCATCATCAGTGGAGTCATCAATGCTCAAGTAACTGTCAACCATCAGTCAAACTGAGTCTGGTAGGTGTAATTGAGTGTAACTGAGTATAAACTGAAGACAACTAGACTGGTAGGTGAAGAAGGGCGAGTTGCTTCCTAAAATCAAGGAAGAAGGGCACATTAAGCAACTGGAGGGCTAAAACTGATCAATGAGAAGCTCTCGGGGGCTGGCTAACTGAGGGCTAGGTGTTGGACTGATGACTGGGATGCATGCAAACCCTAAAAGTGCATGCATGACTGAAAATGTAAATGATCAAAATACTGGTGGGACTAGGATGGAGTATAGGAATATCCTAACATTTGTAATAGACTAACACCATATCTCCTTATGAGAAGATATGAGGACAGACTGATTTATCATACTGTGCCTTAACATGCTTTTTGTTTGCATCAATGGCGACAACATCATCCCTCGTATGCTCATCTAATTGTTCCAATTAATATAATATATGTTCTTTGAGATCACTAGTATCGGGTAAGAGCTCTATATCTAACTTCAAAGATGGAATCTCACACTATATAGGTAATACAACCTTAACTCTATGTACAAGATGGAAAGGAATAAATCTTGTCCCAGTCTTGATAGAGGTTCGGTAAGCCCAAAGAGCTGGATAAAACATGATATGCCAATTATTTCTGTTTTTGTTCACCATCCTCTGAAGAATGGTTTTTAAAGACTTATTGACTACTTCAACCTGTCCATTTTCCTGAGGATAATATGGTGAAGAGAAGTCCTATGAAATCCAAACTTCTATCCAACTTTGACATCATTTTGTTCTCAAAGTGACCGCCATTGTTAGTGACAATCTCCCTGAGGATGCCAAAAAGAGCAATGATCTGGTTAAATACAAAGTGTGTTACAGTTTCACCATCACGATGGAAAGTAGGCATAGCCTCGACCCACCTAGTGAATTAGTTGGAAACCACACTGATATATTTATGGTAATTGGTTGATGTTAAATTATATGTTGTGAAATCAATCCCACTTGGTGAAGGGACCGATGGTGATAATTGGATACAAAGGATCCGGGTGTGCACGCATATTCTTAGTAAAAATTTTACACAGATAACATCTCTTGACTGCTTCAATATAGTCTTTGAAGATCGAAGGCCATAAATGTCCAGCACACAAGATTTTTTGGATTGTAGCAAACCTGGATAAGTGACCGCCATAGGCTCCTCCATCGCAATTATTTAAAACTTTCTTAGCTTCTTCGTGAACTAGGAAACAACAAAGAATAGTATCAATTCCTCAACGATACAAAGTATCACCAACAATGACATAATGTCGAGATTGATGACGAATTTTATCCCTTTCTTCACGAGAAGACTGAGATGGAACCCTTTGGGTTTGCAAGTAAATTGTAATATTTCCATACCAGGGGTCATTTGAGATTATGAGGAAAATATGTTCCTTGGGAAATGAATCACTTTCAATTATTCCTTCAACCTCTCAGGACACATCAGACATTAGCTCGATAAATGCCAAAGACTTCTTTGATTTAGCAGAGGCAAACCCTCAGTCCAACTCCTAAAGGATGACTATCCATTTATAATATTTTTCTCCAATGATCCAATGAGACAAAATATGTTGAAAAGGATTTACATCAGTTATGACAGTATTTTGTCTAAGGAGAATGTAATGTCGAAGTCATTGCATCGCATGCACAACAACTAGTGCCAATTTCTCAACGTGCAAATACCTTAACTTGGGACCTGCTAGATTCTTGATTAAGTAGTAAATAACATGTTCCTAGTGGGAATTATCTTCCTACACTATAACCATTCCTACAGTTGAATATGATGTGGCTATATATATAAGGGAATCTTTGCTATAATATGTAGGACTCATTAATGAGGAAGACACCAAAGCCTTCTTCAATGCATCGAAATATTCTGAGCATTTTCATCACATATGAATGGGATCCATTTCCTTAACAGATGCATGAAACCCCTTTGTGATTTCAACATAGTTTTCTACGAGTCATCGCAAGAATTTAGCTTTCCCATGAAGGCTTTACAATTGATTCAAGTTTTGTGGAGGAGGCAACTACAATATTGTCTCTACCTTGAACAGATCAACCATGATACCATCCTTTGAAACAGTGAAACCCAATAATCTACCGGATTCCATACATAAAATATACTTATGAGTATTTAGTCGAATCCTATAATGTCTACACCTATCAAAGATAGTTCACAAACATTTAGGGTGATCCACTCTCTTCCATGATTTGGCTGTCAGATCATCCAAATAGGCTTCAACAATTTTCTTAATATCGTGGAAAGCAAAAGGCATAGTGCATTGAAAGTTTTCCCAAGCATTCTTGAAGCCAAAAGGCATCTTCCTATATGCAAAATTCCCCCAAGGACATATAAAAGTAGTCTTGTGCTGATCTTTAGGCCAAATCTATATTTGATTATATCAACAAAATCCATCCATAAACGAGAAACTCTCATTACCATCACATTCATCGATAATATGATCAATGAATGGGGTAGGATAATTATCCCTAGAAAAAACTATATTAATATCTCAAAAATCAGTACATACGTGAATGTTTCATTGTTTTTTGTCAACGGGTACCAAGTTGGACACCCATTTTGTCAAAGGGATAGGATAGATAAAATTTGCACATAGTAACTTCTCAACTACTGCTTTAACAACAGTAGCCTTTCTAGGGTTGACATGTATTAGCCTATGTCAAATATGTTTGACATGAGAGTAAGTTTTAAAATTGTGTTCAACAATCGATGGGTCTATTCCTAGAATCTCTTCGTAGGACCAAGCGAAAACATCTCTATATTCCTCAAATAGTGTTGTATAAGTTTTAATTTCATTAGGAGAACAGTCAGCACCAATAAAGACATTTTTTATAACACATGGGGTGTTGGATATATTAATGGGAATAGTTTTGTAAATGTTTTCCATATTCCCCTCAGCATAAACTTGAGAAGAAGCAAGAGGACTCCCATCCCACTCCATAGATCCCGATTTGATGGTTCCATCATTATCAATTCTCAAATCAATCTCATTTGGAAGAAACAATGCACATTGATGCATGTCTTCCCAAGGTTTATCTCCTAAAGACATTGCCTTAATGGTAGCTTCATCGAAGGGAAAAATTGTATCTAAAGGACCATGACATGGTAAAGAACTAACAAACCAAATGGGCATCGAGTACTGACCATCAGGTTCCAAAATGGAATGTAGACCAGCATGGTCTGCTTCTTTTGAAATTGTTACTTGGTAGGCAATTTTGGCTGCAGACAAAGTCGAAGTATTCCGACTACACCCAATTTCATTCGAAGGTTCGGGAAGCTTCCAAGGGTCATTAAAATAGGAAGTCTTAAATTGAGACACCTTAGGTGTGGAATTCATGGCAATTGTGGAAATTGCATGCATCAATGATGCATCTGAATGCAGGTCGGGTGGAGGTAAGTTAAAAGTTCCCATCAATGTAGATACATCTCAACAACGACATTTTTGCAATCCGTCGCAAAATGGATTACAAGGGGGATATTAGATCCATTGTGCTGGTCAAACTCATTTCTTCTTAATGATAACTAATCAATTGTAACACTAGTAGAAATTCGCAAATAAATAACTACGTGACTAAAAAAGTTAGTCATGACACTGTTTTTAAGCTAAATGTGACTAAATTGAGCAGCACAACTAAAAATGACTAAATTAAATCACTAATTTAGTCATCGGATAAAAAATACAACTAAATAATATGTGACACAATTAAAAATGACTAAAAAAACACTATTTTTTTCATTTATTTGGAATAAACTAGAGAAGAGAGAGAGAGAGAGAGAGAGAGAAATAAAAAAGGAAAAGACAATGAAAGAAAAGGAAAATAAATGAAAAGGGGCATTTCTTGAGGGATTTTTTCGGGTCTTGTTTGGGAAAGACTGATTTCACCATTAGAATTTGCACTGGTGCACCTACAATGAATTGTAGGGTTTAGAAGTGTTTTAATGCACATCGATACTATAGGGTTTTGAAGTTTTTCAAATGAAAATCATTGATGAATGCATGAATTTAATCCACAACTGGGAATATAAGGACGTAAACACTCTCCTTTGCTCAATTTCAAGAAGAAGCCCTACTTTCGAGCTCCTTCAAATCCATTTCTAAAATTTTTATACGGAGGCGTAGGAATATAAACCTCGCAGCATGAGTTCGAGTTTGTAAAAGCCATCTAAAATTTTGTGTGGGGATTTTAGTGAAGATCAAAGTTTTATGTGGAGTGTATATAGAGAAATACATGTACTATTCTCTGCCCTTATCCATGAGTTTGTGTTGGTTTTTTGTTTAAAAAAAAAAAATGGAGGGTTGAGTGATCTAGAATGATGGTGTTTTGAAGGATCGAGTGTATGCCATTTACAAATTGATTTGATGGGGGACTAGCAATGCACAGGACCTCTCCTTCCAATGGGGGGATGCTTGGCAGATATTGTTGTGAATATCAAGAGACATAGAGGACCCAGTGTAAGATTGGGAGAGATAAAAGACCGGTCTGTTGCCTATGCCTATTCTTCACAGGACCTTATCAGGAGGAAGAAGCAGAAGCAGTGGAATCAGCCACCAACTACGGTTTTCCGAAATATTTCATATTTCCCAAGTGGGTCTGGTAAGTTATCGAAAATGTGGCCTCTATTAAACATTATCAATGATGAACAATTGTCATTATAGATGACCCAATTTCTCATTGTGGGTTTCCTTTTGACGAACTGCATTTGGATCCTTTAGTTTCAAGGGCACTAGTTAGGAAAGAAATGCATCTGGATCCATCAGTTTTAAAGGAATCAGTGGAGAAACAACTCCATTCCGAACCCTTAGTTTCAAAGGTACCAACAGAGAGATAACTCCATTGCGATCCATTAGAAGGCATAGATTTGACAACAACTACCATTGGATCCATTAGTTTCAAAGCCAAGGAGTTGGAAGTAGGTTCAATGAGATTGGATAGCTCGAATGAAAGGGATTTTGAAAATTCTTTTGTTGGATCGGGTAGTTTCAAAGAGGAAGTAGCTGCAGTGAAACTACAAAAAGTTTATAAACATTACCACATAAGACGTAATCTTGCAAATTTTGTTTTTCTAGTTGAGGAACTATGATTTGTCTCTAATCACTCTCAAACTTTAATGGTTTAAGACTTATGTTGTATTTTTATCTATCCTTCTTAAGTTGTGATGAGGCATTTTGCAATTATTATAATTTCCTTTATATTGGAAGCAAATGAGGTATTATCTATGTGTAATTGAATGTATGTACTGTTGACTTCCAAAATGCAGGTGGCAAGCCATAAACTTTGTGACTCTTAGGCGAAGTATTGTTTCATTTTTTGATAAACCAAAAACTACAATTTCTTGTTGGTCTCGAGCAAGAATTAAGGATGAAAAGGTAATGGTTCTCTTATTTTATCTGGTGTGAGTTCGTTACCATACATTATATTTTAAATTTTTAACATTGGAAGGAATTCAAATGCCAAGCCATTATATGTTCATTCATTTAAATTTTGCAACACTTTGTTGGCAATCATTGCCGCAATAAACAAAGGAAAAAGATTCTTATATCACTCACTGTTTGTATTGAGAAATAATCATTAACAAGTTTGCAAAGGTTTATCCAAGGATGACAAAGCTCACAAACTAGCTTTCCAGCACTACCTTGAGGATTTAATATTATCATGCTTATTAAAAGTCTACATGTTATACAGTACTCTAGATTTGGTTATTGATAAGAAAAAAATAGTCGAGGTATCCATGCTACACTATACACCTTTTTGGGCGAACCATGCTACACTATATTAATACCTTAGTATGGGTTCCATGTACATTTAGTGGGGGAATGGGTGGCTCATTGAAAGAATAAGGATGTTGGCCTCAAAGGATGCTCCCTAGGTTAAAATTTGGATTTTGGCCCATCTCCTTGGAAGGAAACAATTCATTTGTTAGAAGTTGTGTCAAAGCTTCGAGTTGCCAGTTTTGTGTAAACATGTAAGCTGACAATTTATCCAATTTTTGGTACAGGATTTCCCATATGTATTGTTCTCTCAGTTGAGCCTTATAGGACCCTAATACTGAAATGTGAGTGATTTCTATTAACATAAAATGAAGAAGATCTGTTTATTCATTGCTCTAATTTTCCTAGGTCAATGGTATGTAGGTAGGAGCATATATCTTTGGGATTGAAAAGGATCTCAAAAATAAAACCATTGCTTTGATTATGAGATTGAATTGGTCGATTGCAAAGATAATTGTCTCTGATGCCGAGGCAAGGACCAGAGATTTGTATAACACTAAGGTTCCACTTGATTGTTTATGGATGGGTTGTCAAACAGTCTCAAGGTTGTTGGTATTTAAATTTTTAATCTTTTTTTCAGACCAAGTGTCCTAATTTTATTCTTTTTAGAAATACATGATTGTTTAGTTACGTTGGAAGTGTTTTGTTCTCCCACTAGATGTTAGAAGGTTTGTGAGTTTTTGCTTCTGATTAAGTATTTCAGTGTTGTTGTCCCTTCTCACTACCTGGTAACCATGTTTACAGTTCCATTCCTACCACTAGTTGTGTGTGGCTATTTTTATGTTTTTAATGGATAATGTATAGTTTTCCTTTTTCCAACTTCTTTATGGATTTTGTGTGAACCCTCCAAGAGCTTCAATAAAGCAACGGCCATCTTTTTTTTTGTTTTCTAACTATTTTCACTGAATCTATTGATGACCCACATCTAAAATAGATAAGGGTCAACCTGATTCATTTTTTAAAGAGTTGAATGGAGTTTGAAATGAAGCTAATGCTAAGTATCTCGTTTATGTAAGAAGTATAAAGTATGATTCTATCAACTTTTCATATTGTAGGTTCTGTGTTGTATACTTTGTTGCTTTTTTAAAATAGTGCAAGGGTTGTATAAATGATGTGTAGTAAGCCTTTTATATTTTCCAACCCCTCATTCATTCATCAATCTTCGAAATGAAGCAGTGAGATGATCCAAATGGATATTGGTGGCCACTCACCTATTCCACTGGCTCAAAACAGTTTTCCATTTTGGCAATTTTCTAGTAGTTTTTCTATTGTTTTTTGGGTCCTAAACTTTTGGGGTCGTTTTGAGGCCACAAATGATGTTTTTTGGGATTGTAGTGGCACAGAAAATAGTTGTAGGCTCTCCTTTGGGCTTGATCCACTATTGTACTCCTCAGATAGATATTTTTGATGGTATACCAAGCGCCCCAAACATAGATTGTATGCAAAATTTATGACCATAGGAAGTTGATTGTTCAACTAACGACCTCGGGGATGTAAACTTTATGATAGTTCATATCATAGGGTTAGGTTTTTGGATGTTTAGGGTTCTTGCCCTCATACTTATGATACATAGTCCCTTTCGACCTCTTTTTGTATTCAACTTGTCATGAATGAGCGTAGCCATCACATCTCTTCTCTGAGATAAGCTACCACCATTCTAGCTGCTTTATTTTATAGCATGTTCTATTTCTTCCATTTAATATAATTTGTGTTTACTATATCATTGTGTTCCTTGCAACATATCTGTGTATGTGGCTCTATATCTATTCTTTCATTTCGTTCTCACATAAATCCGGATCAGTGGTATTAGAGAAGTCTGCTCTTTCATTATTTTTCCATGCATGTCTCTAACGAGGTCAGAATATAAATAGTTGGGTCTTGAACTAGTTCAACTTTAGGAAGACCACCCTCGGCATCCCAAACCGTCCCCCATGGTTGAGGAAAAAGGATATGATGGAGCAGGAGGTCCTATCAAGATGTCGCTCGAGGAAGCCCTCGCGCGACATAGGAATGAGATGATGGATCATTTTGCCCAAATACTTCGGCAGATGCTGATAGCATCAGAGGGATCGCCAAGTAGAAGCACTCACTTTGGAGAAGCTACACCCTTCAAGGTACAAGTTAACTTTGATATTTTTGTATTTGAAGGTCAGATAGATGTTGATACCATAAATAAATGGTTTAGTTTGATAGAAGGTTATGTCTCTGTCCATAATTTCTCCAATGTGGAAAATATTGATTTTGTGCTCCTTAATGCGATGCCCCAGGTGAAAGATTGGTGGGACACTTATTGTGAGAAAAATGCCACAGACAGGATTGATATTTCTAGGGGCGAGCCCACCTGGGAATGTTTTGTGGAATCCCTCAAGAAGAAATATTATCCCGTTGGTAGTTATGATGACCAATACACAAAATGGAGTACTTTGCGGAAGGAGAGGGACCAAATGGTGACATAGTACAGTAACAACTTCCATACCTTGTGCACAAATCTCGGTATTAGGGACTTCAAGTGGCACCCGATTTTGAAATATTGAAGCATCCTGCATAGGTACGTTCGAACTGAAATGGAGTTCCTGGACATCTCGTCATTAGGCATCACTTATCAATATGTTGTCAAAAGCAAGCAAAAAATTTAAGCAGAAGAATAAGCGGGAGTTTGGGTCTGCGAATCCACCGCAGAAGCAAGGAGACAAAGAAGCACATTGGGAAATTATGTGAGTTCCATAAGATCCCTTGGCACAATATTGATGAATGTCGCTAAAATCAGTCATTGGTGACCGAGATCAAGGCTTCAAAGTCAGATCTCGGTTCCAAATTTGATGTCGAACCCGACATCCCAATTGCAAACAAGGGCAAGTGGATCATTGATGCGGAATCCATTTTTACCATCGATACCACAAAGTTCCAACCCAACGATCCAGAGGAGTCAGAGGAAGGAGAATGACTTTTCCACTCACAGATGTGGGTCAAGGGAACTACACTGCATTTCAATATTGACAGTGGAAGCCAAAAGAACCTAATTTTGACATAGGTTCTCAAATGGTTGAGGTTGCAAACGACACCACGCCCGCAACCCTACAACATTGGGTGGCTTAACCAAGTACGTGACATCCGTGTCAATCAACAATGTCGCCTACCCTACGACATCAAGCCCTTCAAAGATGAGGTAACATGTTATGTTTCCCCACTTGAATTTTGTGTTGTTCTCTTAGGACAACCATATATATGGAAATTTCATGCTATGTATGAATCTAGGACTCATAGTGTCATTGTTAATTTTGGAAAGCAAATCCACAAGATACCAAAGAAAATTCCCACCATTGCAGTGTCTCTCATTACAACTAAGAAGTGCAGGAAGGTAATCTCCCAGAATGGAAAATTTTTCCTCTTCATGATTCATTATGAGGGTGAGAAAAAGATCGTAGAAAATTCCACTACCTCTACAAGGGATCCCTCTATACAATAGAAACAAGTGGACAAGGTGGTGGAAGCATACAGAGACATATTCACCACACCTGCTGGGGTGCCAGTACATTACTAGGTCAAGCATTCCATTGATTTGATACCTGGGGCACCTTTACCTAATGGGTCGGTAGACAGGCGTTCCCTCATGGAAAATGAAGAAATCAAACTTTAGATTCAAGAATTAGTCCATAAAAGGCATATTCGACCCAACTCCTCATCTTGTGGGGGTCCAATTGTGTTGGTACAGAAGAAATATGGGACATGACGACTCTATATTGATTATAGAGCTATAAACAAAATCACAATCCGAAATCGTTCTCTCATTCCCCAAATCGATGACCTTCTTGACCAGCTCAAGGGTGCCAAATATTTCAATAAGATTGATCTGAAGTCTGTCTATCATCAGGTGCTAATTGAGGAGACTGATGTCTGGAAGACTGCCTTCAAATATCGAGAAGGTCTCTTTGAGTGGTTGGTCATGCCTTTTAGCTTGACTAATGCTCTAGTAACTTTCATGAGGATGATGGGCGATATTCTACGCCCATTCACTAATTCTTTTGTGGTCATATATCTAGATGATATCCTCATCTACAGTAGAACGTGGGCATAACATTTGCAGCATATCGATCGGGTCCTCGGCACCCTGCAACAACACACAAGTTATATGCCAATCTAGAGAAGTGCTCATTTCACATGGAGATGATTAAGTATATGGGATACATTGTGGATGAACATGGTGTGCATGTGGATTCATCCAAGATCCAATCCATTCATCACTCGCTGACATCGACAACTCTCACAGAGCTTTGCAACTTCTTAGGAGTTGCCAACTTCTATTGTAGGTTTGTGTTGGGATTCTCTAATATTGATTGGGCCCTTAGCCAAGTGACCAAAGGGGGATCTAAGGTGAAGTTTGTTTGGTCCAAGCCACAACAACAAGAATTTGAGGAATTGAAGCAATGCTTATGTTCAGTGCCCTTCCTTACCTTACCAGATCTGCAACAACCCTTTGAAATTGAGACAGATGCTTCAGACTATGTTGTTGGCACAGTCCTCAATCAACATGGCCATCCAATGGCGTATCATAGTGAGAGGATTTTAGATGCAGTCTGCAAGTACCCTATTTATGACAAGGAAATGTATTCCATTGTCCATTAATCCTGCCGCCAATGGAAGCATTACATCCTAGGCAAAGAGATGATCATCCACACTGATCACAAGCCCCTGTAGTTCATGCAAACATAAGGAACGTTACAGAATGAACGTCACCAAAAGTGGTCCACATACTTGCACCAATTCCACTTGAACATTAAATATAAGAAGGGAAACACCAATCTAGTTGTTGATTACCTTATTCGACCTCCAGTAACAACATTGACCACAATGCTTAACTCTTGTGGCCTCGAGACCTTTGGGTGGCCTCAACTATATGATTATGATCTCAAATTCACTCCCACCTATAAAGCACTATGTGCAAGCACACCTGTGACACACTTTAATCTCCAGGAAGGATTGCTATGCCACATGGGCCATCTTTGTCTTCCTTCAAGTGAACGTGCGAAGCAGATTTGGGATGTGCATTGTAGTTGGGTGGTAGGGCACTTTGGCACTGAAAAGACTGTGGCGGTGTTGCAGAAGTATTTTTATTGGCCCAAGCTCCAACAAGATGTCAGTATATATATTAGATCATGCACTTCTTGCACCATCGTGAAACCTGCCATTAAGAAGCAGGGGTTGTACACCCTCTTCCTACTCCTAATGGGCTGTGGGAATCCACCTCCATGGATTACATGTAAGGACTACATTCAACCAAGCATGGTAATGACTGTGTGTTTGTGGTCATGGATTGATTCTTTAAGATGGCCATTCTGACAACTTGTAAGAAGAGCACATCCGCTAAAGCCACTGTTAAGCTCTTCTTTGAGCATATTTGGGTTCATTTCAGGCTACGACAGACTATCATTTCATATCGGGACAATAGGTTTCCAAGCACCTTCTAGTCTAGCCTATGGTTATTGATGGATACCAAGCTCACCAAATAGACTGCCTTCCACCCCCAGACCGATGGACAGACAGAGGTAGTCAACTGGATGATTGTGCATATTCTGAGAATATACAATTCTAAACATCCATGCACATGGGATGAGAGTCTTCCATATGTTCAACATAGATATAACAGATCCCTTCATAGCTCTATTAGACATTGTTAACGGACAATCCACTCGGGCGGACACGAGACGGATCTCCCTAGTTCAAGTGAATCTAGAACAAATAGTACAGAATACAAAAATAATTTCCTAGATCTAGTTACAGATCGAGTACTTAGATATCATACCTTTCAGATCGCGGATCCTTCTCCTTGTTGTTGCTCCAAGTCTCGCGGTCGTCATATCTCCAGCTGCAAGACCTGTCAAGACAATATGGAAACGATACAAGCAGTACAAGATATCTAAACAATAACTGATCTAAACTAACAGTCGAAGAAGAAAGTTCTAAACATCATCAACGAGACAACATTTATGGAAAGAGATTATATTAACTGTATAAAAAGTGGGAATACATAGAAAAGATGAAGCTACAACCAAAGACTCAATGTTGCATCCTCCATCCAACATGTCCAAGCCAAGTCTCCAAGATGGTACAAGCTTCCCAATCACCAGTATGGATCCTATCAACATAAGGGTACCATAGACCTTCCCCCCTCTCATGGAGAGATTGGGTGTTTATATAGGGCTAAAGAGATAGGGTAGGTTGAGGATTAGGGAGAGATGGTTAAGGGATCTTTCCATAAGGTTAAGAACCGAAATGCCACCTCACCTAGAACCTAGGGATAGGCCTCCACATCACTCATCTTCGAGAATGGGCTCAAAGATACTCTTTTATCCAAATAATCGACATCGTCGCAGGTTGCATTAGGATAACCTGCGACGTCGCATGTTGCATAAGGGAAGACTGCGACGACCTTGAAAAGTAGGTCAGTTAAGCCCTCCAGTCATGGGAAACTTCAGGGATGTGTTTTTACTCTAAAATGGGTTTAGGTAAAATAGCAAAGAGTTTACACAATGGTCAAGATGATGACATTATCACAACGGTCATGATGACGACACTTGGTCATAATGACGATACTTGTAATGGTCATGGTGACGACACTAGGTCGGGATGACGACACTTGCACAAGGGTGACGACATTTTGGTGTAACAGAATGCCCCACAAAGCATGAAGCTGACGGAATGAGACAGGTGAAATGCTTTGTAGTAAGAAAAATGGCAAGAACTTGCTGGTTGGAAGGAATTGCTGCAGAAATGACCTGAGATCCACAAGTGTCATACAACACAAAACATGGCTGTCGACCAATACATTGCATATCCATGATAGTAAAGACCGACTGAACACAATCATGGCTACTAGACACAATCATAGATCCATGATGAGATGATAACACAACCACGACCAATACAAAAGTGGATCTGTGTAACTCTGAACTGACAACACAGCCACGACCAATACAAAAGTGGATCTGTGTGTCCCAAACAATCTCCATTGCAACCTGGGTAGGAAAGAACTTCCCTAGGGTCTTCAAGCTGAACCCGCAATGATACGAATCTATCCATGTGATTACAATGTTTTGGAGTCAAACATGGTAGAAACCACCTGATTACCAGTCATTAATGTATACCGTTAACAAGTGCGAGGGAGATCACCATTAATGTCAATGATTCCCAAGGTATCACAGTACATATCATCAAGCGTGAATAAATGAGCTGAAGTCGAACGCAAGATGAAATATTTCAATCAAGAGTCAATGATGTAAACTCATGTTGAAAGCGAGGTAACCTGCCATTGAGGCATGCAGGCCCAAGGTACTTGGTTGGTTTCTAATTTCAATCCTCGGATGTTGATTTGAAGTCGACGAGGATGAACTCATCGAAGGAGGGCCATAATGAATCCCCCATCATCGACATGAAACTCGATAACAGATGTTTGGTGTAGATCGGACGATAGAGTAATGTGCAAGACTGACTCAAGGTAGACCATCATGATTGAAGGTGTACTGACTGCAGATAATGAGGAACAAACGTCTCTTGAACATGGGCATGGCATGACTTGGCAGTATTGACTTGAAAATAATGATCCCAACCCCTAATGCAACTGATGGTGGAAGCATTCTTTGGCTGATCCAAAGGAGTGACAAGACTCATGGAATTGAGAGGACTCGAAGACAAACAGATTACCCAAGTACTGAATGCAAAATGCAAGCGAGTGCCATGATCAAGAGTGACTATGTACTGCCGTAGTTAATATGTAACACAAAATCTTCCCTTTTTCCCCATCATGATTGATGAGTGCCTCATGTGTTTTTGACGAGCTTGATGAGGGTAACTAGATGCTCGATATAGCTCATCTCATAGATGAGTCCAATCCCAAATGTTTCATGAACCTAGGAAAGGAGGGGTTCGTCCCATAATGGGCCCTTCAATGTTTAAAATTTAATGAGTCCAGAGAAGGAAAACTCGACGTCATTTCATGTTTAGAGAGTCTGAAAAGAACTAAAGGAGACTCCAACGGTCCTTTTTCGTAAAGTTAGCCTCGTCGCCTGAAAAAGGGTAAAACAACGCGGGAGAGGACTCTTCCAGCCATGGTTGGTTGGAGTATTCCTTTTTCGTAAATAGTGCTTCCTGGTCTGAAAAAGGGGTAAACTATCACCAGAAAGACGATCATTCAAATGCTTTTACAAGCGTGAAAGCATCAAGTTCACTTGGCAATCTTTTCCTATTTAGGGATTCTGAAAAGAGCTTAAAAAGGACTCCATGAACAACTTTGTCATGGTTGATGACCGAGTACGACAAAGGAAAAAGTAAACTCGGCACAGTTCCTTTTTCGTAAATAGTCTAGCGAGGCCGGATAAAATGATAAACCTATACTCGTTAGACACACCTTTTTAACTCAAATTTTTAACGGGCACGACAATGGTATCAAAAGCACTCAGAATCTTTTTCATATTTAAACCAAAGCACGAAAAAGTAAAAAGTAAGCTCAAACCACTTTTCATGTTTTAACCAGAGCACGAAAAAGGTGAAAAGTAAGCTCAAACCACTTTTCATGTGTCAACCAGAGCACGAAAAAGTGAAAACTAAGGTCAAACACTATCTTGTTGTTTTTAACGTGCTCGAAGATATGTTGGAAGAATGCTCATGATGTCTACTTCATTTTTTAACGAGCTTGTAACATAAAATGAACTATGCTCGGGATAATTTTCATGGTTTAATGTGCTTGAAACCTAAAAAAGGAAAGTATGCTCGAAAATGTTCCCAATGGTGGATTTCTTCCCATCATGAAATCCAAAGGTTGGTGTGTGCCCCCAGCATGATTTCTAGAAGTAAGTGACTTAGCTCCAACGTGGTGTGGAGAGGCGATCGAGTTGACTTCAACGTAACTTCCAGAGGTTGAAGACATGCCCCCAAGCTTCATTTCATCCGCTTAAGGCATAGGCGGGTGAAAAGAAGGTTCATGTACTAAGTCTACGAGGAGACTCGACTCAGAGGGAAAGGATATGTTTCATTTTTTAACGAGCTTGACACAAGATTAGAACTCTACTCATGGTTAAGGCCCATTGACGGGTTCCTTCCCAACATGATGCCCAGAGGTTGGTAAATGCCCCCAACATGATTGCTAGCAGCTTAACATGGTAGTGTTCCCTCAACATGACTGCCGACGGTACGACATTTGGCATGCCCCCCAAGCTTCATTTCGTCAAAAAATGCTACTTGCTAACCCAACTACCAACCTGTCTACTAATATGAAAATGTTCGCCAAGGGGGGGAAAACGAGAATCAGAGGAAATGAAGGTTCAAGTTCTAACTCTAGTGAGAGACTCGAACCGATGGAAGGGAGATCTATTTCATTTTTACACAAGCTTGAAATAGACACTAACTATGCTTGAGGGGCCCATCTTATTTTTTAACGAGCTTGAAATGGAATAAAACTATGTTCAAGGGGGCCCATCTTATTTTTTAATGAGCTTGAAATGGAATAAAACTATGCTCGAGGGGGTCCATCTTATTTTTTAACGAGCTTGAAATGGAATAAAACTATGCTCGAGGGGGCCCATCTTATTTTTTAACGAGCTTGAAATGGAATAAAACTATGCTCGAGTGGATGGTTTCATTTTTATGCAAGCTTGAAACCAAAGGTAAACTATGCTTAGAGGGGTCTATCTCATTTTTTAACGAGCTTGAAATATAATAAAACTATGCTCCAGTGGATTGGTTTCATTTTTATGCAAGCTTGAAACCAAATGTAAACTATGCTAGGGGGGTTGGTTTCATTTTTTAACGAGCTTGAAACATAACATAAACCATGCTCGTGGGAACCTATTTCATTTTTTAACGAGCTTGACGTAGAAACAGGAACTATGCTCATGTGAAATGGTTTCATTTTTATGCAAGCTTGAAATCAAAGAAAAACTTTGCTTGAAGGTTGGTTTCATTTTTTAACGAGCTTGAAATAGAACATAAACTATGCTCGTAGGAATCTATTTCCTTTTTTAACGAGCTTGACATAGAATGGGAACTATGCTCAGTGAAATGGTTTCATTTTTATGCAAGCTTGAAATCAAAGAGAAACTTTGCTTGAAGGTTGGTTTCATTTTTTAACGAGCTTGAAACATAACATAAACCGTGCTCGTACCCCTCATCCTCAGGGGGGATAAACCACTAAAACATGTGGAACATTTAGGGAAGTCTGATGACTAGGAGTCATATGATGAGTGGGTGTCATGAAGGAAAGCTGATCAACGGTCACAATCCTCCCACCATGAGGAAAATACATCACTCGAAAGAGTGTGGACACTATAGCTTTCATAGCATAGACATAATCACGTCCAAGGAGTAGATTGAAATCTAAAGGACCTTGGACAACCATGACATCAATATAAACAGTTTTACCTCTCAACATGACAGGTAACTGCGGGAGAATCCCTAACGGTCCAGTAGGCCTTCTATTAAAAGCCAAAATCTGGTCAGTTACTGGCACAAGCTGAGGGGAACCTATAGCTTTCCAAGCAGTTGAGGATAAAATACTAACAGAAGCTCCCTCATCAACTATAGTACGAAAGATTTCTTTATCGGAAACTCCTATAGATATTTGAAAAGGAACACTCGAAGGAAGATGAGAATCTGTTAGATCATTCCAATCAAAGGAGATGACCTCACTACGTGGGGGGGGTCCTGTAGGAATGGACAGGATTTCCCCTTGCCTAGGACATTCTGAACTGACTAGGAAAACATCAGCGGTTTCCAATTCACTCTCACTTGGAAGATAAGAATGAGACAAATATTGTGTCATGGTGATTGGTTCAGTCTGGACTTTCTCCAATGACAGAGTGGGATCGAGTGGAGATGATAGCGACTTGATCACTTCACTCTCGGAAGGAAGAGTGGGATCAATTACAGATGAAACTGAATTGATCACTTGGTCAACCAGCGGGGGATCGAGGGACAACTTACTATCGCTTGTTGGAAGCACCTGTTGAGAACTAGTAATATCTTCCAACCATCGTGAAGCTTCATACATGCTTGGACAAAGGAAAGTACGGTGCATACCCTTGCATATTAAGCAGGGGTACAAGACTTTACTCTTCCGACCCTTCACCAACGGGTCACTGGTCGAGGGAGTGTCATCAACATGATGGTCAGAGGTTGACGATACAAGCGGTTTGGGTTTTTTAGACCACACTTCTTAACACACGGGAAAGACCGGGACAATTCTTGAGAAGGTGATCACCCTTGCAAAGTTTGCAAGGGAACTTTGGCTTACGAGGTGTTCTCATAGAATGAGTGCCATCAGAGGCAAATGGTTGACGCTTGGTCTCTTTCTTATCTTTCTTCTTCTTAATCTTCCTTTTCTTCTTCTTCTTATGCACCTGATTACTAACACTAGAGCTTTCAGTAGGAGAAGAGGAAGAGACGGAAGCCGATTCAACTTTCGACGAAGAAGGAGAATGGTCACCATGAGACTGATGCTCATGTGGTGAAGGACCTAGGTTCGACACAATTGGTGCACTTGGTGTAACCAGATTGGAGAATAACCATACTGGTAATCCTATCGTCAATCCAGGAAGACTCAACGTAGCCATAAAGGGAGGACCAACAGTTCCACAAGGGGGAATAACAAATGGCATACCTTGGAAAGGGGCCTCTTGGTTGGTAGTCCCAGAAGAATCTTCCATATCTAAACTTCCTAAGAGTCTCTAAAGTGCCACACAAGTCAAGCACTACTCAAGTCTAAAAGCCACAGGCAAACTGTGTAAATAGGAGTGGATTCAAAGTCTGGAACCTCACAGGATTATCAAGGCATCGCAAACCGCTATATACTGCAGGGGTCCAACAATATGACGCGACAAGGAGGATTGGGACCATACCCTTGCCTGCATACCCCAATTACCTGGACAATACGCGCGTGTTAATCTCCCCAAGTGTTGTTCTCGATGTATTGCTTTTCCAAGACGGCCAAATGGTTAACTCGGTTGGTTTCAGGAATCCTAAGGGTGTCTCCCGATATACTCAAGGTACGTGGGAGCTCAAAATCCATAGTGGTGCTGTCTAATGCACAGCTGTTGGCACGAGACCTTCCGATATACGTGTCGAGTACATGATACACCCTTTGATATACGCCAAGTACGGATTATGGTACTTGGTGGGTACGTGAAGGAGCTCGATATATCGATGTACGTGGAAGACTACAATACCCCCGGACTACAGTGCTGGAAAATAACGACAGCTGCCATGCTTAACGACGCCGGAACACGTCTCTAACTTACACACAGTTACTAAATGATTTTAACCTAAGCTAGCGTTAATTTTATCTTGTATGGTTAGGTGAATGCATGAGGTGAGTACATAAATGTAAATATAATGCAATCCTCAACTACATGATAATGCACATTTCCTTTCCTTTTCAATGAAAACTACTTAAGGTAAGGAGAGATTTTTCTTTCTTTCAAACCAAAAATACTTGAGTAGTAGCGAAAAGAAGAATTCCTTCCTAGAGTGCAAATAATTCTAACTTTCTACAATAATCAGCTAAAAAGTGCAAAGAAAACGAAAGATGCAACTAATCTTAACAATGTGTAAGACAAAATGATGAAGCACTTTTCAATTTTCAAGTGCATGTACCAAAAAATGAAATTTGATAACTCAACGCTTTTCATATCTATATACAAAAAGTGAGAAGATATCTACAGCACTCTAATCTTTCATAAATTCCCAAAGAAAAACGGCAAGCACCCAAACAACTCAAAGGTACCCAAGAAAGGCTCAAAATCTACCAAATGCAATACTTATAACTCATTTCATATCTTTTTACACTTGAAAAAGACACATCTAAGCCACGAAAGAAGGATTCCACTAACGTTTCCAATCAACTGCAAGACAAAGGAAAGCATTTAACAATCTTATCTAACTCAAATGCATACAAATCTGAAATGAATCTTTCTTCTTCGTATGAGTGTGAGACCAAGAATTTCAAATGATCAAATTAAAGCAAGAAGAATACTTATGTTTTCCCAAATTCATGAATATAGCAAAAGAGTGGCAAAATCAAGCTTTTCTTTGAACTGAAGTGGAGACAAAGAATCAATCTTTCCCAAAAATGATTGAATAGCTCAGCATGTAAGGGAAACAAGATGCATAACCCAAGAAAGAGAAGCTCAAAAAGACATGGATATCCCACACTCTTCAAGTCTTTAAAAACAAACCAATCACGCCAAACCAAAAAAATGATCTCAAAACCTTGAGATGGCCAGATGGGTCGAAAATAGAACCCATTTTGATTAAAAATGCAAGCAAAACACTAGTTTTTTACTCAAGGGGCCAAACATGAATCCAAAACTCAAAAGACCCAAAAACCAATACAAATAAGCCAAACAAAAACATTGTTGGACAAAAGGGTCTCTGCCTGGAAGGTACAGTGCAGAGGAGTCTGTACACAAACCAAAACTCAAATCAGAAATGGAGAAAAGGTGCTTGTATGGCAAAAACGGCAGATCAACGCACTCTGTGCTTGTTCACAGTACGACGTCGCAGTTCAAAAAACACACAGTGTCGCTCTGGGTACACTGACCAGGTGCGACAGGCGAGATCTAAGTTCAAAAATGAACCACCAGATAATGAGCAATAAATAGGTCTTCAAATGGGATGTGCAAAACTCAGAGGAAGGTAATCAGACTCTTCACAGTGAAGATCTGATGGTGAAAAGGCTTCAGAGGTAAAAAGATGGCTTGCAAAAGCAATCAACTGAAAATGACTTCAAATTGAAAACTGAAACAATGTTCATTACCCAGTATGGTCGCCAGATTTGTTAATGGACAATCCACTCGGGCGGACACGAGCCAGATCTCCCTAGTTCAAGTGAATCTAGAACAAATAGTACAGAATACAAAACTCATTTCCTAGATCTAGTTACAGATCGAGTACTTAGATATCATACCTTTCATATCATGGATCCTTCTCCTTGTTGTTGCTCCCAAGTCTCACGGTCGTCAGATCTCCAGCTCCAAGACCTGCCAAGACAATATGGAAACGATACAAGCAGTACAAGATATCTAAACAATAACTAATCTAAACTAACAGTTGAGGAAGAAAGTTCTAAACATCATCAACGAGACAACATTTATGGAAAGAGATTATATTAACTGTATAAAAAGTGGGGAATACATAGAAAAGATGAAGCTACAACCAAAGCCTCAACGTTGAATCCTCCATCCAACATGTCCAATCCAAGTCTCCAAGATGGTACAAGCTTCCCAATCACTAGTATGGATCCTATCAACATAAGGGTACCATAGACCTCCCCCCCTCCCATGGAGAGAGTGGGTGTTTATATAGGGCTAAAGAGATAGGGTAGGTTGAGGATTAGGGGGATATGGTTAAGGGATCTTTCCATAAGGTTAGGAACCGAAATGCCACCTCACCTAGAACCTAGGGATAGGCCTCCACATCACTCATCTTCGAGAATGGGCTCGAAGATACTCTTTTATCCAAATAACTGACATCGTCGCAGGTTGCATTAGGACAACTTGCGATGTCCGCGTGTTGCACAAGGGCAGACCTGCGACGACCTTGAAAAGTAGGTCAGTTAAGCCCTCCAGTCATGGGAAACTTCAGGGATGTGTTTTTACTCTAAAATGGGGTTTAGGTAAAATAGCAAAGAGTTTACACAATGATCAAGATGACGACATTATCACAACGGTCATGATGACAACACTTGGTCATAATATCGATACTTGCAATGGTCATGGTGATGACACTAGGTCAGGATGACGACACTTGCAACACTTGCGGACACTTGCACAAGGGTGACGACATTTTGGTGTAACAAACATAACCCTTTTTAGGTGTTCCTAGGGTTCCAACCATTGGCCCCAATTGATGTAGCTCTTCCCATTGCATCCACATAGAAGGAATATTCCCATGCTCAGACCGAGGTTGATAAGGCCACTAGATTTGATGAACGAATCCATCACATCTGCCAACAGGTCCATGACATTTTGGAAAAATCCAATACCAAGTACAAGTAGCAACATGACCAACATCGGGTTCCACACAATTTCCAGGTGCGTGATAAGTTTTTTTTTACATTTGCAGAAATAGAGGCTCAACAGGCCCCATCACAAGATTCATACACTTCGATATGGGCCATACAACATCATCAAGGCAGGCAGTGAGAATGCCTTCGAATTAAGCATTCCTCCATTCCTTGGCTTGCACCCAATATTCAATGTGGAGCTCATTCGCCCATATTTTCCACCATTTCTAAACACATCGGAGGTGGCAGAGAAATTGGCACCAACAAATATTAACCTTGAATGCATGCAACATGAAACCACTTATTGGATCATGGACATATAAGTTAAGGGCAACTGTCAACTAAAGATCCAACTATATCGGGTTGTCAAAGCAGGGCAACTACTCCACCAAGGAAAGTGGCTCACCAGGAATCAACCTCAACAAATTTTTCCCCATTTAATGGGGTCACTCAATGTAATGGATACCATTTCTTCCTAAGGGGGGAGGAATGATCCAAATGGATATCAATGGCCACCCACTTATTCCACATTCTAGTAGTTTTTCTACGTTTTTTTGGGTCCTGAACTTCTGAGGCCATAAACATTTTTTTTGGGCTTGCAACTACCCAAACGATAGTTGTAGGCTCTCATTTGGGCCCAATCCACTATTGTACTCTTCGGCTATATCTTTCCAATGGTCTATTGAGCACCCTAAACGGAGATAGTATGCAAAAGTTATGACCCCAGTAAGTTGATTGTTAAACTAACCACCTTGGGGCCGCAAACTTTATGACGAATCATCTCCTAGGGTTGGGTTTTTGGATGTTTAGGATTCTTGCCCTCATACTTATGATAAATAGGCCCTTTCAACCTTTTTTTGTATTCAACTTGTATTGAATGAGTGTAGTCATCACATCTCTTCTCATAGATAAGCTACCACCATTCATAATTGCAAACTTTATGACGGATCATCTCCTAAGGTTGGGCTTTTTTTTTTTATGTTCAAGGTTATTTCCTTCGTACTGATGATAAATAGGCCCTTTCAGACTCTTTGTGTATTTAACTTGTCATGAATGAGCGTAGTCATCACATCTCTTCTCATAAATAAGCTACCACCATTCTAGCTGCTTTCTTTTACAGTTTGTTCTATTTCCGCCATTTAATAGAATTTGTGTTTACTAAATCACTGTGCTCATTGCAATATATATGTGTATGTGGTTCTATATTTGTTCTTAAATTTTTGCTCGATCTTGACAGCATATCGATAAGCAACTCCCAATGTCGAGACATCCACGAATTCCATTTTGGTTCAGATGTACCTATGCAAGCCACTATAATACTTCATAACTAGGTGTTGCTTGGAGTCTCTAATACGAGTTTTGCATGCAACTTATGGAAGTTGTTAGTGTACTCTGGCATGATTTGGCCCCTCTCCTGCCGTAGAGTTGTTCATTTTGTGTACCGGTCGTCATAGTTTCCAACGGGGTAGTATTTCTCCTTGAGGGCTTCCACAAAAGATGTCCAAGTGGGTTTGCCCTAAAAACTAGTTGTCTTGTCTGTGGCGTTTTGCTCATAATAAGTGTTCCACCAATATTTCACATGGGGCACAACCTTAAGGAGTGCAAAGACAATATTTTATGTACTGGAGAAATTATTGACAGAAAAATAGCACTCTAGCAGACTCAAACCATTTATCTAGGGAATCAAACATCTATTTGGACTTCAAATAAAGTAATATCAAATTTAACTTGTGCCTTAAAGGGTGTGGCTCCTCCGAAGTAACTTCTTGATGATCCCTCCATTGCTGTCGACATTCATTGAAGGATTTGGGCGAAATTGTCCATCATCTTGTTCCTCTGTCACGCATGGGATTCCTCGAGCAACAACTTTACAAGATCTCTTTCCTTGTTATCTCTCTTTTCCTTGGACATGGGAGGCGATTTGGGCTGGTGAGGGTGGTCTTTCTCAAGCTCAACTAGTTCAAGACCCATCGACCTAATCGGGGACATGCATGGAGAAATAACAAAAGAGTATATTGCTCTTATACCACTGATCTAGATTTATGTTAGAATGAAATGAAAGAGCATATATAGAACCACATTCACAAATATATTGCAAGAAACACAATGATATAGTAAACTCAAATTCTATTAACTGAATGAAATAGAAAAGACTGTAAAATAAAAGCAACTAGAATGGTGGTAACTTTATCTTTGAGAAGAGATGTGGCAACTACGCTTATTCGTGACAATCTGATTACAGAAGGAGTCCGAAGGGCCTTTTATCATAATCATGAAGGAAAAAACCCCAATCATCCAAAAATATAACCCTAGGAGATGAACCGTCAAAAGGTTTGCGGGCCTTGAGGTGGTTAGTTGATATGTCAACTTCCGGGGGCATAAATTTTGCATACGATCTTCATTTAGGGCACTCAGTAGCCCGTTGGAAATGTTTAGACTAGAAGTACATATTTCTTCATCTAAACCTATATTTGGTAATATTTGGACAGTTTCATTGCCAAAGAAAGTCGTTTAGGGCCTCAAAACAATCCTAAAAGTTTAGGACCTAAAAAATTGTAAAAAAAAATACCAAACTGGAAAAATTGTTTTCAGGAAATGGAATAAGTGGGTGGCCACCGATATCCATCTAGATCACCAACTAATGATTTCATCCTCCTCATAATTTTTTAGGGCACTAGAAGTTAGTCTTCTAACACAAAAGTTCCATTCATCATCTTTTTCTCCTTCCAAATCCAAATCATCTGCCTTCTTTGAACCATGAGACCATGCATTCATGCCATCAATAGTAGTTGCATCTACCATTGATCAGTAAATCCCTAATAAATGAAGATCCCTTATCAACTCCTCAAACAACCTATAACTGCTTTTGCATCCAATCTAGGCGTCCTCTCCAATTCTCACACTTGTTCCTATTTTGACCTTCTAAGTTAGCCATTTTCCAATAAATGGAAAGCCTTTCGCCAATGCTTTCCATATAATTGAACCCCCATTCTAGCTATTTATTTATTTTCTAAGCCAATCAATTGTTGAAATCCTTCTCATCTAATTATTTTCATAACCTTTCCCCACATAAATTCATTAAAAATTAGCCTCCATAAACTTTTTGCTACAACTGCTACACTTAGCGCATGGATATTTTCAAACCCAAACCTCCAACTTCTTTCATATTTGCAAGTTTGGACCATTTCACTAAAGGTTTTCTTTCATTTTCCTCTTTCTTTCCCAAAGAAAAACTATTTTTGTTTTCTTGGTTTTAGTTAGAATAACTTTAGTAATGTGAGCAATGACCATCCAATACATTGGGATGCTTTCCTACACATCCTTTATCGGAACCAATCTCCATTCCATTAACGACCATTTATTGCACCATAGTGATATTATAGGCTTCAATTTTGTTGTACAACCAAATCCAATCCTCATAATCACTAGGTTTTAGATTAAAACCTAAGTACTTTACTCGAACTAAATCCATAAAATTAATTGGAAACATATTTGAAATCTGGGATTTATCTCCCTCACTTATCTCATTGAACAACAATGTGGAATTTCTCAAATTAAACCCCAATCCTATATCCTTGCAATAGGCATCCCATATCTCCTTTATTCCTCTGATATCCCTTAATAAACCTTTCCCAGATATCATGATATCATCAACAAAAAGTAGATGACAATGCTTACCTCTTCACAGACGTGCATCCCTTTCAACAAACCTCTTCTCCTTGCATCCTTGAACAACATACTTAATCCTTTGAACTAACTTCCTCATCTACAATTAATTTTGGTATTTTCACCTATGCATTTTTATTTTTACTTGTAAACCTTGTAGGATAATTACAATCTGCACATAAACAAACGATGGTGCGGCAACCCTTACAACACAATGGAATTTTATAATATATAATCAACTGAAGGCCCATGATCCCTAAACAATCTCAATCTCTAGTGGCAAATTCTTGCGTAAATCAACTTCTACAATAATTTTAACCAACATCATATCCATTTTTGAATTGAAACTATCTTCCATAGCAATGAATTATCCAAAGGTATTTCCAACCCCTTCCAAAAAATTCGAGTTCCACAACTCTAACGAGATCCCCGAGAAAAGTATCCAAATATGTTGCAGAAAGGTTGGTTCTCTTATAGGATGAAAACCCGACTTCCAATTCTTTAAAAATACGGTCTTGTGGGTCCCCCATTTCCAAGCCCTATATAGGAGTATATTTGTATCCTATTGACTCTTCACCGTAAAACATATTCATCCCTAGACAAGAACATGGAAGACAAGGATATATCCCAAGACGAGACTCCAATGCTCTAATAACCATATCCTCATGGATGCCCCACCCATTGCTTTCCCCCCATAAAATGACCTATCAGGGATGTCTACATGAGACCTTCTACCTCCTCCATGCCAATGCCCACCCCTAACACCATCTTCACCCTTTTTTTTATTAGTACCCCAATACATGTTTTTTACACTTCCTTAGATTCAATGGAGGACTCACTTCCATGTTGCTTCTGCCAACCCTTAGCTCTACTATACCCTTCACTAAGTGAGACATTGGAAAGTTCTCACCCTTTCCCTTTTCATTCAACTCATATGAAAAACCCTCAAATTCCCCTTCCTGACCTTTGTTGGTCTAATTATGAAATGAGAAACTTACACCGGGGCCATAACTAAATGTATTATGCAAAGTACAAATATGAAACATGTATAAGAGTGAATACATTATTACTTTGAAAAGGTTGGTATGAATCTCCTCTCAAGGACCATAAAGTATTTAACCCATCCTTCTCAGGATTGATGCTTACATACCATACATGTGTCGAATCAAATATTGGTGAAATTTGCCTTCTGATTATAGTTTGAATATCCTTTAAATGTTGTGTAAGATTCCAATAGTCTAGAACCTCTTGATGTGACCAAGAGGGTGGCCCTAGGGATGTAGGATCCACTTCATAGTCCATTAGACCAAGTCATCCATGGCTTAGGAATGACTTTAAACTTAACCTTGGCACCTTAACCATCAAGATCATTCCTATGGATCAAACTTTCAAAATTCAACCATTTTGGACCTAGGGATATGTATGTATGTATGTATGCATGCATGCATGCATGCCTGCTTGCATGCCTGCACGTGTGTATGCAGATAATCATGCAACCAATGGCCATTAAGAAACAATTTACCTCACAACAATAGGAAATCCTTCATTATCACAACCCTTAAGCGATGGCTATTATGGGGTGACATAAGCAATGCGATTTTTTCTTTGTAGAGCAAATTTATCTCCCAAATCTCACAAAATACTCGCCAACATACTTATTGGTGCAAAAAATGTTGTCAACTCATCACCACCATATCTTCCTCATTGGAAAGATAATTAAATTTTATTCAAAATGCCTAAGATGGCAGCTAAGCTAAAGGATCATAACCATGGGCTATATGACCAAATTGATGATTTGAAAGGTAAAATTAATGTTTTCAAATGTAAGAATGATACCTTAAAATATAGTGATAAATTAATGGAAAATAAATTTTAAAGATTAGAAAATGGTCACGAGTGGCTTCCTTAGTCAATAGAGTGGGTAGCTAATATAGTCCCCACTGGGGTCAATGTACTACCATAGACATGTTAGTGATTGTGCTTGCACCCGTGGACATGTACCACTACACACAACAACAACTGGGGCTACCTGTTATTCCTAAGAAATTTTACTAGAGTAGAGACCCTCCAATAATGGTTGCTTAGTTAAAGAGCGACTAAATTAAATTGTGTTAGTCGTTCCCCCATAATGCTAAATTTGGGTACATTAACCTCAATAATGATAAGAGAAAACTTAGTTTAAAAATAATAAATTTTAAACTTCCCTTAAGTTTGCATTAAAGGAGGAAGTGGAACTAAATTCTAATTATAAGAAAAAGATGACCAATACGATAAGAAATAAATAATAGTCTAAAACTAGTTAGTTGGCAACTTCAATGTCAAAGAATAAAATGTTATACTCAAGGTGAAATTGAGAGAAAGAAGACAATTATTCTTTCCAAACATCTTAATGTAAGTAATGAGGAATGTGAACCATGGATAAAGATAAATTTGAGGTTGTAGGATCGAAAGGATGAAATAAATGATCAACACAAGGAATTGTTATATGAAACGAGAAGAATGAAGAAGGAAAATAAAGAATTTCTCGTATTCACCCTTATTTTTATTTGAAATGAGAAGAATGAAGAAGGAAAATAAGGAATTTCTAGATGAATTAGCTCTCCTTGCTAACCCACTAGTTACGATGAAAGAAAATAAATTGGTTAATTTACATGAATCTCACACCAAATTTTAGCACTTTGAAATGTTTATGGTATTGAAATGCATTAGAAACACCCCAACATGTTTTGGGGTATACAACATGCATTAATGTGCCATGACCCACCCTCACTCAAAAGGAAAATGGTCATAATAACCCTTCACGACCTTCTTTGTAATGTCCCTTGTTAGGAATTTTATTAAAATGGCAATTTTCCACTTTTTTTCCCTAGTTCGACCTTTGACTAGTTTTGATCTCTAGGTCCCAAATTTGCCCAATTGATCCCAAATCTTATGAGAAGGTATATGAATGATATAATAACATAAATATGTGTTTCAGGGATGCCTTTGGACCTTTAAAATACTTCTGCAAATCCTCTTTCAATTCTGGTCAATGTAGGTAACTTTACTAGTGATTTCCCTTTGACTAGTATTGGTCTCTAGGTCTCAAATTGACTCTAAATGCCTTCAAATATTCAAGGAAGGTGTATGAATGATATTATGACTTGAATATGATGTTCAGGGATGAAATATGGCCACCAAAATACCTCTTCAAACTCTCTTAATATTCTGGACCAAGTATGCAATTTTACTAGTAATTTGGGGTTCAAATCCCCCTGGGGTAAGTACTGAAAATGGCTTCCCAAATGCCTCCAAACCCACTCAAATTTATGAATAGAGGTAGGGAATGTATTAATAATGTTATTAAGGTCTCATGTGCACCATTAATTGATTATTATATCTGTTCCAACCCTCTCCCATTCAACTGCAAAAATCACCAATTCGACCCTTGGGGAAATGGCACTATTTCTTCTCCCAATGCAATTAAATTGAGTAAAAATACTTCAAATTCTCAAGTACAGTACCTGAAAATTGTATAATACATCCATGGAAGTATATTGATCACAAATATATCATAGAATCATCCATTCATTCGAAATCATCAACATTACATTGATTCACAACAAAGTAGTGGGGAAATGGCACTGTTCTTTCATTAAAATTGAGATTTATACATTTCTACTTGGAATTTCGACCTGAAACTTTCTGGAGATGAAGAACAGAGTATTTAATTCATATTACAAAAGAAATGGGGCATTATAAGTTCCCCCAAAGAGTACAATAGCTCACTAAAAATTCCCTCCCTCAAGGATCAAGAATATGCCATCAAAACTGGAAATGGTTGAAGGAGTGAGCTTCAATAGAAGAAACCATGAGCTTCCCTATAGCTTACACCTGCAAATAAAGACTCCATTAAAGCTCAAAATGAAAGATCTGAATGGACTTTCCAATTACCAACTTGGATGGGAATCTTTCACCCTCGAAATTGGCTAAGGCAAGAAACTAGTCATCCACTAGCTCTCCCTCTTCACAAATGTGACGTCCCCTTCTCCATAGAACAACAGGGAAGGAAACATTAACAACATACCGGGCTTATGGCATATTTAGCCCCAATAATTTTTGCACATAAATAACTAACATTTAAAACTTCTAGATGCAGATTCGATTCAATATAAACACAGCGGAATTAAACAATGCATCTGCACACAGTTTCATCATGCATTCAACATATAAACAACAGTCATTAATTAAAATGCTTGCAGGGCATAGAATTAACATCAAGAATACTTATCTCGAATTATAATGGCCCAAACGACTGGCTACGTGAGAGCAACGTTCCACCCAACCATAGACCTCTGTCCAGCCTGTATTCTTTCAGCTGAGAGATCACCCCCGAGCTGGGCTGTGTATCCACTAAGGAGGAACTAGTTGGCTCACTCACAGTCAAGGTTTCACTCAAACAGCCATGCTAAGCCAACACACGGTTGGGTTTCTCAAGCATGCAATAGGAGATGGAGGAGGATGCTAGTCCACTGAGCTCAATCCCAGAGCCACATACCCTTCAAACTAGACTCAGCAATCCCATCCTCTATTCACACATCCACAATCGGATTTCTCACAGCTTCGTTCAGCAAATAACCCAAATCCGTCACTCGTTTTCTGAGCAGTTAAAACTGGGTTTTCCCATGGCTTTTGGGGTAGCTATTGCTCCCAAATTCGCCCCAAGGTTCCTACCAATGGATCCCCCATTGGATTTCTCTGTCCAATACCAAATCGGGACGTTTTTGGCTTCCCAAAACGTGGGTTTCCTTCAAGTCGCGATTTCTGGTTTTCTCATTGCTGGGAGCTCGTTTTTTTGGTTGGGCAAGGATGTCCCATACTTCCACAATGGAATGGGGATAAGGATGGAGCAACCCCCAAGGTGTAGAGTGACTTGTGGGACAAGTCAAAAGAGCCCATACCTTCCCATACGAATTTCAGGGCTGCCCATACTCCATCAAAGTCATGGGCTGGAATCTCAACCACTTCCTTACAATTGGCATTAATGTCACCTAAGGAAGTCAATGGGTTCACATAATGACAAATGGCAACCTATGGGTCACTCCCATAGCCCCCTCACCACTCCCTAGTGGATACACGTGGCCCCTTCTCATTCGTTGCCTCCGTAGCCAGCTTTGGACATTTTATATTGCCTGATGTTTATTTACATCCTATTACAATTTCCATGGCTTAAGAGCACATGGTATCAAAATATCAAATACTTGCTCTTTAAATAAAATTCGGCTTTCACTAGCGGGGCCTTGGCCTTGAGCTCCACGCTAGGAAAACATACATCACATGTACACTTATTTACATTAAAGGCTCATATATCCTAAGGGTCGAATTGGGGTATTACATTCCCCTCCCCCTTAGAACAACACCGTCCTCGGTGTTCCAAGACTTAGGCATGCATATACAATTTACACATGTCCAAAACTTCAAAACTTTGCAGACCTGCTCTGCATTCTATCATTTACTTTGAACTTTCAGGACCAAGTCCTTTGATCTTCACGAGCTGCTCCTGTTGATTCGGACCTTCTAGCTCATCCATAATTCTGAAAACTTTATGGCTGCTACCTTCTTGGGGTTCTCTTGTTGGGCAGTTACGGAGGCAATGATCCCCTCCACACTTCCAACACTTCACTGTTTGCTTCATATTTGCATGCTCAATTTCCTTTGAGTCTTTCCACCTGGAGCGTTTCTTAATCGGACGATTGGATGAATGCTTCTTCATTGATCCACTTTTCTCTCCCTTGCTGATTGCTTTCATAATGCTTTTTACCTCTTTCTGCAGACGAAGAGTGTCCTGCAAGACCTCGTGGTTCATCTCGTTCTGCTGCTTTTGCATCTTGAGCATCTCTCCAAGATTTTCTTGGGTCTTGGCAATTGTCTGAAGAAGACCTCTAGCCAATTCTGATAGCCCTTGGTCTGCCGCCATGGTCAATGGAAACAACTGACCACCCTTTGCTCACTAGCAACACTTACCTGCACCGGCTGCAACCAATCGATTCAATTTCCACCTGTGAAATTCATCATTACAATTCTCGTTAGGCCAAGCATAACCCAAACATTTAAAAATCAGTCAATGGTTTTTCCCCAGTTGACATAGATAGTCCATGTTTTACTCATGAGACTTCCACACTTTTCATGCTTGCCCAACATACACATGAATTCCTTCATGTTCATCCATTCACAGGAAATTCATTAGTTAGCATTCACAGTTCACTTTAATTAAATAAACCCACTTTTACTTTCGATCATGCATGCATTCAACAATTTTCTAATTTTATAAATGCATCAATAAAAAGGAAAGAGAGGGAGCAGTAAGAGTTTCTCCTCTTAGTCTTGTTCCATTCTGGAACCCACACCACCACTGTGGTTTTCATGCTCCTGTCCTCTTTCACTTCAACGTGAATGCTTGACCTGCCCTTCTCGCCTATGACACGTAGTGTCTATGGTCTATTCCAGATCTTTCAACCATGGAGTTCCTCCACTTGGTTGGTCAAACTCTTGGCTGCTAGAACTCACACCGTTCTACTAGCTCCATCTTTCATTACTGCTCATGCTGAGCTCTTTAGGGTGGTTACATGTCCACTCGCATCCTTAAGATGCTTCCATAGTCATTACTTCCAACAATACCTACACTCAAACATTGAATTAATTCACATGTTTAGTTTATTTTCATAGGAAACCATAACCAAATCATATACACATGTATATTCATAAGCAAGAAATTACACAATAACCAAATACTTATCTGTACTAGATGTCTTCACTTTATTCCATAGGGTTCTTCTTTGCTTTACAAGCCCTGGAATCACCTATGGATTTGGGTGTTTGTCCAGCGCGCAGGCTGCCCCTCAACATCTAACAGTCTTGTATGTTTGTCCAGCACGCAGGCTGCTCCACAACATCATATAACCTTGTATGTTTGGCCAGCACGCAGGCTGCTCCAAATCATCAACCATATCGCATGTTTGGCCAGCACGCAGGCTGATCCAAATCATCAACAATCTCGCATGTTTGGCCAGCACGCAGGCTGATCCAAATCATCAACAATCTCGCATGTTTGGCCAGCACGCAGGCTGCTCCAAATCATCAACAATCTCGCATGTTTGGCCAGCACGCAGGCTGATCCAAATCATCAACAATCTCGCATGTTTGGCCAGCACGCAGGCTGCTCCAAATCATCAACAATCTCGCATGTTTGGCCAGCACGCAGGCTGATCCAAATCATCAACAATCTCGCATGTTTGGCCAGCACGCAGGCTGCTCCAAATCATCAACAATCTCGCATGTTTGGCCAGCACGCAGGCTGATCCAAATCATCAACAATCTCGCATGTTTGGCCAGCACGCAGGCTGCTCCAAATCATCAACAATCTCGCTCAACCAGCCACTTTCCGGATTTACCAAGCAACTTTTAGTTCTTTCAGGGTCCTTGCTTCCTGTATTGACCAAGGTTTCCAACAAAGAAACAGTAATGCATCAGCTCACTGTTACCAGCTTTATGCTTGAAACCTTCATTATTTCAAATAAGAAATGAATGAAAATGAATACTTATCTGTACTGTGCATTTCCTCTCTGGTCCACAGGGTCCTGCTTTTACTTTATAAGCCTTGGGATCCTCCTGCGGACTAATATGTTTGGCCAGCACGCAGGCTGTTCCAAATCATCAAATAATTAATGCCCTACCAGTACACCTTCATGCCGACTGGGTTTACCAAGCATTTGGTGGTGCCAAACCAGTCCCATACCTGGTTGGCCCTCTCCATTGCCGAGCCAGCACATACGTCTGGGTCATCGACCAATGGAAGGTAACTGCGCCACCGACCATTACAGGTCAAGGCTCCACTACTCTGCCTTAGGCTTGCATCAGCCTTTCACGGTATCACAATCCCTCAATGCGCATAACAATTCTTCACCCACACAAGGGTGGCACTTCTTCTCTTATGTAAGCCGGCGGTGCCATTAAGGAATTCTTTAGGTGACTTTCTTAACTGCAGGCTATCATGGCCCCATGATACCCACTCACCCTGCGCAAGGGTTACCACTGCTCATACAGTCTTCTTGAGTACTATTTTCTTCACTTTTCCGTTTAATGTGCAGCACTGAGTTTCATATGTATAATCTGTCAACACAAAATGGATAGCGAGCTCATTAGTATCGCTGCCCTAGAATTGTAAACATATTTCATAACATTCACTATCCAACCTTGAAACACCAGGAATGCGTCCATTCCCTTAAGGCGTAGTCAATGTTGGCATCCCTAACATAACTCAGCACCAGAAAGGCGTGCACTCCTTACTGATGTGAGCTATGAAGGTCCTAATCATACCTCAAGCAGTCTTTCATGATGGAAATAAAATCAAAACATGCTCTGCATATTAACTCTAATAATTATATATATATATATATATCATTCAGGGTTTATGGAAAACTTATCCATTTTGTCGATGTTATTTCTCTTCTTTAATGAGGAATGGAGGCTCCTTCTCTGAGTTGACAGTCCCTCGGTTGGCCATCCCAATTCCTTTTGATGTTACATATCCTTCATATGTCTTACTGACATAACCTTTACCATCTCACTCATATTGTTTACCAATCATGCAGTGCAGATGAAACATTAATAATGTCTTATGGCATTCCACCTGGAACCCATTTTCAAATCATGGAATCCCTTCCCATGAAGTTTGACTTCTGCAGGACCTCTGTCATGGTCTTACTGCAATGTGTCTTCCGGGCACACTTATTAAACAGCCAAACAGTTAGCAACATTTAGCAATACAATTTCAAATCCGATTGCTTCATAACCAATCCATGGCACTAATAATTAAATTCAGTATGCATTTGCAACTCTGTCTACTACAGAAATTGGTTTTTCTTATTCATGAGACTATCCTCATATTGTTTGGCTCCTGTAAGTGACACCACTCTACCCATTATGGTCTTATGCCTACTGTCATACATGAGCATCCACTTACAACATGTCCTCCTGACACATTTTCATATAAGCCAAACAGTCATTAGCAATTATTAGTAAAATTTCAAATTCGAAACATTTACAAATCTGATATTTACAACTGTTTTTACTAACAGAACTTAGAGCTCTCAACCATGAGAACCTTCTCATAACCTTTGGCTTCTACATGTGGTAGATCCCGGTCTCTACTATGGACTTATCCTCACAGCCATATGTAAGACCTTTCTACCGAAAACTAAAACTTCAATCAGCCAAACATGTCATGAGTATCTATGTATATTATCATTTCATTGCTACAACAATTACTGAGGTGATCTCAGAATTATAATGCTCAATAATTCAAACACCTTCAGCTGTTACATTTGAAATGCAATGAAATATATATATATACACTTCTATATATGCATCCTTATCACAATATAATTTTCAAGACATAGTCACACTATCCATGCAGCTTAACTAAATCATAAATGCTCACTATTCCATAGTCATATCATTCATACCATTCTGTCCTTCCACAAAGTATTCTAGCAGCCCATCAATCATGATTGAGCTCTTCATGCACTTACTATTTTGCATTCATAACGGCCCATGAAATGATCCTAGAATTATCATCAATTCGTCGTTTCATTCATTATTTATTTTTCAATAACATATGCATCATCCCTATGCATTCATACAATGCATCACAAGATTTATAAAATCTCTTAATGCACATCTACTCAATGCTACCTTGCATTGTTTCATGAGTGCTATGCATTCAAGCATATTATAATCGAGACATGACTATCTCATATAACTTACATTATCATAATCAGGACCACCAGTCCTCACTTGCTTGGTTATTAAGCACATAACCAACATACACATGACATGATATAAATTCATATGAATGCATTGAGACTTCTAAACAGTCATAGGGTGTAAGGATCATTTCCTTCACTTACCCACACCTCACCAAGCTTGGTAGGTTAACAGTCCCAATTGGTAACCAGTATCACATGCAAACTATCTCAACATAACTCAAACATAGTTGAAGAGATCTTACCAAATCCCCTTTCCACATTCATGCAATTTGGCACCAATAATCATTACCCGCATGGTTACCATTAACATCGCATGATGTTACCTGATCAGTTGGCCTCTTACCAAGGCTGCTCGGTCCTTTTTTCAACTTTATGATCATAGATTTGTTGCACCATCCTTTCTGCATAAGGTTGCTGGCTTCATGCAACAACATCTCCAACATGTTTAGCCATGCTCTTTGTTATCTTTGGTCCTACAACCAATACCAACATCAATAGTGATTATCAACCACAATATTCTCTATTAGCGGTTCATTGCATATGCAGACTTCATTCTTTTACCAATATGCAATATCTCATTCATGCACAAGCATTTCCATATGCACTATGCAATGTTTGTTAAGATGTCATCTAGTGCATATACATCTATGTAATCCCTTACATTTTTAACATTTTTATGCCATATGACAATTTCATAATTATAAGTATGATAACAAACAGGGGTTTAAGGAATTATTCCCTTTTCGATCCCTCCTCGTATCATGGAATTTCTCTTCCATATCATGCAATTGTAGAAATTGCCCACATTGACAACAAAATTTGTTTGTCAAAACAGCCGCTGGCACTCTTCTGCACTAAATATCTATGATACACGCAGACCTCATCTTAACTCTGTTCATGTATCATGGTTCCCTGCTGGACAAGCTTTCCAATGCCTGTCTTCATGCCCCATTCCGACATCAGGTGCGGAAACTGCATCCCTTCAAAAATGACAACTTTCACTCCAGTTCTGCACATTTTACACAGTTGCATTTTGGTCCCGAATGCCAACTTCAGCCACCTGTGGAAGAAAATCTACGAGGAATCACAAAAACTTTTCTATCGGGCGGAGTTAGTCCATATAACAAGGAACACTCGGAAATTTACGGATCCCAATTCCGATGCACCGTTCATGTTCTATGAATTTCTGGGTTTTGCTACTTCTCATTTTTCACATTTTCCCAAAATTCCAAATTTTGGGCCAAAAACGGCTATCTCCCAAACGGTGCATTTCTGGAAAATCTTCGTCTAACGGAAGCTGTCCGTCTTAATGAGAATATGAAATGTCTAGTTCAGTAAAATTTCTGATTCCCACATCTAGGGTCACTTTTACTGCCCACAAACTTTTCAAAATCCCGAAAAAGTGGCCCGGAACAGTGCTTTTTGGCCTTCTTGATCACCCCGGCACCATATCCTTTGGAGTTGGGTTCCAAGATTCGGAACTTAACATTGTGCCTGCTTCATGACTGCCTCGTATCAATTTTAGCTTAAACCGTCCTTCTGTCAAGCCTCGGGACTCTGTCCTTCAAAAGTCACTATTATCCATTTTCTGTCAAATCGGAGTGTAATGGGCTACGGGTCTTCACTGGTCTTTTCATGGCCCTCGTCAATGGCCTCCGAGCCCCACAGGAATCATCGCGTTCTGAGTTCGGATGCTCCTGCTATCAAAAAATCAAGTTTTAGCCACTTTACTCTTTTTTTTTTTTTCTTTTTTTTTTTTTTTTTCTTTTTTTTTTTTTTCTTTTTTTCTTTTTTTTTTTTTCTTTTTTTTTTTTCGGGCGCGCGGGCCGGTTCTCCGAATGCTTCCGCAACGCGGAGCAGTTCGGCGAATGCTTCCGCAATGACGGAGCGATTCGCTGAACTCTCCCGCAACTGCGGAGCCATTCGGCGAAGGCTTCCGTCGCGGAGCCATTCGGCGAAGGCTTCCGCTGTTTCGGAAGACTTTCTCGAATCCTCCCGCGATTTCGGAACCGTTCGCGGAATCCTTCCGCAGTTTCGGAAGACTTTCCCGAACTCTTCCGCAATTTCGGAACCGTTCGCGGAATCCTTCCGCAGTTTCGGAAGACTTTCCCGAACTCGTCCGCAATTTCGGAACCGTTCGCGGAATCCTTCCGCAGTTTCGGAAGACTTTCCCGAACTCTTCCGCAATTTCGGAACCGTTCGCGGAATCCTTCCGCAGTTTCGGAAGACTTTCCCGAACTCTTCCGCAATTTCGGAACCGTTCGCGGAATCCTTCCGCAGTTTCGGAAGACTTTCCCGAACTCTTCCGCAATTTCGGAACCGTTCGCGGAATCCTTCCGCAGTTTCGGAGCAATTCGCCGAATGCTTCCGCAACTGCGGAAGTCATTCGGGAATTCTTTCCGAAACAGACTTAAACGGATTTTCAAAAACACTTAGGAAATTTTAACAAACAGAGATCATTATTTTTGCAACAACACAGTATTCCAAGAAACGAAAATTGCACTTCTTTAAGCATAAAACAACAATCAAAACAGCATAAGATGGCATAGGTTGCCCGTGCTCCTTTCTCTGTTTCATAGAATGCCATCAATGCAACTAATGCAAGCAGCTTGCAAAAATCTCCAAACAGTCATGCGATCTTGAGGTTTCTCTAATGCATTTTTGTTTCAAATACAAAATGCATGTACACACACAATGACTTAAATTTCTGTGAAGGGTCCAACAGCCGTAGGGTTGAACCTAGAGCTCTGATACCACTCTGTGACGTCCCCTTCTCCATAGAACAACAGGGAAGGAAACATTAACAACATACCGGGCTTATGGCATATTTAGCCCCAATAATTTTTGCACATAAATAACTAACATTTAAAACTTCTAGATGCAGATTCGATTCAATATAAACACAGCGGAATTAAACAATGCATCTGCACACAGTTTCATCATGCATTCAACATATAAACAACAGTCATTAATTAAAATGCTTGCAGGGCATAGAATTAACATCAAGAATACTTATCTCGAATTATAATGGCCCAAACGACTGGCTACGTGAGAGCAACGTTCCACCCAACCATAGACCTCTGTCCAGCCTGTATTCTTTCAGCTGAGAGATCACCCCCGAGCTGGGCTGTGTATCCACTAAGGAGGAACTAGTTGGCTCACTCACAGTCAAGGTTTCACTCAAACAGCCATGCTAAGCCAACACACGGTTGGGTTTCTCAAGCATGCAATAGGAGATGGAGGAGGATGCTAGTCCACTGAGCTCAATCCCAGAGCCACATACCCTTCAAACTAGACTCAGCAATCCCATCCTCTATTCACACATCCACAATCGGATTTCTCACAGCTTCGTTCAGCAAATAACCCAAATCCGTCACTCGTTTTCTGAGCAGTTAAAACTGGGTTTTCCCATGGCTTTTGGGGTAGCTATTGCTCCCAAATTCGCCCCAAGGTTCCTACCAATGGATCCCCCATTGGATTTCTCTGTCCAATACCAAATCGGGACGTTTTTGGCTTCCCAAAACGTGGGTTTCCTTCAAGTCGCGATTTCTGGTTTTCTCATTGCTGGGAGCTCGTTTTTTTGGTTGGGCAAGGATGTCCCATACTTCCACAATGGAATGGGGATAAGGATGGAGCAACCCCCAAGGTGTAGAGTGACTTGTGGGACAAGTCAAAAGAGCCCATACCTTCCCATACGAATTTCAGGGCTGCCCATACTCCATCAAAGTCATGGGCTGGAATCTCAACCACTTCCTTACAATTGGCATTAATGTCACCTAAGGAAGTCAATGGGTTCACATAATGACAAATGGCAACCTATGGGTCACTCCCATAGCCCCCTCACCACTCCCTAGTGGATACACGTGGCCCCTTCTCATTCGTTGCCTCCGTAGCCAGCTTTGGACATTTTATATTGCCTGATGTTTATTTACATCCTATTACAATTTCCATGGTTTAAGAGCACATGGTATCAAAATATCAAATACTTGCTCTTTAAATAAAATTCGGCTTTCACTAGCGGGGCCTTGGCCTTGAGCTCCACGCTAGGAAAACATACATCACATGTACACTTATTTACATTAAAGGCTCATATATCCTAAGGGTCGAATTGGGGTATTACAACAAATGCAATTGCAAATTCTACAAATGATCAAAAGCTGGTTTAATTCTTTGTTATTGACATTTATAAAGTTCTAATGTCCTCCATGGGTCGAATTCCTTCCAAGAGACTTATGCCAACTCAAGTTGGGAAGAGATTCCAAAGAACGCCACTTGTACACCAATTCCTAGTCTCCCACTTCCACCAAATCACATGTGGAAGCATCTTAGCTGCCCTAACACCCTTGAGAGCCCTCTTGCAGTCTAGTTTTAGCCCTGACATGTCATATGTCAGCCTTCAGGTCTGATTTGTGTCACAGGTGTCATGGCATCTTCATCATTGTTGTCATAGAGCTAGGGAATCTAGCCCAAGTGTCTCACTAGCTCCAAATTGCCTCTTCCTCTTCCATGGGAGTTACTCTTCCTCTATATTTCGACCTTGGATGAGTCATTCCATGAATAATACCTTTTGGACTCCCCCAAGTATGTTACCATTCACCTTGAATTCGAATTGGTGAGAGAATGATGCCAAGTGTAGTGGGGAAATCTAGCCATATGTGGGTCCGACTTCCTCCATGTGTCTTCATGATCAAATTCCACTTTGATTTTCACTTGTATATATTTATTTATCTCCTTTACTAAATATTTATGCCATTCTAATTTTCAAACATCATTTATTATCCCCATTATTCCAAATCCTAAAGCTTCCACCCCAAACCTAGGAAACTAGTAATTTTTCTCCTTGGCAGTTATTTGACCTTTAGCATCAATTTGACAAACTCTAATGAATAGGGCCAATGTGATTAGGCCATTGTGACCCAATGCCAAATTTGAGACATGACAAATCCTCCCTTCCCAATATTGCTTGTCCTCAAGCAATTTTAAACATGAATGTTGAAGAACCTGCTTTCTGTATAATTCTTTGAAGTTGCCATTGAGTTGCCCAACCTTGAGTCTTTGAGTTTCCATGAAGATTTTAGAGAGGAACCACCATGCTTGCTGTTGCACTACTCTGATAAAAATCACTTTATTAAGTGGGAAATCCATCTCCCATACTACTTGTTTCGCCAAAAAATTTGAAACCAATGAATAAAGATTATTCCAGGGTCCCATTGCTTGTATTGCACCCCCACAATTAAGAGTGCTCTCCAACCCTCACCATTAGATAAGAGGATTCCTGGATCCCATTTTCTTGTATGCATTATTCCAAACATCATGAGTACAAAATATATATCATCAAAATACATAACAACATAATGAAAATGTACATCAAGGAGTTGCTTCATCAAAGAATCATGAAAGTGCTTATACCTCCAAGTAAGTAGACCACCATTTTCTAGGTGCATACAAGCATCAAGTGAACAATCAAATCTGCTCCAATGACATAGGTGAGTATCCCATGTCCTATAATGCTGCTCCAAAACTATGTAAGATGCATAAAAAAAATCAGCCTTGTATTCTTTCATCCAAGTAGTTAATGAAGTTTCTCCAACATCAATTGAACTAAGCAAGGAGCAAGGAAAATCATGAGTCTTCAAGTGACTCAAGTGAACATCATAAGGGAATCCATGAAGATATGTGTCATCATAAGGTAAAAAAGGATGCTGCTGCAAATGTAAATAATGAGGTGCTCTATTCATGTCATTATCAAAAGGAGAGGTAGGAGTTTCATACCCCTCATGTGGCACCATTAGAAAAAAACCTTTCACCCAATTTTCATCCCCAATTGATGTGGCTGAAAATGAAGTAGCGGGTGAGGAATTATGAACCAACCTTAAATCCTTACAACTCTTACCCATTGAAATATTTAATTCATCTTCTCCATAATTGGCTGGTCCAACTATTGTGAGATCATGTACCTCCTCCAAGGCTTTGCAACTCTCTCCATGAGGCAACTCATAATCCCTCTGAACAAGGACAAGTGCTTGTCCTTTTTCTTGTTTGAGTGTAGCATCTTCAAGAACCTGCATATCAACATGTACCTCATGTTCTACCATTACATTAGGTTCCTCCTTCATGACATAAATTATTTCATCCATTTCCTTCTTTTTCTTGAAAACATAACCATTGCTCATTATTGTTGCCATGTTGCTTTCAACCCGACTCATCGACAATTCGAACTCTTGCCTTTGTTGCCTCCACTTGTCTTCAAAGGATGGTTTCAGTAATTTTATAAAATCCTCATTCTCCTCTAAGGTTCCTTTTTTATCCATAGTCATAGTTTTCTCAAAATGCACTTTTCTTTCCTTTCTTTTTTTTTTCCTAGTTCCTCCTCTTCAACAATATTACTTCTGATTCCAATGTATAAGATTGGTCCCAACTTTTTGTCATCATAAATATCAGACCACATCAGGTGCCAAGATCTGCTCTGATACCACTGTAATGTCCCTTGTTAGGAATTTTATTAAAATGACAATTTTCCAACTCTTTTCCCTAGTTCGACCTTTGACTAGTTTTGATCTCTAGGTCCCAAATTTGCCCCAAATGATCCCAAATCTTATGAGAAGGTATATGAATGATATTAGAACATAAATATGTGTTTCAGGGATGCCTTTGGACCTTTAAAATACTTCTGCAAATCCTCTTTCAATTCTGGTCAATGTAGGTAACTTTACTAGTGATTTCCCTTTGACTAGTATTGGTCTCTAGGTCTCAAATTGACTCCAAATGCCTTCAAATATTCAAGGAAGGTGTATGAATGATATTAGGACTTGAATATGATTTTCAGGGATGAAATATGGCCACCAAAATACCTCTGCAAACTCTCTTAATATTCTGTACCAAGTATGCAATTTTACTAGTAATTTGGGGTTCAAATCCCCCTGGGGTAAGTACTGAAAATGGCTTCCCAAATGCCTCCAAACCCACTCAAATTTATGAACAGAGGTAGGGAATGTATTAAGGATGTTATTAAGGTCTCATGTGCACCATTAATTGATTATTATATCTGTTCCAACCCTCTCCCATTCAACTGCAAAAATCACCAATTCGACCCTTGGGGAAATGGCACTATTTCTTCTCCCAATGCAATTAAACTGAGTAAAAATACATCAAATGCTCAAGTACAGTACATGAAACTTGTAGAAAACATCCATGGCAGTATATTGATCACAAATATATCATAGAATCATCCATTCATTCGAAATCATCAGCATTACATTGATTCACAACAAAGTAGTGGGGAAATGGCACTGTTCTTTCATTAAAATTGAGATTTATACATTTCTACTTGGAATTTCGACCTGAAACTTTCTGGAGATGAAGAACAGAGTATTTAATTCATATTACAAAAGAAATGGGGCATTAGAAGCTCCCCCAAAGATTACAATAGCTCACCCAAAACGCCCTCCCTCAAGGATCAAGAATATGTCATCAAAACTGGAAATGGTTGAAGGAGTGAGCTTCAATAGAAGAAACCATGAGCTACCCTATAGCTTACACCTACAAATAAAGACTCCATTAAAGCTCAAAATTAAAGGTCTGAATGGACTTTCCAATTACCAACTTGGATGGGAATCGTTCACCCTCGAAATTGACTAAGGTAAGAAACTAGTCATCCACTAGCTCTCCCTTTTCACAAATGCAATTGCAAATTCTACAAATGATCAAAAGCTGGTTTCATTCTTTGTTATTGACATTTATAAAGTTCTAATGTCCTCCATGGGTCGAATTCCTTCCAAGAGACTCATGCCAACTCAAGTTGGGAAGAGATTCCAAAGAACGCCACTTGTACACCAATTCCTAGTCTCCCACTTCCACCAAATCACATGTGGAAGCATCTTAGCTTCCCTAACACCCTTGCGCACCCTCTTGGAGTCTATTTTTAGCCCTGACATGTCATATGTCAGTCTTCAGGTCTGATTTGTGTCATAGGTGTCATGGCATCTTCATCATTGTTGTCATAGAGCTAGGGAATCTAGCCCAAGTGTCTCACTTGCACCAAATTGCCTTTTCCTCTTCCATGGGAGCTACTCTTCCTCTATATTTTGACCTTGGATGAGTCATGCCATGAATAATACCTTTTGGACTCCCCCAAGTATGTTACCATTCACCTTGAATTCGAATTGGTGAGAGAATGATGCCAAGTGTAGTGGGGAAATCTAGCCATATGTGGGTCTGACTTCCTCCATGTGTCTTCATGATCAAATTCCACTTTGATTTTCACTTGTATATATTTATTTAGCTCCTTTATTAAATATTTATGCCATTCTAATGTTCAAACATCATTTATTATCCCCATTATTCCAAATCCCAAAGCTTCCACCCCAAACCTAGGAAACTAGTAATTTTCCTCCTTGGCAATTATTTGACCTTTAGCATCAATTTGACAAACTCTAATGAATAGGGCCAATGTGATTAGGCCGTTGTGACCCAATGCCAAATTTGGGACATGACATTCTTTCCCTAGTAAAACCATTTTTGAGCTTATATATTCTGAACAACAGTATCATAACCCTCATAGAAAGTGTGCCCAAAATAGTACTGGACAAGAAAAAAAGTTGAGGAGCAACAAATTATGGTGAAGAGAAATTGTTCCTTTAGGGAGTTAATGGAGGGAAATATTAAGAAAATCAATATAGAAACTTATTATGCCCTAATTGTCTACATTCATATTAATATCCTATGCAAGAACCTTTGTCCACAAACACTGGTTTTAAGTTCCCACACCCTTCATGGAAACACCTCAACTATTATATTTGACTCAAGGAATGATGCGGGGTGCCATAGGTAGGAAGAAAGCTCACAAGTGCAGTGAGGAAGGGAAAAATGCATAAAGAGGAAGAGGGAACTTGCAAAGTTATCGTGAAATTTTATACGTGGCTTACGTGGATGACTTTAGTGGTGGCTCCATAACTCATGTTTATAGAACTTCTATTTTCCCTTCTATTTTTTTACTTTCTAATAATAACTAAGTCCCATGAGATTATGTTTTAAGCCACTAGGTATAGGTCATGTCCTCTATCACATTCTCTTAGATCCTTTCACCTCGTGTTAGTCTATAACCCCTCTTCATGTTCCCTTTGACCATTATGTATCATTTTATATTAATTTTACTATGAACATGTTGCACCATCAATTTATTCTTGGATGTATGCATAATTAAGTACATAGTCTACATGCTATATACCCACTTACTAGTGGGGCTAGCAATTTAACGTATTCTCATACACATTTTCACATTTATACATCATTGACACAAGGATGGTAGTCTTGACTTAATACCGATGTAAAATGGTATAATTACATCACATAATAACACCAAAAATTACACAATTACATCACATAATTACACCCCATATGCATAGGTAATACATGTTGAGTATAAGAAAATGGAGTGAAGTATTACAATATCACTTCATAACTTATTTTTTAAACTTTCCTTCTAGGTCATCAACCATCAAAGTACTATTCCATTGCTTTCAAACATCAACACATTTACACTAAATCAACCCATTTATTGGTCTCCCATTATTTCCAACATAATCCATGCTTATTTTGTCAAACTTTTATTATTCTTTATTATCCACGGTGCATCTTTAAATTTTATTGTTTTATGATGTCTATGTACACAAGGTGCTAAGTTCTTCACATCTTATCTTTATTATTTGTTTTCTATCTAACTTTGGTATTTTCATACATGGACGATGTTGATGTTTTATGTTCACTTCTATCTTTCAAATCTTTGTTCGTCTAAATACTTTACACATTTACTTCTTCGTTAGCTCCTAATCTTTTTGAGATCAACCTAACTTATTTCTATCTTACTTACAACTATATGAAATCATTTTTTTTCTAACTTTTTTTTGTTTTACAATTTTTTGATAAATATTAATATAAATTACATTCAACGAAAACAATAAATCAATATAAAATAAAAATGAGTAAAACTATTTATTTACATTAGATAATGCTTCCAAAAAGATTAAAAAGCATTAATCACCTATTAATAAGTATGGCATCGTTTGAGACTTGGAGATGTGAAGACGAAACCACATTAACGCCACATAAGCAAATTCACCACTTCTTTATGATAGGGATTGACCGTTGGGAGATAATTGGAGGCACCTCGTTATCATATAATTTCAAATTTTAAGTTGGGAAAGAAGTCAATAAAGTGTCTAATGTTATAACACTTTTCAAATTCGAATCATATCGTAGTATATAGTACAAACTCATATATCATCTTCAAATCCGAGGAGGCATGCCAACCAATGTATGGCACACAAGTTAGTCTCATCATGTGGAAGGAATTCTTTCATCACCTCGTGGTCCCTCCAATTTTGTTTTTAACAGTTATACATTCGCACCAATGGGACCCAAATCTCGTTGGACTAGAGAATAAAAAGAAGAGGCCATTAATTTTTATTTTCGACAAAATCTCTCATTGTCATCAAAATAATATATTTTCACACATCATGAGAAGATAGCACTTTGGATAGGGAGCAATATTAATATACAAGATAACCGGGAGCACGAGGAACTGCATGAAATCTTATGTATAAATATTTTAAGTTTAATAGTTACACATTGACATATATTCTATAGGGTTATAAAAAAACTATATATGGGAATAAGTCAAAGATATCAAATGACCATTTTCTCATAAGATAGCGCTAAATTGGATTAGAAAAGAGGAAGAGTCATTGGGAAAAAAAAAATGTGTATGTGATCTCGTGCTTCTTCTAAAATTAGTTAGGAAGGCATTCCATGTCTTGTCCAACCGTTGCATAAATCTTTTATTTAATTTTCAATCACGCATGTTTTATGACGCAAATACATCTTGAAATATGACGCCTTGCATTTTTACTATGTCTTACTTTAAAGAAGATGAGTCATATGATTAAGTTAAATAATAATAATCAAAGATAAATAGGAAATACATCTTGAAAAATGGTGTCTGGCATTTTTTCTATGTCTTACTTTAAAGAAGATGAGTCATGTGATTAAGTTAAATAATAATACAAGATAAATAGGAAATACATCTTGAAATATGATGTCTTGCTTTTTAATTATGTCACAAAAGATGAGTCATATGATTAAGTTAAATAAGAATAAAAGATAAATAGGAAAAAAAAATGAGAGGTAATGAAATTGTTAGGGTCAAAAGGTTACAAAACCCAATGAATATGGGAATTTTTTGGAAATCAATCCCTTTGAGTACACTATACTATAGTTGTCCCTGCTTTGGAACATATATTATATATAATTTTTTTTTTATAATCACATTCATCTATTAAATATTCATACAAGAAAGGAAAGATAACCATAATCTGACGGTCCAATTAGCACTTTGAATCTGTCGAGGGAAAGCCTTTGCAGTGATCGGACGGCCCAGATCTGTCCGTAGTACCTTTCTATCTTTCCGGCGGTGAAATTCAAGATTATAATTATTAATCTCGAAAGAAGGCTAGATGACCAAGTTCATTTGGAAGAGTTCAGGATCTGATGGCTGTGGACGGAACACGTGGAGGATTGAGCCGATGCACCGTCAATCTCGTAATGTGCTCGACTGATAAGGTAAAGATTACAGAAAATGCCTGTAACGTGCTCAATTTGATCGCTTCGGTTCGCAGTTTTCTGTTTCTGGAGTTTTCCGCTGTCGGAAGCGTCTTATACCATGCTTTCTCGATCCCTGCTATACTTTTAATGCCTAGGATTGTGTATTTCTAATCTTCTAGACCCTTCATTGCCGCTAAATTGTCGTCGTCTCCGTGGCTTAGTATAGAAGGAACTGTAAGCCTCTTGCAGAATTTCGCGGCTTTGGTTTTGCCTCACTCTCGCCATTTAATTTGAAGGCTTCTTGGATTTTGCAATCTTGAGGTTCTTTCTCAATAAGTCCTCTGAAGGTTCTATGGCGGGAAAATTGTAAGTATCGATGCGGTCGTTCTTTATTTAAAGATGTTTATTGGAAAAGTTACCGCAGTTAACATGATTTATATCTTCAATTTCAGAGGAGCCTTCAAATCAAGCAAAAATTAGGCCTTGCCAATGAATTTAATGAAAATTTGACTACTGAAGAAATTTTGTGGCTGTGCATGTCGATGCCGCAGTGGAATCTGGACCTCCGTTTTCTTTAATTTAGTTTTGGACAGAAGCCTGCTAACCGACATATTACTGTAATTTTTCTTAAGATACAATTTCGTATAAAATTTACTAGTTTAAGCGCAATATCCCTAAGTTTCCTCGTTTAATATAGCGTTTTATATGCCCTGCGATCATCCATTAGGTTTTCAATATTTTGAATACATCGCTTCGGCAAGATGTCATTTTTAGTAATTTAAAAGGGAATTGCATGTCTCTGTATGTTTACAAAGTACAGCTACTCAAGGCGAGTGAGGCGCAGGGTTTTGGTTGCGTGGTTCTTTGATATGAGTGCTTATCTTGTCTCGGCCGAAATAGACGAAGCAGGGGATTGAACTGGTGGCCTCTCGTTTGCATTTGCTTCTTTCTAACAGAAACGAGATTGCGATCAGGGAGTATTACTACTTTTATGTTAAAGAAGGGCATATGATTGGGGTCTATTTTTTCCACCATGTCTTTGGCTCCCTGATCCTATTCTAGATTATAGAAATAAAATTCTTATTCGCCGTGTTCCGTAGCCCTTGGTAGTTGCCCTGTATTTTGCACACTAGGATATGTATGATTGTCTTATTTGTGCAGTAGAGATCAGTTTCTCCTAAGAAATACCCTTTTTTTAAATGGTACATATCTGATAGTGACATGCTTGTAGTAGGCATGGTTCGCTGCTGTAAGTTATGCTACAAGGAGCTGGTACAATATGTCTAATTCTGGGCGCATCCAATAAATCTGGTGTGGCATGCTTCTCGTTTTAATATGCCCCGTCCGAGATGATAGCTTCAACCTAATTTCTAACATTGGGCTATCAAGACTGAATCCATTCATGCAGTCTTGGGATATGCTTTGCAATTTTCTGTTTCTTTGTTCTTGAAATATTTTTCACAGCTTCTATGGCTTCTCTTTTTGTTAATCCCCTTTCTGTTTCGACATCCTAATTAATTGACACACCAAAACCGTCCTGATGGTATTAAATAACCTGCACAGTTGTGTTAATTGGGGCATCCTCTTTTCATATACAGTTTGTTAAACAAATAGTTCAGCTCCTTTGTGAGTTTGGCATTGCCCTTTAAAATTTCCTGTCCAACATGATGGTTTCAACCTAGACTGAAGCACTTGATGCAGTCTTGTGACATGCTTTGCAATTTTCTGTTTCTTCTTGAAATTCACAGCTTCTATAGCTTATCTTTTTGTTAATTCCCTTTCTGTTTCAACATCCTAATTGATTAACACGCCAAACTATCCTGATGGAATTAAATAACAGCACAGTTTGTGTTAGATTGGGGCATCCTCTTTTCATATACAATTTGGTAAACAAATTGTTTAGCTCCTCTGTGATTTCTGCATTGCCCTTTGCTAATTTGAGATGAATGAGACATGAAAATGATTTGATGATCCTCAAGAGTCAAAACCAGTTTCTTATACCACATACAAATACACCTCATCTGAGAAAAGAACTTTGTTACAAGTAGATGGTTTCTAGAATGGAGCACAGAACTTTGATGCTTTTGTGCCCCAACAATTTAAGTTACTATTTAAAACCTTGTAATATAATATGTGTTTGATATGAGATAATGATACATTACTGCAGTCAAAGGGGTTCCACACACACACATATCTACATATGCAGATATCCGATAAACACACACACACACATCTACATATTTATACGTAGATCTCTCTCTCTCTCTCTTTCTCGCTCTCTCTCTCTACCCCCTCCCACACATGCACACACTATGCCACCGTGGTTGCCCTTTTTTGGGTTGAGATTCAAAACTTGATGAATAATAAAAACGCGGCACTAAGTTTGATGAACTTAATCTCCTCTTCCAATTAAAATGTTTCTAACTGTCACATATTTTAGTATTTATATAAAATATGTTTTATATTTATTTAATGTACGCTAGTTAGGCTATATTAAAATAAATAAATAAAATAAAATCCTCATCAAACATTCTCCCCACTTACTGCCACTAGCCATACTTGCCTTGTTGGATCGATTGAGTCTAAGACAAATCCCCACTGCTTATTTGAATTGATTATGCATATGAAGATTGAAGCTCATGTGCTTGAGGCAACTGCTTTGGCACTTCAATGCCTCTAAGAAATCTCTACAGCCTAACGTGGAGATTACTACAACCTACACATATTTGGGGGTCTATGTAATGTCCCCATCCAAATAAATCACTAGAAGGGAAAATTCCACCAATCTACTAGTTCCCTAGGTTGGGGTGGAAACATTTAGATTTGGAATAAGGGAGCTATAAAACCCCAAATGGACATTAGCTTGACACAAATATATTAAAAGGGGCTAAATAAATATTTATAATAGGAAAATAAGGTGGCACTTGGTCACGAGGGCACATTGGTGGTGTGCGACCCACACAAAGCAAGACTCTCCATGCCACATGGCACCCTACTCTCACCCATTCGAATCCAAGGTGGAGTTCAACGTTCTTGAGGGAGTTGGAAGGGCATTACACTTGGCATGACTCATTGAGGGTCGAATTTGAGTGGAAGAGTAATTCCTATGGAAGAGGAAGAGGCATCTTAGAGGTATTGAGACACTTGGGCTAGATTCCCTAGCTTCTATGACAACAATGATGAAGATGCTATGACACTTATGACAAGGATCAGACCTGATTGCTGATATCTGACCTATATGACATGTTAGGGCTAAAAATAACCTCCAAGAGGGCGCACAAGGGAGTTATGGCAGCCAAGATTCCCCCCATTTGAATTGATGGAAGAGGGAGGCTAGGAATTGTTGGACAAGTGGCACTCATTGGAATCTCTCCTCAACTCGAGTTGGCATGAAGCTCTTGGAGGGAATTTGAGCCATGGAGGACTTGGAAGGCTAATAAAAGACAATAACAAAGAAGGAGAGGAGCTTTTGATCATTTCTCATTTTGCAAATTGGAGAGCATAGCTTGTCCAAGCAAGTTGAATGTTTATTCTTCTTGCCTTAGTACCAATTTTGAGGGTGCAAGATTCCCATCCTAATTGGAAATTGGAGAGGCCATTCAGACCTTTCATTTGGAGCTGCAATGAAGTCATTTGTTACAGGTTGAATCTACAGGGCTGCTCGTGACCATTTCTTCTTCAATTTGTTCCCACATCCCTCTCACTTTTCTCTTCATATTCTTGCTCTTGGAGGAATGGCGCACATGGTGAGATGCTGACCTCTTTGGGGAAGTCCAAGGGGCCCCATTTATTTGTAATATGATGTTTACACTCTGTATTTGATGCTCAGATAAACCTCAGATCGAAATCCAAGTGTAACTATGTAAAAATGCGAAACTATATATGAATGGTGCCATTTTCCCCTATATCTTGTTGTGAGAGCTTGAAGTTGTTTGGTATCGAAATGTTTCAGTCAATCTCTGTGATTTTATTGCTGTATGGAGAGCCATTAATGTACTGAAGAAGTTCCATAAACATTATACAAGTCCTTGGAACATTTCTCTCAAATTTCATAGCAAGTTATAGCGTTTTTCTATCGTTTCCCCCTAAGTTAAGACATGTCTGCAAATCTATGATTTATGGGAGTTGTAGCAGCCTTTAGGAACTGATTAATGATGCATTTGGGTGCCCATTGAAGTCATCTAACTAATCCATGTTTCTGTTCTGAAAGTTGGGAGGGTCGTACTGCATTTGGGAAGCCATTAGTGACCTCTACCCTTGGGGGTTTGAACCTCGAAATTACTAGTAAAATTTCCCAATTTCTCCCGAGTTTAAATGAATGTGGCATAAGTCTTTTGAGAGTGTCCAAGCATCCAAAAGTTTCATTTTTATGTCCTAATACCCTTCAAACACATTCACACCCAATTCGAAAGCCTTAGGAGCCATTTGGAAGCATTTGAGTCACCACTAGTCCAAGGTTCGAATTGACCAAAAATTGCAATTTTTCCAATTTATTAAAAAGGGACACTACAGTCTAGTTCATGACTTTAGGTTCACCATGAGGCCAACTTTCCAACCTCGATTTTGCAAGGGTTATGCTTCCTTGGCCTTGCTTGAGCACCAACATTTCCATTTTCATTTTCAGGACATCCCTAAGAAGATGTACCATTTTGACACTATCATTAAATGCATAGATCTTTATTGTGATGAGGTGTGGGGACCTCCTTTGTCCTCTGTAGATAGGGTATGTGTTGTGAGGGTGTAGTTTATCATGCACCAACACATGATCTTTTGCAAATGGACAATCCCACAAGCAATCGTTCAAGTAGAGCTTTGGGCACATCCTTTACACTTGGAGAAATTTTGCAAGGTTATATTCTTCCTTCACAAGATGTGCATTCTATAGGAGTCTCATTTTGGACAGGATAGTTATCCATATCTCACTCTTTTCTCTTTCAAGGAGATGCCCTCTCTAGACCTTTCTGGACATAGAGACCTTTCTTCATCCCATTGGCATTTTGATAGAGCATCTCCCTCCTTTTAGATTTTTTTTGGATGCCCTTAGTCATCTCCTCCTCACAAAAGGGGTGATCAATAAGGCAATTTGGGATAACTTTAGTCATATGTACATTCAAAGCACTTAGACTCTTGGCCACAATATGGCTTTCTTTTGTGAACATTTCATGCAATTGAAGGATGGTCTCATTGTTTGTCTTGACTACATTCAACGACATTGGGTGCAAAGTTTCAGGGTCCTACTTGACTAATTGTGGGTGCTATTTCGAGAACCAATAAATGTAAAACCCTAGAGCAGGTTATGCTACCGAAGACATGAGAGCTCAATAACACATAACACAATATTATTATGAGATGATACAATATCACAATACATTGAGGGTCCTTGCTCTTATAAAGAGTTTGAGAGACCAAAACCCTAACTGACTAAAACCCTAATATTTAACCGAAGTCACCTAACTGACTTTATTTCATATGTAGCCTTATATCTTAACACCCCCCCATAAGGTGTACATTGCTGAAAGATAACAAACTGAAATCAAATACATATACTTGAATGAATAAACACATAAAATGAAAGCTAAACATCAGAAAACATTTGTTGGAAGCTTCTTCTTTGATCACAGTTCCTGAATCAGGTTGAGCTCCATCGAGCTGCCTCGTAACCCTCGGAAAGTTGTAGTTCTTGAGTTGAATTCCTGAGTTCCCAGATTCCACCTCCCTGAACTCCCAAATCACGAATCTCCCAAAGTCAATTACTGGACAACAATCCACATGCATGTTGCATAGCCTTACACCAGTAGATTGCAATTTACATGCATGTCTCAACCAAAGAGGGATCTTTCCCTAGATCCACAACTACTGAACTAATTGGGCAACCATCCATATTGAGCTATTAACTGCTCCCTTCCTTTCTTCAAAGCATTGGCTTCCTAAAATGCAAGAATCTAGTTTTCTTCAGTAAGGAAAACACCATGGGAAATGTCCAATGGTTCTTCTTTGATAAATTGGAGAGCATGGGCTGCGTCTGATCCATCTTTGGCCTCAAAATTCCTTTTCCATTAAAAATTCCAGGACGATAATCAAGTGCATTGGAAAAGGTGTTTTCATAAGGTTTTGTTATTTTCCATGGCATCTTCATGGCTTTAACAAATCTGAAATTTTCTGTGAATTTACTCTACTGATAAATAATAGTAAAAATTAACTCTTGCTAGAAATAAACTCTTCAGATTCCATCTAGGCAGTGACTCTACTAATTTGATAGCTGGCTCGATTCCATGGACATATTACTCAGATTTACCTTGGATCCATGCAAATGGCAGATTCTTCAACAAATAACAACTCAATCTTTTATTTGTTAAAAAAATGGCTAGGTCGATCTGATGGCTTGTGGGTGGATTTGGTAGATGCAGATAGTGGTTCATGCAACGATTGCTTTCTTTTAAGGCGTGGCTTCATGGTGATAGTGCGGGCAATGGGCGGTTCGATCCACAAGCATGGTGGGAGTAGCGACTCGATTCAGACGACGACTCCTATATATAAAAGAACGACGGTTGCAAATCGCTTGGGGCGAATATGAAGGGCAACTCAATATACTTGGCAGTAGCTTGGGCAACTTCTACAAATTACCGACAAATAAAAAATTGCGGCTCCTTAATTTAACAACCGTAAAAACATGGGAGGCTTATCTTTGTGTGGTGGCTGCGTCGTTTCTTCTTTACTCAATGGTGGTGTCTTTTAAATTCTGGCTCGATTTGTAGGTATGGCAGTTGGACATGCTGCGGTGACTCCCTTTTCTTATTCCGACATGTGTGCTACCATTTTTTTAAAAAGGGAAGAAAAGCAAAGACCATGTTGCAAAGAGTTAGAAAGAAGCAACAAAGTCTCAACCTGTAAATCACTGTACAAAGAATTCTGGGCCAAGAAGGAGACATTGAAAATCACTGGATAGTGCATAAAGTCATTGCTGGTCCAAAGAAATGCACCATGAAAAATAGCCAAAGACTGTCCCATAAATATCATTGAAAAAACACCAGGAGTAAATCCACAAGAAGAAACATTATGAATGCATAACTTAACTCAGGGACAATGTATAATGAAAAACTAGACAGGAATAAAATACCTCAGAGAGTTGAAATTTCAACACAGGATATAATAAAGTGCTATTGTGTCATTAAAAAAATGATTTGAATCAAATATGAAACGCGTTGTTTAAACATCTGTTTCTTTTTGTTGGTCAAAATGCTTCACTAAGAAATCTAGAATGCTGGAAGAGCACTAAAGAGGAAAAAGGTGAAGGACATAGGGATAGATTGCTGTCAATCTAGATAACCTATTGAGAAAAGATGCTCTTTGGAAAAGATATTGCAAATGAACAGTGTGACTTATCCAGAACAACCAAGCATTAAACACAGTGTTTGATTTGCTGTACAAAGAAGTTTTTTCTTAGTGTTGCCGCTGGAACACGCACTCGGGGGTTATCGCAGCAGAAATCTTCAAGCTGTTTAGGTGCGTTCCTTGGGGGCAAGTCTCGATTCAAGTACTGTCACTTGATCTTGACTTCTCCGTTTAGGCAAAACTCCTAACGAAGCCAAGAGGGGTAGTCCCTATGAGTTACTAAGGCTATTTAAGTGTTTTAGTTTTGAATGGGTAAGGAGTTTTGAAATAGATTGACTGAAAGCAAAAGTCACTTGCAAATATACATTAAGATCAACAACATAAGATAGTTATAAGCAATATAAGATTTGACAAAAGATTGAAATACTGTAAACAAGATCAGTGCCAAAATGGAGTCAAAATTGCATGTTGTTGTATTATAAATGTTTTGCGAGTGCTTCTTAGTCAGTTTTAATTTATTATGAGATGAGATTTGATTACGGGAAAAGGGGAGCTCCAGATATACCGTGAGGTACAAGGAGTAATGTTCGAAAATTAATCAAAGGTGGCTCCTCACGAAGATGTGTGGGCTGGAACGGAGTCTCGGGGGGATGTTCAACACTATACCAACAAGGATGTAGCCTAACGAGGCCTCGAGGTCACTTTTCAATGGTTCCCGCTTCTTCTGAGAAATTTCCCCACACAATGTTTAATTAAATCAAGTGCCGGATTTTCACTATGTTTAGGTTTGTTAATTTTATTAATGTGAGTGTTTAGTTAAATGTGAAAATTTAGGGAAGCTTGTTGGATTTTGTACAACTTCGGAAGATATTATTCATTATATTTTATTGTACCTTCATTGTACTTGTTTGTACCTCTTAAGGGAGATGAACTTTATGTAAACACATGAAAGAATCAATGTAAGCCTTGGGGTGCAAAAGAAACAAATAAAAGTACTAAAATTAAATTATTTGTTGCCCCCAGGTGAAGTCGACCCAGTTAGGGAATTTTCCAGTTTTGCACTTGTATAAATAGGAGGCTAGTGCACCTCATTATCTCATTCTCACACTTGCCTTTTGCGCATCACTTGGAGAGAGCTGATTTTGCATCACTTGAAGGAGGTAGCTGATTTGGGATATCTACTTGTGGAAGACACTTTCACATTTTTCTCTTTTCTTATTTGTACTCTGATCTCGGGATTATCATCTCTATCCGAAGGCTACTGGGTTTTTCCTAGGGTAAACTCTGTGTTGTTGTTTTGTGCTTTGTCTTTCTTCTAGTGATCTTGGTTATGCATTTATGTTATTATGCTATGAATGTATGAAATTTAACATGGTATCAGAGCAGTTCTAGAAGAAGCCATTGCCGGAACAGTGTCGGAACCCTGCTGGAACTAGGGTTTCATCTTGTGAAATCTCCAACCATCATTTTGGAGAAAAGTAACTATAGGAATTTCGTTTTTGTCAAGACACATCTTTTGGTGAAGACGAAATTCAATTCCGAGAAGTTTCACTTTTGACCTAGCTCCTGCTAGGGTTTCTGAACCAGATTTGAAATCAAGATGATTGGTATGAAGGTTGGAGATCGGTTGGAAGGAGATTCCAACTTTATCTCTTGGAAGTCTAGGGTTCTTCTGCGTCTAGAAGAAAATGATCTATTACTATATGTAAATGAGAAGGTCCCTAAACCAGAAGCCGAAGAGGATAAATCCCGATGGAGGAAGAATGATGCTAAAGCAAGAAGGATACTTGTGGATTTAGTGAGAGATCACTTGGTCCCACAAATCTTAGGAAAGAAGAATGCTAGGAAAATGTTCTAGACCATTATGAAGTTGTTTGAACACACTAGCCTCAATGTATCCATGACTTTGAGAAACCAACTCTCAAATATGAAGATAGCAAAGTCAGAATCCATTGCCTCATACTTTATGAGGATCATAGAGCTCAGAGACAAGCTCAGCACCAGTGGAGATCCTATTAGTGATAAGGAGCTTGTCCTCCACACTCTAAATGGTCTTCCACCATCATGGGAGTCCTTCATCCAAAGCATAAGTGGTAGATCCAAACTACCAAAGTTTGACAAGCTTTGGGCAGATTGCTCTCAGGAGGAGTCAAGAATTGCAGCCCTTCAAAGACTCCATGGCACTCAACCTGAAGAGACTCAAGCGTTTGTTTCCCATGCCAAGAAAGGTAAGGGAAAAGGGAAGAAGTTCCATAAACACAAGCACCAAGAAGAAAGGAGATCAAGTCCCCGTCAAGAACAAAAGAAGAAGAGGGATGTATCTCAAGTTCAATGCTATAGGTGCAGGAAGTATGGACATTACGCCAGTAGCTGTCGAAGCCAAATCAAAAGGAAGCATGAAGCATCCACTGCTAACGTAGAAGAAGATCATCATCACAAGAAGCAAAAGAATGAAGATCACACAAAATTTCTATTCATATCAGCATTATCAGGTACTATTCCTACCACTAGTGACACTTGGCTCATAGATAGTGGTGCATCTAGATACATGATAGGTTATAGAAAGAATCTTTCAGAATTAATTGAGAAAGATTCACATCTCCGTGTTGTACTTGGAGATGATGCAAATTACACTGTGAAGGGGTCTGGAGCCACCACCCTTCAATTAGAATCAGATGATACATTACGCCTAAGTGATGTACTCTATGTACCTGGTATGAAAAGAAATCTTGTCTCCATCTCAGCATTGGAGGACAAGGGATATAAAGTAGCTTTCTCAGAAGGGAAAGTCCTTGCTTGGCACAAGAACTCAAGCATGAGCACAACCAAAGTTATTGGCATAAGAGAAGAGAGCTTGTATAGACTAAACACTTCACCAGTCCAAGCCCTAATACATGATGCTGCAAGTATGGGCGAGTTATGGCATAGAAGGTTAGCTCATCTGAACTATCGAGCTCTCCCAGTTTTGAAGAATATTGTGACAGGTTTGCCAAGGCTCCAGGTAGACCATGATGGAACTTGTAGAGGATGTGCACTTGGCAAGAATGCCAAGAAATCCTTTCCAGATAGCGAGAGTAGATCTAAAGGGATTTTGGATCCTAGTACACTCTGACTTGTGTGGTCCCATGACAGTTGTGTCATTAGGTGGTTATCATTACTATATCACCTTTATTGATGATTACTCACGGAAGACTTGGATATACTTTCTCAAGTCAAAAGAATTCGAGGAAGTGCTCAGCAAGTTCAAAGAGTTTAAAGCACAAGTTGAAAATCTGTCAGGAAAGAGGATCAAGATTTTGAGATTCGATAATGGTGGAGAATATACCTCTACAGAATTCAATGATTTTTGCAAGGAAGCAGGAATTAAGAGGGAGCTCACAGTTCCCTACAACCCTCAACAAAATGGGGTTGCAGAAAGAAAGAATCGTACAATTGTGGAGGCAACTAAAGCTATGATACATGAGTAGAGTCTTCAAATGTTCTTATGAGCAGAAGCATCTAGAACCGCTGTATATGTACAAAATAGATGTCCACATAAGATATTGAAGAACATGAATCCGGAAGAAGCGTTCACAGGTGTGAAACCAGAAGTGGGCCATCTCGGGATCTTTGGCTGTCCAGTCTACATACATGTGCCTAAAGAGAAAAGATCAAAGTTGGAACCTTCAGGCAAGAAGGGAATCTTTGTGGGATACAGTGAGTCTACAAAGGGTTACAGAATTTACATTCCAGGATCCAGACAGATTGAAGTCAGTAGGGATGTGACCTTTGAAGAAGAAATGGCTGTCAGGAAAGGCAGAGGATTAGATATGGAGATCGATGATGAAGAAATGCTAGAACCAAAGGAGATGAGATCATCTCCCTCTCAAGTTCAGAGGGAGTCAGCAGAAAAGGATGAACCTATTGATCCCATAGATCCAGTTGATATCCCCAGAGATGTGGCAGGTCGGAAAAGACCTAGATGGACACAGCAGACACTGCAGGATGCAGAGGGGCATGATGCTCCACATGGCACTTTCAGAGAAAGCAAAAGACCTCAGAGGTTCTCTAGCTATGTGGCACTGATGAGCAACATTATTGATTCAGAACCCACCACTTACGAAGAAGCATCCAAACATCAAGTTTGGAAGGATGCCATGATAGAAGAATATCAATCCTCATGAAGAATGATGTGTGGGAAGTTGTGCCGAGACCTGAGGAGAAGTCAATAGTGACTTCTAAATGGCTATACAAGATCAAGCATGGAGCAGATGGCAGTGATGAGAAATGCAAGGCCAGATTTGTAGCCAGAGGATTCTCTCAGAAAGAGGGAGTCGATTATGATGAGACTTTTGCTCGTGTGGCCCGATATACTTCCATCAGATCCATTATCGCGATTGCTTCAGCTATGGGATGGAAGTTACATTAGATGGATGTGAGACAACCTTTCTCGATGCTGTTATTGAGGAAGAAGTTTACATCGAACAACCAGTTGGGTTTATTGTCCAAGGAAAGGAGTCTCATGTATGCAGACTGAAAAAGGCATTGTATGGACTCAAGCAAGCACCCCGTGCTTGGTATGGATGAATAGATGGATTCCTGGTGAGCTTGGGATTTTCCAAGTGTGATGCAGACCCCAACCTTTACTACAAGGTTGTAGATGATGAGCCACTGATTTTGGTATTATATGTTGATGACTTGTTTCTCACAGGAAATGAGAAACTCATTGTATGATGTAAGAAGAATCTCGCCTCTGAGTTTGAAATGAAAGATCTTGGATTGATGCATTACTTCTTGGGATTAGAAGTATGGCAGAGGCAGAAAGAGATTTTCCTAGGACAAGGAAAGTACACCATAGGCATATTGAAAAGATTTGGGATGTTGAACTGCAAGTCCATGGCCACTCCGATGGATGCAAATTGGAAGAAGTTGAGAGATTCTACTTCTGACTCAGATTTGATTGATCCCACCATATATCACTAGTTGATTGGGTCCTTGATGTATCTGACAAACACCAGACCAGATATATGTTTTGCCGTGAATGCTCTCACCCAGTTCATGTGCGAGTCGAGGCAGATTCACTGGATTGCTGCAAAACATGTGCTCAGATACTTACGTGGCATTGTGGGATATGGATTGAAGTATGCTTCAGATAGTGACCTGAGATTACAGGGGTTTACAGACTCAGATTGGGCTGGATGTGTTGCAGATTGGAAGAGTACTTTCAGATGTTGCTTCAGTTTGCGTTCTGCAGTTATTTCTTGGTGCAACAAGAAGCAGAACTTGGTAGCACTCAGTACTGCAGAGGCCGAGTACATGGCTGCTAATATAGCAACTCGAGAAGCAGTTTGGCTTCGTAAACTCTTGGCAGGATTGTTTGGATAGATTCCAGAGCCGACTGTGATTCACTGTGATAACCAGAGTTGTGTGTAGATGTCAGTGAATCCTGTATTTCACGGCTGGTCGAAGCATATAGAGATTCGGTATCACTTCATACGTGATATGGTGCAAAAAGGTGCGGTCGAGTTATAGTATGTGCCGACAGAAGACCAAACTGTTGATGTTCTCACCAAGGCTCTTCCCAGGGTGAAGTTCGAATACTTTCGCGGAAGACTTGGAGTAGAAGAGAACGAGTCCCTCCGTGAGAGGGAAAGATGACATGGAGATGCTTACCCTGCTTTTGCCCAGGTACCTCTACAGTCCTGGTACTCAGCCAGATATGGGAGAAATCCTATAGGTAGATGAGTAGGACAGTCAACAGTTGGCTGGGCTCACCCAGGTACCTTCAGCAGTCTAGTTACTCAGCCAGATATGGGAGAAATCCCATAGGCAGATGACTAGGACAGTCAACAGTTGGTTGGGTTCACACTGGTGCCTTTGCAGTCCAGTTACTCAACCAGATATGGGAGAAATCCCATAGGCAGATGAGTAGGACATGTTATCACCAAACTTGTAGTTGCCCCTAGAGATGGATCCAAGATGGATGGCAGAAGGGATGGGCAACCAAAGAGGTGCAACCACGATAGCCTCGACCCCCAATGGATGGTTGTCACGCCAATCGAGGGAACCTTCACTTTATGTTATCTAGCCCAAGACAACCAAGGGGGAGACCCAGATCTACTCCCGACAGGAGAGATCAGACTAAGACACCAGATCAAATCAAATGATGATGAAGTACGCAGGGTGTATGGTAAACTCTAGATCTATAAATGAAGTCACAAGGTGAATAATAGGTTGGATCAAGGGGTTTAGACAATGTGAATTTGGCCCAACATGTTTATGCAAGTGACTTATGAGGTTTAGAATAAGATCCAGAATCAGGGTACTAGTCAATTGTGAGAAAATTCTCTGCCTTGGGAACTGTGTCCAATGCAGGGTAGTTAAGGACTGAATTGGGGCTAACCAGTACCAAAAATGAGCTTGATTGATTGATATGACAATGTCAAGGGGTTCAAGCAACCAAAACAAGGATCAAACCACATGCAAACTCAATAGTCTAAGAAAGTCGAATTAGCTTGGAGAAAGATTAGTGCCTTGGGAAGTGGGCCAAATGGAGTCGGATGTCCACCAAATTGTAGATCTGGAATGTTGAGGTGTTGAGGTAGGTGGATCTAAAAGATTAGTATAATCCAATGGCTAGATCTCAGTAGATCTAAGATTGAAATGTGCCACAAAGTGACCCAAGTGGGGCTCAACCCTCAAAATGAGGAATGGGGCCCACAAGGTCAAAATCATTGAAATGACACATTAGGGGTAGGTTATTAAATGTGTAGATGAAGGATCAAGTGGGATCTCACCTACCCAGGTGCTAGATCCTTGCAAACTCACCCTCCTAGGAAGTGCGACCTCCCTTGGGAAAGCTAATTTGCCTTGGAAAATGGGTCGGATGAAGGCCAATCCACACCAAACTATAGATTCGAATCGCCGTGGATGCTATAGAGGTGGGTTTTAAATTTCATACCCAAAAGCCAAGTGGATCTTTCTAGATCTGAGAAAATGTAAAATGAGGGTTTGAAATATAAGGGTTTTATCAATGAAGTAGTTGTGCCAATGGATTGGAGCCAAGACAAGAAGAACAAACCTGTGGATCTTACCTGGATAACCTTGTAGATGCCTTGATGATGATGATCTATGCAAACCCGATCAATTTGAAGCAATTTGAGGTAGTTTTCTATGAAGTCGATTTGCCCAAGCAAGCCAATGTGCCCTCTCTCCTGCACAATAAACGTCAACAATATCAGATTTACTGCGAACAAGAGATAAGACTAATGCCACAAGAGAAATAACAGAAAGATAGCATAGATCACAATGATACTAATGATAACCCCCTGATACAAGCGAATGCTAAGTGGAGTGAGTTGAAGATGCCTTGCAAAAATGCCCAAGTGAAGTTGCCCTCCTGTAGACAAGACAAAAGTTTCCAAAAAAGATAGATCTTACCACAAATACCCAAATGCTAGGATGCAATAGACTTTACAATCACCATCGAAGAACACCAGATTCAAAGGAGACCACAAGAATTTCCACAGAAATTTTTTTCTATATCAAGATTCCAAGAGCCAAAGACCCCCTTTCAATGAGAAGCTCTCTCCTTTAAATAGAATGGAGAGAGGCCACAATCTAACCACTTTTTAAATGAGTGGCTAAGATTAAAAGATCAAAAGATCAAAAGATCTAATCAATGGTTGAGATGAGCCCAACAATACAATACATGGATCAATAAATAAATATAACAATAAGTGGACAAACTCACCCTAGGAGAGGGGATCCCACCAAATCATAATGATAAAACATAAGAAATAGCACACGGTGGCTCCAAGGGGTAATTTCTAACACCCTTGGTCAATCCCCATGGCACAATATCCAAAAATAATCATACTAGACACCAAATCGTGCCTCTCTGGGAAAGTCGTGAGCCTTAGGAGGATCCAGAAATCATCAAAAAATGCCATAAGTGATGGATGTGGGTCCCGATGAAGTTGAAACTGCTGGAGAAGGTGTGGAAGACATCCCACTCATCATCACTGATCATCCCATGCCATAACCTTGCCTCAGTAGCCCAAATTGAATTCCTCTGTAGCCATTTTTACCATTTCTGGACTGCCTCGGGAAGTGTGAAACTGCCCAAACTGCCTCCTGGAGTGCTTGGCTCCAAAAATAAAAATCACCAGACTGTCTGGGAGGGGGGTAATATGGTAATAACAAGTGGTTGGACCATCCCCTCCAAAAATAGCATTCTAGTTGAACCAATCATATCTCTGCTATGCTCTGACAGGGCCTCTGACAAGCCAAAACTGCACTAGGATAGCCAACTGAGGCCAAAAATCACAGTAACTGCCCGGAATTGAAAACAGACTGTCTCATTGGACCCAGAAGGTCCAAATCCATTTAAGGTGTGTACTCATACACCATATAGTCCTTTGCATGGTCCAAAATAAATACTCATCATATCCGGCAGACCAAATAATAATAATCTGTAAAAGTGCTAAAAGCACAAATCATAATCATAAGCCTGAAACCACTGCATAATCCCACCATGGTGACCTGTACCAGACCATATATCATCTATCTGTAATATCTGAGGTCTTCCACCTCATGTCCTGTGGTTGACTTTTGGTCAAACTGGGTTTGACCAAGTCAACATGACCAAAATATGACTCAAATTGTCATCAAACTGCTGCAAGGTGTCAAAGGTTAAAACATGCTTTACAATCCATTCACATAGCAATTATAACAAATAACAATCATTACTGGCGATCTAAATCCAAATATAATATGTCATTAATTATTATTTATTACTCAGACAAGACTTTCAAGGTCATACTCACTTCATAGTTGTGATCAATTTGCTAGTGAAGGGTGAAGGCTAAGAAATAAGTGGCTAGGTCAAAGGATGACTTACTGACTTGACATTGTGACACTTTGAAAATGGAAAAGGGAATACACACCATAGCATATAATAGACAAGCAACAACACAGGGAATGGCGGTGTCTCACAAATGGATAAGTTGTCCAAAGAGTGTTTATTCACCTTACACAGATGCGCACAATCCATAATACAAATGAGGCCAGCAATCTTTTTGATATAGAGTTTAAATTCCATTGCTTTTTGGGCCTAAAGTTTCCATAGCCTTTGATTTATGTGTGTTTATAAACACATTGCATAGATTTACATTTCGTGAGGCTTCTTGCTGTAGGTGTGTTTTTAAGGCACTTGTTTACCTCAGCACTTCTAGGTGTGTCACAGACAGCTTGTTTACCTAGGTATTTACATTTCATAATAGATATAGCATTTGATATTTCATAGCCATTTTCATTTGGCTTGCCTTTCATTCATGTGTGTTGAGAAACACATTGCATGAATGGGCTTTTCATACAAGATACAACATTTCATTTCCATACTTTGCATTAATGGCAGCACTAAAAGTTTCAGGTTTAGCCAACATCTTTAGTGACTAGGGTGACTTCTCAAGGAAATCCAACTCACCAAAGGTAAGTTTTGTCACCAACTCAGAGCCGAGACACAATAAACAAGGAAGCTTATCCAATACAGAGGCTACAGTGGGGAAAGGTCCTCCATGCCACTAGTCAAGTAGTAAGTCAAGGTAGTGAACAAACTGGGTAAGTCATGGATGGATGAAGACAGTGAATAATGAAACCAATACTAGCAAGCCAAAGTATGGCGGGAATGATCACCTCTATTCTCCCTAGGGATGGTAAAACCAATGAGTATAGGCCAAGAACTTCTAAGTCTAAGTAGGGACAAATATGATATATATAGTAAAACCAGGTCCACATATCTATATGATCGCCAGATCATGATACTAGCTGCTAAGACATGCTACGAGAATGGAAATAAAAGCAATATAACCACAACACCATAATATACCTGCTGAGTCATATACTTGAATGCTCATCATCTGAACCATCATCTATCCTCTAAAACTGCTGCTGCAACTCTGGGCACTACTGACTGCTCTGTGCAAATGGCTAAATAGCTACATCGGTCATCTCTTTGAGTGTCCTGAGACTCAGTCATGGCATGGGGAATAAAACTGTTGTCCATAAATTGATAGTGTTCCATAGTAGATGCTCATCTCAGCATCTCAAATGTAAGGGAACTGGCTAAATAGTGTACTAGAATCAGAAAAATAATGTATGGTAGCCCGACTACTATATATGTGATAACAGGACAGTCAGTAGTTGGCCGTGTGGTTGCACAGGTGCCTCTACAGTTCAGGTACTCAACCAGACATGGGAGAAATCCCATAGGCAGAAGAGTTGGACAGTCAGTAGATGGTCGTGCCCTTTTGCTTGTCTGAGATCTTAGCCAGGTATGGGAGGACCCCATCGGCAGATGAGACAGACATGTAGCAAATTGTATAGCAGAGATGGTACAACTGATAATCTCAGATATCCAAGATTGAGTGATTCTCCTGGATCCAGGATTGAGTGATTCTCTTGGACTCACCGAAGGACTGGTGAAAATGATGCACAGAGACTGTGTGGACAACCTTCAGTATGCATAGAGATGATGGAGACAGAATGGATGTACAAGATGAAACCCAGATGATCGTGATGCAGATGAAGACCGAAGAATACCTTCCTCGTTGAGAGGGAGTGTTGGATTTTGTACAACTTCGGAAGATATTATTCATTATATTTTATTGTAGCTTCATTGTACTTGTTTGTACCTCCTAGGGGATATGAACTTTATGTAATCATTTATGTAAACACATGAAAGAATCAATGTAAGCCTTGGGGTGCAAAAGAAACAAATAAAATACTAAAATTAAATTATTTGTTGCCCCCAGGTGAAGTCGGCCCAGTTAGGGAATTTTCCAGTTTTGCACTTGTATAAATAGGAGGCTAGTGAACCTCATTATCTCATTCTCACACTTGCCTTTTGCGCATCACTTGGAGAGAGCTGATTTCGCATCACTTGAAGGAGGTAGCTGATTTGGGGTATCTACTTGTGGAAGACACTTTCACATTTTTCTCTTTTCTTATTTGTACTCTGATCTTGGGATTATCATCTCTATGCGAAGGTTGGGTTTTTCCCAATTGGGTTTCCCAGGGTAAACTTTGTGTTGTTGTTTTGTGCTTTGTCTTTCTTCTAGTGATCTTGGTTATGCGTTTTTGTTATTATGCTATGAATGTAAGAAATTTAACAAAGCTGTTGCAACTCTTTTATGATTTCCCAAGGACCAGGCCAATGCCTGCAAAGGGAAAGAGCATAGTTCGAGTGAACATCAAAATGTTTATTCCGATTAATCAAAAAGTAAACAACTGAAATAAAAGTGTTATGCTAATTACTAAAGGCAAGGAATCTCTTTTCTGATCATCCGATCACGTACTCAGGCAAAGCCCTTAATGTGACGGCGAGAGCATACTTCGGGAGAGCAATGCCAAGTTTGCTACTTCAAAGAAATGAAGCAGAAATTGAAATGACTAAAGAAAATATTTATGATCCTTTTAACTTAAAGTATATTGCCTGTTGTGCGTGTGTGCTTGTGTTATAGCAGAAAAAAAAATTGTTAGAAAAATTCACGCCACAAAAAAAGGCGAACTCCCCCAGGGGGGAAGGGGAGTGGGCTCTTAGGAGCCTACTCGAAATCTTTTATTACAAGGTTACAATGATATCTAGAAGAAAAAAAATACTTCCTTCTCCTTATAAATTTGGAGAAAGGAAGCTTACAATTGCTTGGGAAAAGCGTTATAGCAAAAAAGGAAAGCTCCCAAAGGCTCTTGAGATTATCGAAATTTCACCCAAAAGACCTCAAAACCTGCTAAAAGAATACAAAAACTAGCAAGCTTGTTAGTGGTTAAAATGTCCAAAAATCACTTGGAAAGTGATCTTGGACATCCCCAAAAAAAGGGGCTAGAAAAAAGACTAAATAAACTAGATTTAACTACAACAAGGAACTAAGAAATTTGAGATTGTAAGACCCAAATTCTTAGGATCTTAGACAGCCTTTAAAGGGCTGCCAATGAGACACTTTACTGCTTGATTTAACTTTTAAAGATCGAAGAAACTATCATTTAACAAAAGTTAAGATTTGCATTATGAAAACTTGTAAAAGAAAGGCTTCTTTAAGCTAGATCTAAGAAAATCAAATGATTTTACACTCTAAAAGAAATTCTAGATCTATGCAAGCTAACTTTATGTAGATCTATGAAAGATTAATCTTTATAATGAATAGATCTATAAGCTAGACTAGTAACAAGTAACTGAAGGAAGATTTTAAATTAAGTTGAGAGAAAGAGAAAGGTGAACCGATTTGTAGCTTGAAAGATCAACCAAGGAGAGCCTCTTTGTGGAATGCCGAGGGACAAAGTCTTGTAATGGTGTTGGAAATGGAGTGGAGTCAAGCTAGATCCACACCTCCTCCAAGCTTGGCAACCTGAAAGCTAAATCACAATCTTGCAAACAACCTTATGAGATTTGGATATACACATGTAAAGAGACAAAAATAACATGCACATAATCTTATTTAACATGTAAATATCAAATCTCTAAACACATAACAAAAATAGAGATAAGCAAGTAATCTTACTTACTAATATCCAATGTTCCCCCAAGGTTCCGAGACGGTGGGACGCGGGTGCGGGGAGACGCACATTCGGGACGTGTGGAGACCACCCCCAAATTTTAGAGAAATTCGAGGGGACGGCGGGACGCGAGAGTTATAAAAATTTTAAAAATATTAAAAATATGCAAAATATAAATCCCAACAATGACAAACCATCCCATTCAAATTAGTGAATTACTAAACACTACATTCATCATTGTGCAATCATGCAATGTAAATGCAAAGTTCAAACAAATTACACGATTCATCATAATTATATTAATATATGAATCTATGATTAACATGAACATCATATTTCATGTTTGTCACTTTTGAGTCTTTGTCATTTGATATTTCAGTTTTGAGTCTCGCCGGAGCTTCGAAGTTTCGGGCGGGACGCCCACAAGTCTCGCCGGAGTTTCGGTGTTTCGGGCGAGACGCCCACAAGTCTCGCCGAAGTTTCAAAGTTTCGGGCGGGACGCCCACAAGTCTCGCCGCCCACCGAAACGTTTCGATGTGCGTTTCGCCAAGTTTCGCCCAAAGCGAGACGTCCTGAAATGTTTCGCATGGAGTTTTAGAGTCCCCGGGACGCAAGAAATGCCGAAACACGTCCCCGACCCTTCGGGACGCGTCCTCGTGGAACACTGCTAATATCTACTCCTATTGATTTAGAGGAATCCTTCAAGGCCAAATCTATGAATGGAAGAATAAAAAAATTGAAACAAAGCAAAGAGATCACCTCAATCATAGCATGACGATGGTACTCCACACATGATAGCAATACACAGTTTAGCCTCCAAAGCTTCTTTATTCTCAATAAGATAACAATATTACAATAGCACAATAGCTCTAATGCCCAACTCTTCACACTTTTATTACAATTTGAAATTTTCCAATTAAATCATTACAAAATGGTTTAATTTTACGGGAAAAATTATTTTTTCTCGGAAATTAAAAAAACTTAGGGGGACCTAGCACATGTCCATACGACTCAATTTCAATGTCTAGCATGGTCTAATACATTGACACTTAGGCTCTATTAACCTCCTAAGGATGAAACACCACTCCGACCACCCCAACTTTGGAGGTATGAGTGAAAAACTTGAATATTATTAGTCGTTTGTTCAACAGCAAATAATTAACAAGGAAGAAAAACACTATGGGCTAGTCGGATTAATGTTTAAGTCCTAGGACGCCGAGTCTTTTACATACAGCTACCATGCTAGCACATCTATTACAATTCCCCCAAGGGGGTATGGACATGTGGTACACAAAAATAAAGGGCCTAAAAGGCTTGATGGACTTCTGAACTCTGATAATGAACACTTTGACATGTTCAGGCTTTGCCGACTCACTTGAAATCCAACTAAGTATGACTTAGTAGGCAACACTGAGGAGACTGTAAAAATCAGAATTCTAGGCACAATCCTACCTCCTTACCAGTAGATGAAATGAAGAGTCTGAAAGCTGCATCAACTCAGCTGCACTCAGATCAAGAGTGTAAATATTATCCAGAGATCACTACTCCCTCTGGAGAGCCCTGAGATCTCAAGTAGTTTGAGTCTTTGTAAATCAATAATACTCTAAGGACTTAAGAATAAAATGCTAGATCTCTTTACCACTTAAATACTGAAATACCCAATCAATCACACACATAACACTGAATATACCTTGGAAACCCCAAATAGGGAAAACCAACAATCTGTGGGGCTTTCTAATATCTCGAGCCTAGAGCAATATATGAAATAAACAAATACATACAATGTTACCTTAGATGTAACACTCAATCCTGACCGGGTCAATACCCTAGATCTGCATGCATCACTAATGCATACACTCAGGAAATGTGCCCTAGCTGTCAATCTCGATCTGAGTCTGTCTACAGGTAGCTCTGATTGTACTGCCTCTCCCACTGCTCTACTTTGATCTGCTCTGCTATGGAAGAAACCCAATTGCTCAACTGATGATTGCGCCCTTCCTCTGCATGGAAAAGTGCGCCCTCCCTCTGGATGTCAAATGCTCGTACAAGATCAGATCTCAGTAGATCTGAGCTTTGATCGTCACAGACCTTCCTCAAACACTGAGGCAAGGCTACTTTGAAAGTCTCAGACACTCAATCGGCAGATCAGACTCTGAATGAGCTCTTCTCCCCTTTGGTAATGCGCCCCTCTCCCTCTCTGGAAGTCGTCCTCCACAATCTCTGCAGAATCCACTCGAGTGAACTATCTCAGTCCACAGATCTGGGTGCCAAGTGCCTCTGGACTAGTGTTGTCTGATCCAACTCAGATCACACCCTTGTCCCTCCTGCAGAAGCTTTTCTCTATCTCAGAAAGTCGCCCTGCATGCACTAATGCACCCTCCTCACTCCGGACAGATCTCTCTTAGATAAGTCAATTGAAGTGCCTCGTCCGGGGACCTCCTGCTTTTATATATAATCTCACCGATCAATTAGGTTTGCCCAAAACCTAATATCTATGCATGCAAAAAGTCACTTTTGCATGCATCTTTTAATTACTAACTGGCCATGCAAATCTCATGCATGCAAGAGGCAAGACTCCCCGGAAGGCCCGCATGTAGTCACCAATGGACTCATGCCACTGAGTAGAGTGTATCTCACCCTCTACTCTACACTGATCCCTATACTGTTGATGTACCTCCATGCAAGGCATCTGAATCATGGGGGACATCCTGAGATACCATAAACTCTAACAAAGAGGAATCTATGAAAGATTTGCAGTAGATCTAAGGTAATATTTCTGGCCTCTCTTCCTCCTGCTGAGCTGGTTCGACTGCAGTGCCAGCTGAAGATCCATCTTTTCTTAAACAATTTTTTATGGAGATGCTTATATGTTATCTATGAAGACTACAAGATAGATATTCTTCACAGTCAGGAAATGAACAGGGCTTGACAATTGATAATTCGTGGAAACAAAGTAGAGATACTTGTCAGTTTAATATGCATTTGGTAAAGGAGCCCAGATAGGTGTGAGACCTCCCTATAATCCTGAAACAGATCTCTCAGGCATGTCGTTGTGGACCAGATCTATGTTGTAGAAATAGTGATGATGGCTATAAAGGAAATCAATAGATGAAGTCTCTGGGCATGAAACTAGTGTGGTCAGCAGCATATTTTAAACCACAATGAAGCCTAAATTTGTATTACACAGATTGTAGTTATGACAGAAAGGTTTTTTTTATTTTTATTTCCTGTATTTATCCATGCTACTATAGCAAAAAATGCAACGAGGTTGCCACTGATGAAACCTTTACTCATAGATGGGATTTGATGGGAATGGAGAAATCTTTATCTCCCTGGCTATCATCAATTTTTGGATCTGGGAGTTTCTTGTGATTAGTATTGATCCATTATATGTTGAAATAGCAAACATATTTATGCCAGACAGCTAAAGCTGCTTCGATGGAAGGTTCTGGGAAATTGTTGTGGGTTGTTGTTGTGAGTATGATGGAATTGATGCAGAACAACATTTTAGCTGTGATACAAGTAATTTCCTAAGAATCTTTCATTACAACAGGCCATTCTACTCATTTGCTATGTTGATTAAACATCTTGATCACAAAAATGTGGTGCTGCAACCTCAAATGTAGATTAACATTGTTAAGATTACTGCTGTCCTGTCAAAACAGTCAAAATCGCCATCTTCTGTGGCAGTAGTTAGTGCAATAAGTCATCTGGCAGGGCATTTGTGCAAGTGCATGCATTGTTATTGTGAGGCTTCAAATCTGAATGATGATATAAACAACTGGCACAAGTCTTTTCAGGCTGCGATTGAAGATTGCCTAGTGCAATTGGGAAAAAGGGTTGGTGATGCTGGTCCAATTCTCGACTTAATGGCTGTCATGTCAGAGAATATTTCTACTATCCCTTCGAGAGGGCAGCTCGAACAAAGTTCTGACATCTAAATGGAATGCTCAAGGTAAATCTTCAATCCAGACAGATTGTTGGGGGTATTCAAACTTAACTCAGAGGATTGGGACAGGGTTAAAAGGGATTGCAGCCGGCACTTATTGCATAATGGAGTTGTGAGTTAAAACCCCATTTTCTGGTAATCACAAATGGCAAGTTCCATCAGGAATCCCACTCAAATCGCTAAAGAGGTATTCCTTTGTGAAGAATCGGTCCAGCACTAGCAGCGATAAGTCTGAGCAATTCTCTGTTGGGTTTTGTCTGAAGCAAAATTTTTTGGGGCTGTCCCTTGCTTTTTATTTTCATGCCACAAATGTGCCGGTTTGGAAATTCTGGGCTTATCATGAGTGGGCATTCATCTTGGTATTGAATTGTGGATCACTGCAAAATTACACTTGCCATTTTTTTGAATTGCTTTGACTCACTGGGTAGGCTGAGTATGCCAGATCTGTGGGCGTATTCCTTTCTTATGAGCTCAGTGACAGGACACGTCCTAAGGGGTCCCCGTGTCCCGTGGGCCACGTTTGGGCGCGGACACGTTGGCCCCACGTGGGGGACACGCGATTTTTCGTGTCCCGAAATCGGGACACGCGTGTCCTAATTCTGTGCAGCGTGGGGATTTTCCAGGACACGAAAATCAGTAGTTCTGTAATCATCATGGCCTTGTATTTCCTCCATTAGAGCCATATAGAGTCCATCTCTGTCTGATGACCACCTGTTGCAAGTTGTCATTTTTCCATCCATCAAACATATAGCCACCAGCTGCCTAGTGCCTCTCATGTTCAATGGCGCGCCTTATGTGAATGTGAACCTTCGAAGGCCATGACTTATATTCCACATTGTTTCTTTGTTAATCATTTTTATACAAAATGAAATAAGATAATGGATTATTCGGTTGTCTGTTTATTCTTTTCAAAATAATGGAAGGTGAAATGGTTACTTCTGACCAACAACATTTGATAAATCTCAGAATTTATTTTTATTTAAAAAATGTATTTTATAAATTTATGAATGATATGATTCATATACAATATTGTTTTTGAAGGTGGTTGATGTATTTAAATCATTTACATTGTAAGGTTCAACTAATTTAATTGTATATTTTAATAAAATTTTAATTTGTGAAAAATAAGTGTATCATTAATATTGTACGTTTCAACTAATTTAATTATCTATTTTATTAAAAGATAAATTTGTGAAAAACAAGTGTTAAGCAATTACTTGAGTTTGAGATTATCCCAAAATTAATTCTAAGGATGGGGTTGTGCTATTATAGCTTACAGACAACATCAAAACACCTTGAAATGAATGCAAATTTTCAGAAACAATGCCAATTTTCTTGAAAGCTTGAATCTTAACAAAATTTAAACTGTAAACAAAACAAACTTAATGGTAATAAGTACTTTTTGTCATATGAAAAATACTATACTTTATAAGAAGTATAAAAAAGACTATCTATACAGACTCAGAACAGCTATTCAGGACTGAGAAAAAAACCCAGAAAACTTGAGATATAGTCATTACATTTAGGTTTTTGATTTTTAAAAAACTGTTTGTATGATTGTATCTATGTTTTTATTTGTGAATGATTTAATTTCTATGTGTTGTGATTTGTGAATGATCTAATTTCTATTGAATATTTCATATTTGTAATTGTAAATGTAATTTCTATTGAATATTTGTAATTGTAAATGTTAAATTTTATTGGATCTATATGTCTATATTTTTAAATTGTAATATATTTAAAATATATATATATATATATATATATATAAAACGTGTCCTACGTGTCCTGATTCAGGGGGTCACCGTGTCCCGTGGGGACACTCGTATTTTGGGGACACTCGTGTCCCGTGTCCTCGTGTCATGTGACTTAGCTTATGAGTAGCGTGGAGCAGGAACAGGTGCCGTTTCCTTTGGAGTTTATCACATTGATTGTTGCGTGGCAGAATTGCTTGGTTCATGGGCGATGCATGAGCTCATACCTTATCTTTGGATGGGTCAGTCGTGGAGGCATGAATCCATAGTGGTTGGACAAGTCCCTTTTGCATTTGGCCAAACCTTTAATTGGAGCGACTCACTTTATCATGAGCCTTTATAGCTAGCAACCACCTCTATTTTATTTGCTTGCTCATTTTTTATGGAGGGTGGATTCATATACCCTGGAGTTAGGCCACATCATCACATGGACTGTGGGCCATGTGTGGACTTTTATGATTTATCCTATATTAAAAAGTGGACCAATTTTATTTGGGTGTTACCTTTTGGAGGTCCCTTTTCTTGTTTGGAAGAGTACTTGTTATGGGAGTTGGTTAAACGGAAACATCATTATTTTATCATTTTATAAGGTGAGAAAAAGTGGGTCCAAGTTCATTTTATCATTATTTGGTTTTATTTGATTCAGTCATATGATCCAAGTTCATTGTAGGGACATTGCACAGGTTTTTCATCAGCCTTGGAGGAGATGTCTATTTTTAGCAGTTTTCCTATTTTTTAGGTGACAGAGTTCGGTGGTCCGCATAACATAGATGAATATATTTTTGGCATCCTTGCGAGCTCAAGATTCTAGTGAGCTTTTTTCGAATGACATGCGAGATACTTCTATTTTTGGCAGTTCGGGTTTGAATTGCATGGCGTTGGATGGACATGCATGCCAAATATTCAAACATTCAAACTATCTCCTATTTTTTAGCTGAGCCATGCATGCATGACATGTGGCATCCATGCATGTGTGACATGTGGCATCAATGCATGCGTGGCATGTGGTGGTAAGTGGTGGAATTAGAGAGCATGTAGGAGACTAGGGTGAACTAAACTTGAATAGGATGCATGCAAGAGACTTGCTCTACTTAAATTTAGAGCTCTTCCACTTAACTAAGCCATGCAACAGGGTGAAGTACATGAGGTCAAGGGTGAAGCGCAGGAGGACAAGTTCAGTTGAACTGGGCACTTAACTCGTGCGTGAGACACACATGAACTCCAACAGAAGGGGGTGCATTCTCTCATCTTCGGTCTCATCTAAAGAGGAGCTCCGGCAGTGCATGTCAGATTAGTCAGTGGGAGGTGTATGAGGGCCTCTAGGCCAAGCTATTTAGTGAGGTTTGAGGAGAGGAAGAGGGTCGAAATTTCTTCTTAGTAGCAGCGCCATATTGCTCCTCCATTCTTCATTTCTCTTTTGGCTTCTTTATTTCTATGCAAGGATCATCATTGGATCAACTTTGTTACTATCTCTATGATGTATTCAACCTTTTGGCTGATGCAAAGCAGAGTTTGACTATGCTACTCTTTTAGCCCTTTTGATTCGTTGGTGCATTGATTTATTAATGTATAGATTTTTAGAAGTAATAAGCCTTTATTTTGATAATTAGCTGTCATTTATAGCACTTTTCTCCAATTCATTTACATTTAAAACTGTTGCATGCGTGAATTTCCACTATTAACGATAAAAAACAATTTTAATATCTCTTTGGTAGCTTAATTACAAGCCAAAGATCATTCTTTGCTGCTGTTATATGATGTTTATTGTAGATTTATAGGCTGGACAGTAGTATATAAGAGGGTGATGAGGGGTCCAAGTTCTATTTTGACTTCTTGAAAAGAAAGGTTGCAGCGGAGAGGGTACTTGGGCTTTTTAGAGAGGATGGCTTCCTTGCTGAGGATATGGCTGAGGTTCGTAGCATGTTTAGTGATCACTTGTAGGCTATCCTTGCACCTTATCCCTTATCCGACGGTGTTTTGGCATCTCAGGATGCTTGTTGTGAGTTATTCCCCACAAAGTTTTTACTAGTGACGGACAAATTAGAGCAGAACTTGACACAGGATGAGCTGCATGCAGCTCTTTTGTTGATGAAGGATGGTAAATCTCTAGGTTTGGATGGTTTTCCATGTGAATTTTATAAGTCCGTGCAAAACTGCAATGGGTAGGATTTCTATTGTCTGGCAACTGAAGTGTTTTCTTCTAGTTGCCTTCCTAAGACTCTTAATCAAGGGTTGATTAAGTTGATCCCCAAGAATGGGGCGCATGATTCCATTGGTGGATGGTGTCCCATCACCCTTCTCTTTGTAGCATACAATATTATGGCCAAGGATTTGGCTGTGAGGGTGCGAGCAATGGCCAGGTATGTTCTGCGGTAGGAGTAGTAAAGATTAGGGACACCCGCTTGAGGTTTCCATATGCACCAGCCCAAACAGAGAGGAGATTCATTGGTGACAAAGAGGGTGAATTTCCCTGTAAGTTGTACTAATTTCCATTGCTGATTTTTACAGAGCTAGATCGTCATTACTAGTGCGGAAATTAATGCTATCACTTCCTTTACAATAAAATAATATTTCTCTCTTAGATCCACAATTTACTTAACAAACTCTTCAACGAGTGGCCAGATCCACTTTTCTCCCCAAGCAATACAATAAATTAATGCAAGTACATAACCAACTCAAGTTGTGGAATCAACAATGAATAAAATAAGGTGGTTATTGTTATCACACAACTTGTAGTTGCCCCAAATGATGAATCCTATACAGGATGGTAGAGGGGATAGGAAACCAAAGAGGTGAACCAAGAGGGCCTCGATTCCCTAGATCTAAGGATGAAGACACAAGATGAGTTAAGGTTGGATAAAGAGGCTTATGAGATATAAATATTGACCCAATGTGATAATGCAAGTGACTTATGAGTTTTAAAGAAGAATCTAGGATCAAGGTACCAACAAATGATCAAAATTTCTCCTGCCTTTGGAAACGTGTCCAAGGTAGAAGTGTTAAAATTAAGATGAGGTTATCTAGTACCTTTAGATTAGACTTGATAAGGAGTATGACAAAATCTTAGCAGACAAGTAAAAAACCGACATCAAACAACCCAAAAAAGAGGCAAAAATAGGAAGTGAGCATGGGCAAGAGAACAGTGCCTAGGAATTGGGCCCCAAGGAGTCCCTTAAGGGTGACGCCCTTGAGAACCCACTTTGGGTTAGGCCTAAAGTGCAATACCCATAGATCGTTCGCCACGATTTTAAGTTGTTTGAGCTAGAGAATTTTTAGAATTTTCCGTAGTTAGGTTTTTATGTAGAAATAACTGCAGACAATTGAAATAGATGAATAACTCAAGAAAAATAATGGTACTTGCCTCCTGTGACTTGCAGATGCCAAATGCAATGATGTTCCAACTCCCTCGAAGCAGATCCAAGCTGATTTGATGACTCCCCAAGTGAAATCGATTTTCCTCCAACAGTGGGTGCGCCCTCCCTCCTGCATATGACAATCTCTATGAGAATTGATTTACAGAAATGAAGGTAAATGATGCAAGAAGAATCATATAGCATAAATATTGATCAAAGATGCAATACGAACTACTGAACTAATCCCTGATTATTTTACTCATCCAATGAAGAGATCCGGAGAAGCCCCACGAAATCCTCTAGTGAAGTCGCCCACCTGCAGAGCACGCATCAAGCAATAACGTCTAGCATGGAAATATCATCAAACAATGAAACTGTGACAAGGTATCAGAGCTACAATCAAGCATGAGAACAATCTTTAACAAAGGAACAAAGTTTTCCCAAAAATATTTCTTTATTGCCAAAGATCCAGAGCCAAAAGTCCCTTTACAATGAGGGGGGTCTCTCCTTTAAATAAGAATGAAGGAGACCAAAACCCTAACCACCTTTTTAACGAGTGGTTGAGATCAAAAGATACATAAGTGGTAATCAATGGCTATGATGAGCCCAAATATAAAGTACATGGATCAACTCAAAAATAGAAGGGGGCACACTAGCTAAGTCGCCCTAGGGGGGATGCATCACATAAAAGTGACTAAATTCATAACATAAGCACATGGTGGGGCTAGGAGGTGCACTCATCCTTCTCTAGCATGTCCCCATGGCACAATAACATACAATAACATCATCATGATACAATACTGTGACCACATGGCCAAATTGTGCCCCCTCAATGACATAATAAAATCATAATATAAAATCCTGGAGAGTGTGTGGGCCCCACTGAATGCTGTAACCTGCTATGGAAGGTCTGGGAAGCATCACACAAATCATCTAAACCAACCTCATGCGATTTCCTTGCCTCAATAGCCCAAATTGAATTCCTTTGTAACCATTTTTACCATTTTTTATCCTCAGAAAAATAACCTGTGAAAGAATAAAATGCCTGTAACCCACTGCCTGGTAGCCTGGGGCCCAAATTGACTGCACCAAAATGTCTGGGAGCATGGTAATATAGTAATAACAAGTGGCTGGACCCCATGCTCCCTCTGTAGTGCCCTAGGTGAACCAAATAAAAAGTCAAACTGTGCTGCCAGTCCATTTTAAATGGCAAATCTGCAATAAAGTGATAATTTGAGCAAAATCTCATCTGGAAGTGCTTGAAACTGAAAACGGAGTATCCTAATGGACTCAGAAGGGCCAAATGTACTAGAGATGAATACCCATACACCCTGTGGCTATCTGTATAATCATATCTGTAATCATGACCATGCTCGGACAAATAAAAATAATGGTCTGTAGTAATAATAATAACCATAAAAACCATTAGCTGAAAACTTTGTATGCTGCATGGAACCATCAAATGGGCATATAAGGACCATAAATCATCAATCTCACATATCACTGGTCCAACTCAACTCAGGTCCTTCGATGACTTGGTCAAACTAACTAAAATGTGACCCAGGATTAAATTGCCTGCTGCTGCAAGTGCAAATGGTTAAAGCATGCTCCTTTTAATCATTCTAATAGCAAAACTCAAAGTATAAAGTAGCATATCACTGGCGGTTTAAGCAATAATAACAATCCAATATAAATTAAAATAATCAACTACTCAAAATAGAACCTCAAGAATATACTCATTTCATGGCCGTGATCATTTTGCTAGGATTGGGTGAATGCAAGGCTAGGATAAAGGGGTGACTATATTGACTCAACACTGTGATACTTTGTATAAGGGAAAATGGAATACACACTTAAGCATATGTTGGATAATAAACACACAGGGAATGGCAATGTCTCACAAATGGAATAAGTTGTTTTAAGAAGTGCTTATTCAACCTTGGCAAATGTCTACTTCTAACATCCAATCTGAAACAGCGCCGCGAGGATCTTTTCTAGAACCGCCATGATTGGGTGCCCGACTAACAATAATTTGAGCTTATAGGGGACACTTAGAATTAGCTGTCCCTTACTCCATCTCACATCACAACCCGTAGGCTCCGTGTAATGGGCAAGTGGGATATGAGTGAAATGCACCATTATCCCCTAGAGTGTTTTAGCAAGGAGGCCTCAAACCCACATAATCACATCAATAATCTTGGTGTGAGAGATCCCATAGGCCTTCATCAAGGAGCAGTTATTAACACTTTAAAACTTAGGTTGTGGATCTAGGAGAGGAAGTTGAGCTAACTCTCTATAAAAAGAGTAGCCCTTCCTCATTCATTCTCATGGTGGATTGGGGTATAAATCCCTTAGAGTTTAGTTGAATATCTTTTGGTTTCTCATGGTTGGTCGATCAAAGCTCTCCATTGTATGGTTTGTTTGTGCTCATGTTTCATTGATGGATGGGATCTTCAAATGTTAATGGTCTTGATAACTAATGGAGTAAGTCCTTTCTCTTTTATGTGGTGATTGTCAATTGGAAGTGTTGAGTTGAGGTATGTATCTCAAATATTGGTTGTATGCTCTCTTATCCCTTGCATGACAAGTATCCCTTCAAGACTATTTGAAAACATCTAATCTAGGGTTTCCCTTTTGTTAGATTTTTGAAGTTGGTGAAGCAGTTAGAGAGTGACTAGGGTTTGTAACTTTCAACCCTAACTCTAATCATTCCTTTAAGCCTAATAAGAGCCTTGGTTGACCTCATTTTTCCTAATGGATAAGACACCAGTCTCCAGTCCATTCATCCATATTCCTTGGACTTCATAGTAAGCTACAGTAATCCTAATTTAGGGAAGCCCTCCCTTGAGTTGGAGAAGAGCCAATCTAAATAGTAGAAGAGGGTTTGTTGTGGTGACAGTAGCTTCCATCTTAGTTTCATCAAAACTATACGTTGAGCTTTAGGACCTTATCTTGAAGGGTGTGAGTTTGGGTGATAATAGGGCCCATCGATTGAGAGCGGTTGCCTTAGAGAGGAATAACCATCGAGAATAGAATTTGGAAACCACTAGATTGCCGAATGCCACAGAGCTAAAATCATAATGCACCTTTGAAAGAACAAGTTGTCATCTTGAATTCAAAAGAGGAAGACTAAGGGTATTTTTTAAGGATTCAAATATTATACCCAAGTATAGTATATGCTAGGTGGCGATTTTGGTTTGAAAAAAATCATACATATAAATATGTAGGTGAATATTCAATAAAAAACATATAATTTACTATTAAAACTTATAAATTTTGGTGAATATGATCTATTTAATCATATTTTATGAAAACAAGAGGTGAATTTTTAAAGGGAAAAAGGTCAATTGGTGAATATATACAAAAATGGCCAAAAAATAGTGAATTGGCAGAAATTCGCCCCCAAAAAATACCTTGTAGGAACAGGAGGAAGCCCTATTGCCACCGTGAATTTGAAGTGAAACAGTCACTACTGGTGCCAATGAAAGAAAAGCCCACCTCCAACACTAAAAATGCAACAAGGACAAGAACTAAAAACACCCCCGCCATCGAAGAAACTTGAACCTCTGGCAGAAAAACGAACACATGTATCCTGATAATAGTTCTGCACTTAATTTGGTTGGCACAAACCCTCCCGAAGCACTAGCATTGGAGAGAATTGAAGCAAATTGATCACCATAGCATAGCACAGGATCGCTGGGAAAGACCGATATTAGAAAAATGAGGTGGCTAGGGTAAAACTCTAGCCACCATCCTCAACGTCCCAATGCTCTGCGCCCTATGTTCACACTTCACATACACATGCACACACATCCAAAGAAACACTTTTTAGGATTCCCCCCTCCTCTGAAGTTTTGGATGAGGGGGGTGTCAATTGCCAACTGCAAGAGCAATTGGTAACGTAGTGGGACTCCCTAGAAATCGAACTTGTGACCTCTTATCAACTTTTGCTTTGAATGTTTGGGCTTTTGCCGGATTAGCTATCCTAGTGGGCTATTGCATGTGAGGGTGCAAATGGGCAAAATTCCATTGAGATATATAAAATATAAGTTTGTAGATGCACAAAATACATTTTTGAGACAATAAATAAACAATGAGGCTCTTAATGGCCTTCAAAGTCCAAAAATCACAAATGTTGAGATTTCTTGATATAACACTATTTCAAACAGGTTTTGAAGCACATCTGGTTTGAACATCTAATCAATATATTGACTCAATTGTGTCCAATAATATGAAGTTTGCTTTTTCTTCCTGATGGCTTCAACAATTGCCTCCATTTGATGTTTTAAATCAATTGGTACCATTGGGAGACTTGTAACATTCCAAAATTTATGCCCTAACTTATAGTTCACAAAATTAAAAATTTGAGATAAAATACATAAAAAAGAGGTTCTAAATGGCCTTCAAAGTCCAAAAATCATAAATGTTGAGATCCCTTGATAAAATACTATTTCAGATAAGTTTTGAATCATCTAGGTTGAACTTTGACTCAAAATATCGACTCAACTGTCCAATAATTTGAAGTTTGCTTTCTCTTGCCCACGACTTCAACAATTGTTGGCATTTGATGTTTTAAATCAACTGGCCCCATTGGGAAACTGGTAACATTCCAAAATTTTTGCCTTAAGTTATAGTTCATCCTATGTAACCCCCATTCATTATCTTCCCCCAATAGTTACCTTCCTTGTGTAGTATGACACAACCGTGTAATGGTTTTATGTAGGGTCCTCCTCCTTTGGAGCCATGGGATTGTCTTAAACAATAAGAAAGACATTAGTAAGTGCAAATACAAATATGATTTTGTGTTTATAATCTAGGCGATGAAATCTTCAACTACAAATGTTCCAAACAATGACATCAAAGAGTGAATGAGGAAAGAAGGGTGGGGGTGTGTTTAGGGTTTTGGCGCCATAGGGTTCCTTGCGTTAGCTTTTGGGATTACTCTAAAAGTGTTTACAACAGGTTTCAGGGTGCTTTGTGATATTTTGGGTACTTGGTGTATGTTCGGGCCCTAGATGGTTCGTGATGGATTTGCACATGGGAAATGGTCCATGATGGATTTGCACTTTGGAGATGGCTTGCTTAGTGGTTGGTTGCTTGGCATTCTTCCCTAGGGCATTGTTGTTCTCTTGACAACTTGGGTGATGTCCTTCATGATGGCCACATAGAGATGATTGCTTGCTTGGAGAGCACGCTACTTAGGAGGAGGTCATTGGGCCCTAGATAGCATGGGGTAGCTTGGATTTGTGTATGGAGGCTTGGAGTTGGCTTGGGGGTGCCTGGGTTGCAATAGTGCTCATGCAAGGGGAGTGGACCTAGTGGAGTACATTGCTTGTGAGGATTGATGGAGCCTTTGGAGGGTTGTAGGAGGAGCATTGGACACACCTTGTGGAGCGCCCTTGCATTTGGAGCCTTGCTTGTGGATGACATCACCTTGGAGCTGGATGTGTACCCTTCGAGTGTAGTGCTCAACGTGTGAGCCTACATGTGATTATTGTATGTTGCTTGTGAGGCATAGGCCCACATATGTGTTGTTGGCCTCACTTATCTCTCATATATATATTATCTCTCATATATATAGAAGAAGAGAGTCCTTTCATCACATAACATAACATAACATCATAGCTCGCTTATATTTATCACACTTGTGTTAGAGATGTGATCAAGTGGAGCACTCTTGTCATCCACTCTCTCTTGTAATTTTCTATTGTACTTGATCTGTCTCTCTTGGAATTGTTAGGGTTTCTTGACCTTCAAGCTTCTTGAAGTCTAGGGTTAGGGTTTCATCTTTTTGTAATTTGGAGATTAGGATTTTGATATGAATCCCTAAGTTGTACTTTGAGAAGTGAATAAAGAAGAAGAGATGTTTTGCCGTGGAAGACTTGCTTGAGTGATTTATGCTTGTTGGATCTCTTTGGTTGAGCTAGGGTTTTTCTTGGTTTTCCTTAGCAAGGGTTTTGGAGAGCTAGTAGTTGTACATGCCTTCTGACAAGTCTTTGGTATGTACATGAATTTCATCTTATGCATATTATTGAAGTTTTCAGTGGTCCAATACTTTTTTAAATTCCAGATTTGATTTTCAGCCATCTGTGTTTTTCATGGTTTGTAATTTCCAGCAGTTTATGTCTTGCTGATTTTCCATAAGTTAAGGGTGATTATGTTAAGTGTTTTAACATTGTAATTGAAGAAGATAAGAGCTGTCTTGCTGCTGTATTTACAGCTGTAAATAACTGCTTTCAGATTTGGTTTATGCATGATAAGATTGCCTTAGAGGGCTGAAATTTATCAGAACAATTTGGTATCTTTTCTCTTGGATTGCCTAGATGTTTGGGGTTGTTGAGGATTGAAACATTGACCATTGTTGCTGCTGTTTAAGTTATAGTTCACAACATTCTTGTAATCTACGAGATTACAAAGGGAGCAGTTACCAGTAGTGCACAAAACCAAGCATAATTTACACTAAAGTAATATACATGCATGAATTCATATATAGAGAGAAGAGAAAGTAATAGTGGCACTAGCAACAAGTAGTCGATTATATTATTATATGATCATTCAACCAACAACATCTGTCTTACATATCTTTATATATAATTACAATCATGGAGGTAGTTATAACTAACTTCACTACCTTGGCTTGTTGACTCGACTATGTTTGCTAGTCAATTGGGTTGACTAGACTCCTCCAACATCTCCCCCACCCTCAATCTCTTCTTTGTCTTGAAGAAGGGGGGAGATGAACAAAATGTATTCAATACAAATTTTTTTCAAGCTTTGATGAATCCTTTAGATTTCTGGTATGTCGATTTGAATGCTGCTAGTTTCAGTTGATTGCTAATTGGCCAATTGTTGGTCTCACTTGACTACTGATTAGCTGATTGTTGGTTTGTTGATCCACTTGGACTGAAAAAGTTAGATCCAGGCTTAGGTGGAAAAGCTTGTGGAGGAGGCGGTTGTGGTGGGTCTTTTGCCACTTCCATACAAGTTTGATAGATATGAGGAGAAATTTGTTTTAGCCGATCTTTGAAGTTGGTCCACCGGTCTTTCACATTTCTGATAAATAAGCCATTTTATCTTCAATAGGTGCATCTTGTATAGACTCCAAAACAGGGTTGTAGTCTTCTTGCATTTTGATAACTTGACAATGCACATCCCATACATGAAACCACTGATGCTCTTGAGATTGTAGTTGCATATGTTTTTGTTCTGCTTCTTTTATCTGTACTCCTAAGGCATCCCAATGTTTGGAATCTGTTGTACATTGGCTTTAGGTGTTTAGCTCTGTGATAAGTGCTTGAGTTACCTTAAGTTAGCTACATCTATTTGGAAAAATAGGTTGGCCAATTATTGAGGGCACTGTTGAACAACTAATCCACAGTCCCTGTCTCTTCCAGTTTCTTCTTACCGTATTCAAATTTATTGTGCTCAGTCTTCATGAGAGCCTGGGTCTGGTCGAACTTGAGCTTCCTATTTTCCTCTCTCAACAATTTTTGATCATTAAAATCTTCATACAGTCAATTGGGTCTCTAGGAGGGTTATTGACTAAAAAATCCAGAGCTTGTTCCACATGTGCTTTGCAAGTCTGCCAAACTTTTGTCCTTTTCTCTCCATTGTTTTAATTGCTTCAAAGGGTTGTTCCGCCGTTGATTTCTCTCTTTACTTACTACTGAATTATATAACTCCTTGATTTCTTCATTAAAGGCATTATTTGGAGCAAATTCGACTGTTGTTCTATCCTGCTGTCCTCCATGTAGTTAAAGACTGGATAATGTTTTCTTTATCTTTCTCTGCCTCTTTATGCTTTTTTCCTTTAATGCTCTGACAAAAATCCCTTGCCCTTTGCTTAAATGGTTGAGTTGGAGCTGGCGTCTAGATAGATTTATCAGTTGTTCTTTTTCTTTGGTCTGCCTTATATTGTAGCTATGCCAAGGCCGACTGGTCTGGCGAAGAATGCTTTGTTCGTCATGGTGATTGGCTTGGCTGATCTGCTAGTGGAGTTTCTGTTAATTGCTCCTTGGTTGTCTTGCCTTTGCTTTTGATCAATGCTTGCTCTATTGTTTTTTCCTTCTCCAATTGATTTTTGATCGCATGGTTTTTGGTATGTTGTGATTCCGCGGTCGAGGCTTGTTGGTTGGTCCGATGCTAGTCAAATAATGGCTGGTCGGTCAGACCCTTTTCCTTTGCTACCTGCTCTTGTTGGGTTGGCAAACTAGTCTTCTTCTGGACAATAGATGTAGTCTTTGGCAGCGAGGGTAGTTTGGTTAAATTGATGGGGTTTTGTGCACCGCCCTCCCTTTTTGTTCATGGCTGAGTCAACTCTTTTATTGTGAACTTTGTGCCCTGCAGCTTCTTCTTCTTGTGTTGCTGGGTTGCTTGTTCTGCTTCCTTTGCTTTCTGCTTTCTAATTGCCTCCAATTTTTTGTAGTTGTTTTTCAATAGTAATCATATTTTTAAGTGCCTCGATTATTATACTTTTGGCTATTGTGAAGGATTTAGTCTACTCAGGCCCGATGTTGGATTTCGAAACCTGCTTCCTTTTCTTGGCCTGTTCCCTTGTGAATTTTCCTTTTCCCTCTTCTCTAGCTAATATTACTTTATAGGCAACTTCTTCAAGTTTTTTATTCAATCGAGGGTTTTCAAAATCAATCTCTTCTGCCCCTTGTACTAACGTTTCCAAATCTTCTTTGGTCGACGACGTAAGTAAATCAAGGTCAGTTGGTTCTGTTTGAGTCTTTTGATTTTCCCAACTGGTGTCTTTGATGTTGGGCTCGTCAATACTCCTAGATGTTGTGCAAATGGAATTGTGAACACTGCGGCTTTTTTATCTTCTTCTACTTTGTCATTATTTAAGGGCGTAATTATTTGCATAGTTGGTTGTCTGGCTAATGGTGGAATCGGGTACCGAGTGTTTGACTGTCTCGAAATACTTCCTCGATGGTTGGATAGTATTCGAGCTCATTGGGCTCACTTCCTCTTCCATTTGCATACCACACTTTTGTGAATTCGAAACCAAGTTGAATGTGGACAAACGATGGGAGATTTCTTCTGATATATTGAGGGACTCTCCATCTGTTGTAGGTAGACTTCATCGACTTAACCCATTCTTCAAACATATTCTAGGGGTAAGCCCTTTTGGCCGATCTTTCCACTTCAAGGAGAAACAATGGAAATTCCAGATGGTTGATGTGTTGGGAAGGGTAAATGTCGTTTCTCCGACTGGGCAAACTTGTGTCATTGCTATCCAAATCAATAGAGATAGGTATCCAATTGCTTTGGTATGCTCTTGGCAATATTCACAGTTAGTTTTTAGAATTTTAGCCACTTGCTCTGCCCAATTGTACACTTTTCGTTCATCGACTATTTGACCAATAGCCTCAAGCGTGTTAAGCTTTACATCTAACCCCTAACCAGAGCTAGTTAGGCAGAGGGCAAGGATAATGCATGTCCACTTGATGTTTTCTTCTTTGACTTGGCTTATCACTAAGCCCTTCGAATTCTTTGTAGTTGTAATTCTTGTATATATCTCTATCCATTCTAATGCATCAGTTGTCTTGGGGATAGTGGATCTCCCATGTTTGGTAAGCCAGTTATTTGATGAATTAATCCTATATAATGGCAATTGGTTCATTCAGTGAAATCTTTCCACCATGGTATTGAGTGACTATGAATTTTGCTACTTCTTCCTTTCATCCTTTGAATTCTACGACTTGTGGGGTGCTTAAGTAAGATTTGATTTTTACCTTCTCCAACATTAGGATTTAATCTCTCCATTTACCCTCGACTATTGCCTAGCTCTTGTAGTTGTTCCAATGCTTGTCCTAGTCAATCTCGTCCATCTTTGCTTGGCGGTTCTATCCATCCTAGCGTTTGGCTCTATCATAGGTTTTGCTTGTCACATCTCCTTTTGGTTCTTGGTTCAAGAGTCGTTGATTTAGTGTGCTTACAGGTGAAATAGCTCCTTTGATCTTAGGTGCCACCTCTTATGTGGAATTTCCTACGAATTCAAGTTGACAGTGTTCTGATATCTTTGTTCTTGCTAAAATTTATCTCCTTCGCAATGCTTTTTGTGATTTATCCTTTAAAATGCTTCATATTTATAGGCAATTTTGAGTTGTGGGTGCAGTGGTTGCTTTTACGTTGGTCGTTTCGACGACACGACTCATTAAAGTCGCGTATTAATTGTTGGATTTTGTGCAACTTCGGAAGATATTATTTATTGTATTTGTATTGTATTTGATTGTACCTCCTAAGGGAGATGAACTTGATGTAAATGACCATGTAAACCCTTGAAAGAATCAATGTAAACCTTGGGGAGAAAAGAAGCAAAGTAAAAGATTAAAATTAAATTATTATTTGCCCCCCAAGTGAAGTCGGCCCAGTCAAATAGAGAAGTCGGCTCACCTTGGGTAAAAGTCAGTTTTACACTTGTATAAATAAGAGGTTATGTCACCTCATTATAACACTCACTCATCCACTCAAGTTTGCATCACTTGGGGGAGAGAGAAGTTCGCACAAGCTGGAGAAGAAGATTGTTTTGGGGTTTCTACTTTTGGAAGACATTTTCCATCTTTTCTCTTTTATGATTGTACTCTGATGTCAGAATTATCATCTCTATTCGAAGGTTGCTGGGTTTTCTCCCATTTGGGTTTCCCAGGATAAACTTTGTGTTATTGTTTTGTGCTTTGTCTTTCTTCTAGTGATCCTGTTTATGCAATTAAATTATTAGCTTTGAATGTATGAAATCTAACATGGTATCAGAGCAGTTCTAGAAGAAGCCATTGCCAGAACTAGGGTTTCATCTTTTGAAGTCTCCACACAGCATTTTGGAGAAAAAGATCCTTGGAAATTTCGATTTTTGTAAGGCGCATCTTTTGGTGAAAGACGGAATTCAATTTCGAGAATTTTCAAAATTTTGACCTAACTCTACAGCTGCAACAGAATTAGGGTTTCAGTTTTGACCTACTTCTCTCCATAGATTTGGATTAGCCCTACCTCAATTCAACTCGCCTTGGCAAGGCGCATCTACTTGTGGAATCAGTTTTTCCAAATTTCAACTTTCATTTTTGACCTAGTTCCTGCTAGGGTTTTTGAACCAGATTTGCAGTCAAGATGATTGGCATGAAGGTTGAAGATCGTTTGGAAGGAGCTTCCAACTTTATCTCTTGGAAGTCTAGGGTTTTTCTACTTCTAGAAGAAAATGACCTACTGCAATATGTAAATGAGAAGGTCCCTGAGCCAGAGGCAGAAGAAGAAAAGTCCCGATGGAGGAAGAATGATGCCAGAGGAAGAAGGATTTTGGTGGACTCAATAAGAGATCATTTGGTGCCACAAATCTCAAGTAAGAAGTCTGCTAGGAAAATGTTCAAGACCATAAAGAAGTTGTTTGAACACACTAGCATCAATGTATCCATTACATTGAGGCACTAACTTTCAAATAGGAAGATATCCAAGTCAGAATCCATTGCCTCATACTTCATGAGGATCACAGAACTAAGGGACAAGCTTAGCACCAATGGAGATCCCATTGATGATAATGAGCTTGTCATCACCACCTTGAATGGTCTTCCACCATCTTGGGAGTCCTTTATCCAAAGCATAAGTGGTAGATCCAAACTACTTAAGTTTGATAAGCTATGGGCAGATTGCACTCAGGAGGAGACAAGGATTGCAGCATGACAAAGACTCCATGGCACTCAACCTGAGGAGAACCAAACATTTGTATCCCATGCCAAGAAAGGTAAGGGAAAGGAAAGAAGTTCCACAAATGCAAGCACCAAGATAGGAGATCGAGTCCTCGCCAAGATCAAAAGAAGAAGAGGGAGATATCCCAAGTTCAATACTATAGGTGCAGAAAATATGGACATTACGCCAGTAACTGCCGAAGTTCAAGCAAAAGGAGGCATGAAGCATCCACCGTTGATGTAGAAGAAGATAATCATCACAAGAAGCAAAAGAATGAAGATCACACAAAATTTCTATTCATATCAACTTTATCAGGTATTATTCCCACCACTAGTGACACTTGGCTCATAGATAGTGGTGCATCTAGACACATGACAGGTTATAGAGAGAATTTTTCATAATTAGTTGAGAAAGATTCACATCTCCGTGTTGTACTTGGAGATGATGCAAACTACACTATGAAGGGATCTGGAGCCCCCTCCCTTCAACTAGAATCAAATAATACATTGCGCCTGAGTGATGTGCTCTATGTACCTGGAATAAAATGGAACCTTGTCTCCATCTCAGCCTTGGAGGACAAGGGATATAAAGTAGCTTTCTTAGAAGGGAAAGTCCTTGCTTGGCACAAGAACTCAAGCATGAACACAACCAAAGTTATTGGTATAAGAGAGGAGAGCCTGCATCGACTGAACACTCCACCAGTCCAAGCCCTAGTACACGATGCTGCAAGCATGGGCGAATTATGGCACAAAAGATTAGCTCATTTGAACTATCGAGCTCTCCTAGCACTGAAGAATATAGTGATAGGTTTACCAGGGCTCCAGGTAGACCATGATGGGACATGTAGAGGATGTGCACTTGGCAAGAATGCCAAGAGATCTTTTCCAGATAGTGAGAGTAGATCCAAAGGGATTTTGGATCTAGTCACTCTGACTTGTGTGGACCCATGACAGTTGCGTCATTGGGTGGATATCATTACTTTATAACATTCAGTGATGATTATTCACGGAAGACTTGGATATACTTTCTCAAGTCTAAGGAATCTGAAGAAGTACTCAACAAGTTCAAAGAATTCAAAGCATAAGTCGAAAATCTGTCTGGGAAGAGGATCAAGATTTTGAGATCCGATAATGGTGGAGAATATACCTCTACAGAATTTAATGATTTCTGCAAGGAAGCAGGAATTAGGAGGGAGCTCACAGTTCCCTACAACCCTTAACAAAATGGGGTTGCAAAAAGAAAGAATAGAACAATTGTGGAGGCAGCCAAAGCTATGATACATGAACAAAGTCTTCAAATGTTCTTGTGGGCAGAAGCATCCAGAGCCGATGTATATGTACATAATAGATGTCCTCATAAGATATTGAAGAATGTGACTCCGGAAGAAGCATTCATAGCAACGAAACCAAAAGTGGGCCATCTCTGGATATTTGGCTGTCCAGTATATATACATGTGCCCAAGGAGAAAAGATCCAAGCTAGAACCTTCAGGCAAGAAGGGAACCTTTGTGGGATACAGTGAGTCTTCAAAGGCTTATAGAATCTACATCCCAGGATCCAGACAGATTGAAGTCAGTAGGGATGTGACCTTTGAAGAAGAGATGGCTGTTAGGAAAGGCAGAGAGGATCAAACATGGAGATCGATGATGAAGAAATGCTAGAACCAATGGAGATGAGATCATCTCCCCCTCCAGTTCAGAGGGAGTTAGTAGAAAAGGGTGAACCTATCGATCCCATTGATCTAGTTGATATCCCCAGAGATGTTGCAGGTCGGAAAAGAACTATATGGGCACAACAGACACTGCAGGATGCAAAGGGGCATGAAGCTCCACATGGTGCTTCCAGAGAAAGCAAAAGATCTCAGAGGTTCTCTAGTTATGTGGCACTGATGAGCAACATTATTGATTCAGAACCGACCACTTACGAAGAAGCATCCAAACATCAAGTTTGGAAGGATGCCATGATGGATGAATATCAATCCATCATGAAGAATGACGTGTGGGAGGTTGTGCGGAGACCTGAGGAGAAGTCAGTAGTGACTTCTAAATGGCTATACAAAATCAAGCATGGAGCGGATGGGACTCATGGAAGTGTTGAAAAATACAAGGCTAGATTTGTTGCCAGAGGATTCTCTCAGAAAGAGGGAGTCAATTATGATGAGACTTTTGCTCCTGTGGCTCGATATACTTCCATTAGATCGATCGTTGCTATTGCTTCAATTATGGGGTGGAAGTTGCATTTGATGGATGTGAAGACAACCTTTCTCAATGGTGTTATTGAGGAAGAAGTTTACATCGAGCAGCCAAATGGGTTTATTGTCCACGGAAAGGAGTTGACAACCTTTCTCAATGGTGTTATTGAGGAAGAAGTTTACATCGAGCAACCATATGGGTTTATTGTCCATGGAAAGGAGTCTCATGTATGCAGATTGAAAAAGGCACTGTATGGACTCAAGCAAGCACCTCATGCTTGGTGATAGACAGATTCTTGGTGAGCTTGGGATTTACCAAGAGTGATGCAGACCCCAACCTTTACTACAAGGTTGTAGATGATGAGCCACAGATTTTGGTATTATATGTTGATGACTTGTTTCTCACAGGAAGTGAGAATCTTATTGTATGGTGTAAGAAGAATCTCGCCTCTGAGTTTGAAATGAAGGATCTTGGATTGATTCACTACTTCTTGGGATTAGAAGTATGGCAGAGGCAGAAAGAGATTTTCCTAGGACAAGGAAAGTACACCATAGGCATACTGAAAAGATTCGTAATGCTGGACTGCAAGTCCATGGCCACTCCGATGGATGCAAATCGGAAGAAGTTGAGAGATTCTACTTCTGACTCATATTTGATTAATCCCACCATATATCACTAGCTGATTGGGTCCTTGATGTATCTGACAAACACCAGACCAGATATATGTTTTGCTGTGAATGCTCTCAGCCAGTTCATGTGCGAGCCGAGGCAGATTCACTGGATTGCTGCAAAACATGTGCTTAGATACTTACGTGGCATTGTGGGATATGGATTGAAGTATGCTTCAGATAGTGACATGAGATTACAGGGGTTTACAGACTCAGATTGGGTTGGATGTGTTGCAGATTGGAAGAGTACTTTCAGATGTTGCTTCAGTTTGGGTTCTACAGTTATTTCTTGGTGCAACAGGAAGCAGAACTTGGTAGCACTCAATACTGCAGAGGCTGAGTACATGGCTGCTAGTACAACAGCTCGAGAAGCAGTTTGGTTTCGTAAACTCTTGGCAGGATTGTTTGGACAGATTCCAGAGCCGACCGTGATTCACTGTGATAACCAGAGTTGTGTGCAGATGTCAGTGAATCCTGTATTTCACGGCTGGTCGAAGCATATAGAGATTCGGTATCACTTCATACGTGATATGGTGCAGAAAGGTGCGGTTGAGTTACAGTATGTGTCGACAGATGACCAAACTGCTGATGTTCTCACCAAGGCTCTTCCCAGGGTGAAGTTCGAATACTTTCGCGGAAGACTTGGAGTAGAAGAGAACGAGTCCCTCCGTGAGAGGGAAAGATGACATCGAGATGCTTACCCTGCTTTTGCCCAAGTACCTCTACAGTCCTGGTACTCAGCCAGATATGGGAGAAATCCCATAGGCAGATGAGTCGGACAGTCAGTAGATGATCGGGTTCACATAGGTGCCTCTACAGTCCAGGTACTCAGCCAGGTATGGGAGAAATCCCATCGGCAGATGAGTCAGACAGTCAGTAGTTGGTCGTGCCCATTTGCTCGTCTAGGATCTCAGCTATGTATGGGAGAAATCCCATCGGTAGATGAGACAGACAGGTAGCAAATGGTATAGCAAAGATGGTATAGCTAATAATATCAGATATCCATGATTGAGTGATTCTCCTGGACTCACCGAAGGACTGGTGTAGATGATGCATGAAGACACTTCTCGAAGGACTGCGATTGTGCTGACAACCTTTAGTATGTATAGAGATGATGGAGACAGTATAGATGTACAAAGATGAAACCCAGATGATCGTGATGCTGATGAAGACCGAAGAATACCTTTCTCGTTGAGAGGGAGTGTTGGATTTTGTGCAACTTCGGAAGATATTATTTATTGTATTTGTATTGTATTTGATTGTACCTCCTAAGGGAGATGAACTTGATGTAACTGACCATGTAAACCCTTGAAAGAATCAATGTAAACCTTGGGGAGAAAAGAAGCAAAGTAAAAGATTAAAATTAAATTATTATTTGCCCCCCAAGTGAAGTCGGCCTAGTCAAATAGAGAAGTCGACTCACCTAGGGTAAAAGTCAGTTTTACACTTGTATAAATAAGAGGTTATGTCACCTCATTATAACACTCACTCATCCACTCAAGTTCGCATCACTTGGGAGAAAGAGAAGTTCGCATAAGCTGGAGAAGAAGACTGTTTTGGGGTTTCTACTTTTGGAAGACATTTTCCATCTTTTCTCTTTTATGATTGTACTATGATCTCAGAATTATCATCTCTATTCGAAGGTTGCTGGGTTTTCTCCCATTTGGGTTTCCCAGGATAAACTCTGTGTTATTGTTTTGTGCTTTGTCTTTCTTCTAGTGATCCTGTTTATGCAATTAAATTATTATGCTTTGAATGTATGAAATCTAACATTAATTGCACGTTTCGACTTGAGATTTGACCCTTTGGTTTCTCGTTGACCAGTTTTCTAGGAATGGTTGATTTCATTTCGACCTAGATTGCTTTTCTCGCTTCAGCTCGTTGCTCTGGTATATTTCAGCATTTGTTTTTTGCTTCTTGCTGTGATTGATATTGCTGTCTCATGTCTATGCGTCTGTCACATCTTTTGTAACTTTCCTTGATGTTTCAGTTGGTTAGGTTCGGATTGTGCTTCAAAATTTTTCTCTCCTTCAGTCATTCTTCCAGGTATGGTCTCTTGCTTGCTTGTCGATCCGCTTGCCACTAATTGCTTTTGTTTGTTGAAGAATCATGTTCCCAATTGACTGCCATGAACTTTGTTGTTTAGTTTTGACAACAATTTCTTGTCTTTAGTCATATTGTTCATGAGCAAGTCTGTCAAGCAACTTCTTTATCTGATCAGGAATAGACTCCAAGAATCTCTCGTGTGTTTTTCTGAAGAATAGTGATTTGACCTATGAAATTGTTAGTCGATTTCTCCTGGTGTGTTTTTTTAGATATTTCTCAACTTTTCTATGCCACCACCTACATATCTCTTCCTTGCTCAACATTTGTGCATGTTTGCGCTATTCTACAAGCCCTAGATTATGTACTACTGACAACGAAATCAATGTTGTAATCTACGAGATTACACGAGGAGCAGTTACTAGTAGTGCACAGGACCAACCATAATATACAACAAGGTAATATAAATGCATGCATACTTAGAGAGAGAAGAAAATAAAGTAATAATGGCTATAACAACAAGTAGTCTATTTTATTATTATATGATCAATAAACTAGCAACATCTTCCTTACATACCTTTATATAGGATTACAATCATGGAGGTAGTTATAACTTCCTTAACTACCTTGGTCGGCTGATTGACTCAACTAAATAGTCGATTTGGTCAGAGTGACCAACCCGACTAAATATTTGACTATGTTTGCTAGTGGACCAGGTTGACTAGGCTCCTCCAACACAACCCTAAGGTTGAAAATTATTAGGGTTAAGATACAGGAGACCTCTAGGATAGAGGTGAAATTTCTGATTGGCATTACAGTCATTTTGTGCTGGGAAATTCCCAGATTTATTTTTAATTAGTTTTTGTTGATAGGACTTGTGGGTGGGAGACTTGAGTTATCATGATCAAGCTTGGCTTAAGTCAAGCTCGACTCGACAGAGTCACTGATTTTGGTCTAACTCAATTGCTTGGACCGCTGGTTCTAACTGGTTTGGGCCAAAAACTGATCAGACTCAACCAAATTGATTTGATTTTGCAGTCTTTAATAACATTGATTAGCAATCCAATAATATTTAGGAGTAACAGAAAATTGTATGATGGTTAATTAATATTAGTGACATGTGACTGATGTAACATTTAGATGTTTTGGTTAGAGGTTAGGTGGTTAAACGACTTTCACTGCTTAGGAATGCTATCAATTTTAGTGATAGATGATGTAAGGGTGCTTGAAAGATGTATTATTGCAACATTAATAATGCTATCTGTTACGTGGTACCAGTACCAACGCACCTGCAGATGTGCCCTAGGGAGAGAGGGTCATTTTTTTTTCTTGACTAGGAAGGGTGTTATCCAGCTTTTTCTGAGTGGGGGTTATGGCTAGGCCCTTTGGTTTCTCCCTTGGGAGTACTATGGCTTAGTGGCATTGTTGACTGCCTCATGAAAGGGCTTCAAGCCCTGAGGTTGGTGTCCGGGGTTTCCAGGGGTGGGTCACTAGGTCACATGACCCCCACATTGTTTTATCATTTCGGTGGCACTTCTTTCAGCATTGAGGCTTATGTCTCTCCTCTAGGTCACTTTCCACACCCTCCTGGTCCTCCAGTTCAGCAACGCCCTCTCCCCTTGGGCTCCTTTTGATGATGACGTCATCCTCCATGCCAGGCTGCATTGCTTGATTAGGGGGGGCGTTGAGGGATTTTCACTATTGTTGGGGTTAGATGGGGCATGCCAACACCCCCCCTCGCCACTCCAGCCTTCAGTTCGGAGTGTTTCGCTCATTTTTAGCTATTTTTGTCATGTGGGTAAATTCTGGGGAAAATGTCCCAAATTACCCACAGATTTGATTATTTTATATTATTTTTGTTATAATTTTAAGTTGACATTTTATAATTTCAAATTGACATTTTAAAAGGCATGTTGGCCTGGATATTTTGTAAAAGTGAGTGTGAGAGGTGTAAATAGACTTCTCCTCCATTTAAAAAACAACTTATGGGATAAAACATTATGCAACTTTTTTACCCTTCTTAGGGCTCTTTGAGTGATGCGCACCTCATGAAGATGGATGTACTTTCTGGTTTGGAGGCAATCTTTTGAAGGATCTTTTGTTCTCGCTCTTTGCTAAGGTGATGCTAGAGTTGTTTGTTTAACACATGTATAAGGAGGTATCTAAGTTCTCTTGATTTCTCTTTGTTAAATGTTGAATGATGATGTTTGTTCTTGGTTGAATGGTAGCCATTAATGCTGCTTTTTGTCCTAGCTAGGTCATTTTCAGCCTTTAGTCACCATAGCATTATGAGGCTTGAGCTTTAGGTCTCCAAGGTTTGCCCTAACTAGGGCCCCTTTAAACTAACTTTTGTGGTTGTTGAAGAAGGCCCTAGTTTGCCAAACTTGTCAAGTACCAACTCGAGGAAGGCCATCTTCCTTGATGCCCTAGGGTTGGGGTAAAACCTTTAAAACCCTGAGTTGACATTTTCTACCTTTTCCAAACCCTAATTTGTGAGTTTTGTAATTTTGTACATATTATGTTAGCTTAGATTTTTGTCTTTTTTGGTAATTTAGGTCTGATTTTTACGTTAGTTTGTATGTAATTTGCATAAAATAAAACCTAAAAACCCTTTTTTCTGTCCTAAAACCCTAGCTGCAGACCTAATTCTACCCTAGCAGCCTCCCTACCCTTCTCTTCTTGCCTTCGGTCTCCCTCTTTCCTAGCTCGCCTCCCTTCTCTCCATCAACCCTCCTCCCTTCTCTCCATCAGCCGTCACCTTTGCTCTCCCTTTTTATCCCTTCGGCCTCTTTCCTTCTTCATCTCTACACCTTCGCTCCTCCTTCCTCTTCCCTCGCTCCCCTTTTTCCTCCACCCTCCACTCCTTCATTCTCCATGCCTTTGCACCCTTCATCTTCTCCTCCTCTCCGCCTTCTTTCTTCCTTCTCCACCCCTTTCTTCCTCTCCTTTTTCTTTCTTATTCTCCTCCCTTCGCTCCTCTCTCTCAACATTCCCTCTCCCCTTTTCCTACCTTCGCTCCCCCTTTTCTTCATGCCCTAAACCTTCCCCACGGCCTGCCCTAAACGAGGGCTAGCCCTCCTCCCTAAGCCCTCGGTCATACCTTTTCGGACTGGCCTCTATCCTGGGCATTACAAGCAGGGCCTCGGTTCCTCATTTGGCACCTTGTTCAAGCTTGAGCTCCCCCTCTTTCAGGCTGTCACCTCTGCTGCCCTAGAATTTGCAGACTTTGGCAGTCCCAAAACTTATTCTCCACCTGCACATGCAACATAAACAAGGGATTAAACATTTTTGACATCTTGACAGCATTTTATAAGGTTGCCACACAACAGAAGGAACTCTGGAAATCATCTACACAGGTCTGAGAAAAGTGAACCTGCAATCTGATATGTCATTTTCTGTGAGTAATAAGCAATAAAGAGTTGTAATATTGGTTGATCGTTTCCTGTTCATAAAGTTCTCTGCTGCTGTAAGTCAATATATGGTCCACTGAATTGATATACATCTTCACTATGCTTGTCTACCATGGTCTCATACTGAAATTATTCTATTAACCTCACTGCTGTTATTAATTCTGATATGTTGATATGTTTATGGTATAACTTGCAAATGAGTGAATGAACATTGGAGGATAACTGGTGGATAATGCAAGAGTTGGTACTTAGGAAATTTTGTATTTTTTCCATCTTGTGAGTTGTTATCTCTGCTGCCATATTGTACTAGCATCTCTCAACTGTATACTGGATTGGGTGATAAGATTGTTCCCAAGACACATATCATTGTTCCTATCTCCTAAGGTCAATCTTGGTTTATATATACATGATGCTATACTTTAGTGTCCATTGCAAACTAATGTGATATAAAGGGCTACTTCATTGCCATAGAAGTGTTTCGGTATTTGGTATTGATAGCATTTGTCAATAACACACACTCACATGATAAGTGATTGGTAGTTGATCTCTTATATGTTAACCACACTTGGATAGATGTTCTTACACTTTATTAGGTCATTTATGATTATGATGTTGATTAATGATCTTCCTTGCATACTCGAACTATTAACCTTTGCATTATACCCTACATCTATGAGCACTACAACCTGAGTAGTATGTCTTCTTCATTCACTTAAATTCATTGTCTGAGGCACTGGTCACGAATATTGTTGTCAAGTAGACATAGCTTCTCTTGTCCTAAGGTGTTTTGTAGACTACATAAGGGCTCTTCCCCTTGGAGGTTCCGACTCTCCTAAGAAGTTGGAGGATTGTCTAAGGTGACAGTGGTCACTTCTCTTACATTTGTCATCGGAGACTAGCCCTGCTAGTTCATCCGGTAACACTGCCAATTCTTTATTTTCTCTCTCTATGAATGTATGCACCCTAAATTTGTACGATCTATGCCATCAAAATCACCTAGGACATGGAGTTGGTAGTCTCTGGTTTGAGAAACATCACAACTATAGGCCTTTAAGGTTGTTCCGACTTGCATCTTGTCTCCATTGAAGGAAGAAATTTGAAGCATGCAGATAGGGAATTGAACTTGGGTTGTTAATGCATGAAGAGTTCCAACCTGTCACTAGACAACAGGGTGACAAACATAAACTTATGTCTGTTGATTCATTGATAATTTGATACCATAGTTGCACGGATTCCTCAATCCCTCTTTTAGCTTCATTCATATTTATTCCTTCCACAATCCGTACAACCTCATTTACAAAGAAAAATCAATGCATCACCATATTTGTAGTTTAAAAGGTTTCATCCATGGTGTACTTGTACCCACAATTTCACACGCTCCTAGTTGAACCTGTGTGACATTGATTGATACAAATGGATGTTGTAAAAACTTATCATTTCATAACAAAGATGTTACACTTTTTGTAGACATGGGAAAACTATTTTTCATATTTATTTGATCCAAATAGAAAGAGACATTCAATTGGCCTACAGATCAGAGAATATCATTTGCATTTGAATTTCATGAATGCTTTCTTTGTAAAAGCTCTTGCAAATATGTGATAACTGTGTTTTCTTTCCTTTTTGAACAGGGACCAATGAAGCAGCTGTGACCTTATTACCAGATATGAGGGTTCTGTATTTGTCTAGTTAACACATATCTGATATTGACTTATCTTCTACCTGTGGACTAAACTTTGTTAGTATGGTGCATATCTGAAATGTGGAGTAGAGTACGATATGTTATATACTTGAAAATTAGCTATTGGATCAGCTAATAAAGGAGTCGAGACATATTCCTCCTGATTTTTTAGGCAGGTTTTAATAGCAGTAACTGATAGAGGGTAAATTGATTCCAAGCTTGAATTTAACATACGGGTCCTTATCCAGGCAACAACACTTAAGAGAAACTAAGTTGTCTGAGAAAATGGTGACATATGAGACAGATCAAGATGTTGTCCGTTGGGGTCTCCATCTTCTTGATGGAGATTCTTTTTCCAATACAGGTTATCGAATTAATGCTACTCAATTGAGTGACACTACTCTATATCAGGGGATTCAAGTAGTAGAACCTGAATTGCCAAGAGAGCCTAGTAATGTAGAAAATGATGAGATCATCGCACATGCCCTTCAAGAAGAATTATCTCATCTGGCAGCTGTGGAAGCATCAGGTGACCCACACCCTGCTGAAGATCATTTACAGGCCTCAATACTTGCACAGGATTGGCTTGGTCCAAGCCAGCGAATATCTGGTGAAGATCATTTACAGGCCTCAATACTTGCACAGGATTGGCTTGGTCCAAGCCAGCGAATATCTGGTGAAGGTATAAAGAACCAGGATAATGAATATTTCAGTTAGGCATGAAACTTGCATTCCTAGGACATTTTACCATTTTATATTAATCTGAAATTAGGTACAGGTTATTGAATTGGAATTCCTGTTATCAGGTGCATGGCATGAGGAACAAGAAGAAACAAGTCATGAACAGGAGGTTCCTAGCATTTCCTCAAGTCCTGAAAGAAGGTTCCAAGATGGTTCTGAGGATGTCTATACATGTCTTGAGCTTTCGGATGAGGTTTCTGCTTTGGATGGGGAAGTTGGCAAAAGATTGACGCAGATGAACTCTGTCCCTGTGAGTCTTTCTTTCAGCTCTATTTATGGTACATTTTGTTTAGCTTCAATATGAAAAAAAGATTATTACAAGTTCCATTTTTCTCATTCTTTTGAGTATTCTAATTTGAGGGAATAGAAGCAATGAACATGCACTCATGTGCATTTGCTTTTCTACATTCTATGACACGGCATTAACTTGACATTAACTCTTGCATTTCAGGCAAAAGCATTTCAAATTTTGCACACAATGTAGTATACAAATAATGACTTAAAATGATTAGTGGACATCATTGGTATTTTTTTCCCAAGGAAAACCTTGCGGGGAAACCCAAAGGATGCTTCCCCACATTTGTAAATGGCATCCCTAGTGAAGCTGTTGGTGTAGACAAGTGCACTAACCTGGGGGGATTTGAACTGGGCATTTTAGTGTAGAATTAGCCAAATGCCCAGCAACAGTGGCAACAACCAGTTGAGCTAACCTCCTGGGCTACAGTGTTGGTATTATTAGCAGTTAGTTATCTGTCATATTTCTGATGTATCTTAATCACGGTGTTTTGGACCTTTGGAAATATAAGCAAGGACAAAGAAATATTACCATGTTTTTTTTCCTGACCATTTGTACTTGTAATTTAACTGCGGATAATAGAAGCAAAAACATGTAATTGGTAGAACTCTTTGCTTTTCAAAATAAATGAGATAAACAAATAACAGTCTATTCATTCACCTACAATGTTGTTGACTTTTCCTGAGCAGCATCGAGTGCCATTCTCTGGGAGAATGGAGGCACCTGGTCAGTTACCAGGATATTGATCCAGTCTGGGACTGGAAGCTCAGCCTGGGGCTGAGAGCCATTCTCTGGGAGAATGGAGGTACCTGGTCAGTTACCAGGATTTCACTGTAAGCCCTAGACCGGGTCTGGGCAAGTGGTGTATCCCTCCACTTGGTCTTGGTGGCAACAGGAGGGTGAAGTAAAGCAATTAATTTATCTCCTTATGATGATGTGCTTGGAGTGGACATTAAGGCCTTGAAGAACGCCTGGATAAAATGGTGAAGATAAATGAAATCCAAGCATAGCTTGGCCTGGTCCATGAACCCACCATTTAGAAGAAGAAAAAAAAAATATATATTTATTTATTTATGGGTTGGCTCATTATTGGAGAAAAGAAAAAAATATATAATAAATAAAATGATGAAGGACAGGTGGATAGGTCAGCCTCATAATTATTTCTTTTTTTTTGAGGACAAAATAAATAATAAAAAATATATATTAATTTATGTGAGGACAGGTCGGCCTCAATAAAGTGGAAATTTTCCACTATAAATAAACAAAAGGAAACTCAACATTTGGAAAATACAATTCGTGGAATCTTCTGCAAAAGCTCGTGGGTTTGACTGATCTAAGGCTCAGCTCGTGGATTTGCTCAGTGTCTTCTCTGCTCAGCTTGTGGATGACTTCTTTATTTGCTAGGTTATCTAACTACTGCTGGTTCTTACCTCTAGAAGAAGTCAACTCCAGATTTTTGTCCACACTCTTTTCTGCTGGTTTAAAACACCTATCTCAGCTAGAGTTTTACTGCTGCCATCTGATTTCTACTTGAATTTTCTGCTGAGTATACCCGAGCCTTGCTAGGGCATTTTTCTTGTGCACCCAAATTTGTACAGGGTCTGTCTTAGGTTACAGAAAGAGCTTCTACAAGTCACTACAGCCCAGCAGTAGTTCACAGCACTCTTAGCAGAATATATATATCAGTAAGCAGTGACATCTACAGGATTGAAGCTGCTCCAGGCATCTAGTATCAGTTACAGATCAGAATCAGCAGACATTGTACAGGGTTCTTCTTGGTATATGAAACAAATTCTGATTTGTTTAGAAGGCTTGTTCTCAGCCTGTTATTGTACAAACTCAGCCATCTCATTTTTGGAGATAAATTATTAAATTGCTTTGGGGTTTTTGTTCTTAAAAGGTTTCCCCATGAAAAATTACTGTGTTCAATTTTTGTGGATGTGTAATTAATGCTAGCTAATTCTGCATTTTATTCACAGTCTGTCATTGCTATCAATTTCCTAAATTTCAACATGGTATCAGAGCTTTGCTTGTAAAGCACACAGTGTTTGAGCAATTGACTGTGTCTTACATAGACCTTGGGACAGTACAGACAGGCCAGAGATGGCTTCTTCTACCTCTTTCAGACCAGAGGACAGGCTTGAGGGTTCAACAAACTTTAATTCATGGAAAGCAAGGCTTATGGCCACCTTGGAAGAAAATGACCTTGATGACTTGGTCATCAATGTTATAGAAGAACCCACGTCAAACACAGGAAGGGCAGCTTTCAAAAAGAAGCAAGCCAAGGCTAGGAGGATTATCTATGACTCAGTCAAGGAAAATATAATGCCTGCCATAACACCACTGAAGACAGCCAAGGAGTGTTTTGACACCTTGACAAATTTGTACGAGAAGAAAGCACCCAGTCAAAAGAGAGTCTTGAAAAATAGACTTCGTACATTGAAGATGGAAAAAGATGAAGGAGTGGCCTCCTTCTTCACAAAGATTGCTCAGGTAAGAGATCAACTTTCTGCTATTGGGGTTACAGTAGATGATGATGACCTTGTACAAACTGTTTTTGATGGTCTTCCAAGTTCTTGGGAAACCTTCTTAGCTTCTGTTAGTGGGCGTGAGACTCAGCCAGATTTTGAGAGACTTTGGCATGACTGTTTAGAAGAAGAAGGCAGAGTACAGAGCAGAACTAAGGGGGTCCTAAAGAAGGGAACCTTGCACTAGCAGCTAAAACCAAGAAACAATTCAAGAAGCCCTTCCATCCCAAAAAGAAAGAGAACAAGCCACAAGGTAAGCAAATTGATATGTCACAAGTTAAATGTTTCAATTGTTTCAAGATGGGACATTATGCTATGGACTGTAGGCAGCCACAGAGAAGGCCCAAAAGAAAATTCCAAGCATCTACAGCTGAAGAAGAAGAACCAAAGAAGAAGAAAAATACAAAGTCTTCCAAGCAAGAAGAATCAAGAAAAGAATACTATTTGATTTCTGCCCTAGCAGGTTCCATCACCAACAGCACAAATTCTTGGTTGGTGGACAGTGGAGCCTCAAAACATATGACAGGTTCCCGTGAAGCCCTTACAAGCTACAGAAAGAAGAAGTTTGCCACTCAAGTAGAACTTGGAGATGACTCCACCTACAAAATTGAGGGAGTGGGTTCAGTCTCATTTCAACTTGATTCAGGGACCATGTTGCACATTGAAGACATACTATATGTTCCAGGTTTGAAGAAAAATCTTCTTTCTGTTGCTGGCTTAGAAGAGAAAGGCTACAGAGTTATATTCATGGATAAAAAGGTTTTGCTTTGGTCAAAGAATGAAAGGTTAAGTGCAACAGAATTGATTGGGGTTCGAGAGGGAGGCCTTTACAAGGCATCTGGGCACTCTACTCAAGCATTGGTTCACAGTACTATCAACCCTTGTGAGCTATGGCACCGTAGGTTTGGGCACCTTCATTATGCAGCTCTCCCTGGTCTTCAAAAGATGGTTACAGGTATGCCTGAGTTTTCTAATGAACATAGTGGTATTTGCAAAGGTTGTGCCCTTGGTAAAAATACCAAGAAGTCTTTTTCCAGAAGTCACAGCAAATCAAAAGGGATTTTGGATTTGATTCACTCTGACATTTGTGGACCCATGTCTTCACCTTCCTTAAGTGGTTGTTTATACTATGTACTGTTCATTGATGATTACTCCCGTAAATCTTGGATTTACTTTCTAAAGGCTAAGACTGAAACTTTTGATAAGTTCAAGGAGTTCAAGGCACTGATTGAAAATCAAACAGGAAGACACATTCGCATCTTGAGGTCAGACAATGGAGGTGAGTTTGAATCAAATGATTTTGATGATTTTTGCCAAGAAGCAGGGATCAAGAGGGAGTTGACTGTACCTTACAACCCCCAACAGAACGGGGTTGCAGAAAGGAAGAACAGAACAGTCTGTGAGGTTGCTAAAGCCATGTTGTGTGATCTAGATCTTCCTTTGTCTCTATGGGCTGAGGCTACTAGTACAGCTGTCTATATTCAAAACAGAAGTCCTCATGCCATTTTAGGAGAAAAGACTCCAGAAGAAGTCTTTACAGGAAAGAAACCTGCAGTTGACCACGTGAGGATCTTTGGCACTCCAGTCTACATCCATGTGCCAAAAGAAAAGAGATTAAAGCTGGAGCCTTCCGGAAAGAAAGGCACATTTGTTGGGTACAGTGAAAATTCAAAAGCCTACCGTATCTATGTTCCTGGTCAAAGATACATTGAAATCAACAGAGATGTGATATTTCATGAGGAAGCTGTTTTCTACCACTCCAAAGAGCTTCCAGAAGGATCTCTTTCCGACATTCCAGACTCTCCTCATTCAGAGAATCAGAGGGAGGAAGAAGATGAACCTCATGCTTACTCAGAACCAGAAAGACCAGTTGAAGAACTACTTGAAGCTCCTCCTTCCAAGAGAAGACCTACTTGGGCGAGAGAAATATTGCAAGAAGCAGAGAAGCATAAAGCTCCTTCTGGGACATTCAGAGAAAGCAAGAAGCCCCAGAAATACTCAGGTCTTATGAGTAAGCTCATTGATGCAGAGCCTTCTACATTCAAAGAAGCAGAGTCTCATCAGGTATGGATTGATGCCATGACAGAAGAATATAATTCCATTATGAAAAATGATGTGTGGGAAATTGTTCCTCGACCAAAAGGGAAGTCTGTGGTAACTTCCAAATGGCTATGGCAGCATTGAGAAATATAAAGCAAGATTTGTGGCACGTGGTTTCTCACAAAAGGAAGGCATAGACTATGATGAAACATTTGCTCCTGTTGCCAGATATACCACCATCAGAACTATTATCTCCCTCGCCGCTGTCTTTGGATGGAAACTCCATCAAATGGATGTAAAGACAGCTTTTCTTAATGGAGAAGTTGAAGAACAGGTCTACATTGAGCAACCTGAAGGTTTTGTGACACATGAAATGCAGTCTCATGTGTGCAAACTAAAGAAAGCCTTGTATGGACTCAAACAGGCCCCAAGGGTCTGGTATGCCAGGATTGATGGTTACCTTCACAGTTTGGGATTCTCCAAGAGCACTGTTGATCCCAACCTCTACTTTAAGGTTGTTCAGAACCATGTCTTGATCCTAGTCCTATATGTGGATGATCTGTTCCTCACTGGAGAGGAGCAACTGATAGCTCAGTGCAAGAGGGAGCTTACTTCAGAATTTGAAATGAAGGATCTGGGACTCATGCACTATTTTCTTGGTTTAGAGGTCTAGCAGAAGCCAGATGAGATCTTTCTGTCTCAAGGGAAGTATACAGTTGATATCTTGCAGAGGTTTGGGATGCATGACTGCAAACCCATGAGTGTACCCATGACATCAAATCTGAAGAAGTTACGTGACTCAGCTACTTCTTCACAGGCAGTGGATCCCACTCAGTATCGCCAACTTATTGGATCTTTGATATATCTAGTGCACACGAGACCAGATATCTGTTATATAGTGAATGCATTGAGTCAGTTCATGTCCGAGCCAAAGCACATACACTGGATAGCTGCCAAACATGTGCTCAGATATTTGCGAGGTACTATTACATATGGGCTCAGATATACCTCCACTAGTGGGGTAATGCTACTTGGATATGTTGACTCTGATTGGGCTGGTAGTGCAGTGGACCGGAAAAGCACATCAGGGTACTGTTTTAGTTTGGGATCAGCCATGATCTCATGGTCCAGCAGAAAACAGGGTTCCATAGCTCAGAGCACAGCTGAAGCTGAGTATATTGCTGCCAGTGATGCCTACAGAGAAGCAGTTTGGCTTAGAAAGCTTCTCTCTGACCTGTTTGGTGGAAAGCTTGAACCAACTATTATCCATTGTGATAATCAGAGTTGCATTAAGCTTTCAGAGAACCCTGTATTTCACGACAGGTCAAAGCACATTGAGATGAAGTACCACTTCATTAGAGATATGGTACAGCGAGGTGCCATGAAGCTCCAGTACATCCGTACAGATGAGCAGATTGCTGACATATTGACCAAGCCCCTGTCGTTGACAAAGCTTGTGCACTTTCGAGACAAGCTTGGTATTGCACAGAATGACCCTCTCGCTGAGAGGGAGTGTTGATTTTTCCTGAGCAGCATCGAGTGCCATTCTCTGGGAGAATGGAGGCACCTGGTCAGTTACCAGGATATTGATCCAGTCTGGGACTGGCAGCTCAGCATGGGGCTGAGAGCCATTCTCTGGGAGAATGGAGGCACCTGGTCAGTTACCAGGATATTGATCCAGTCTGGGACTGGAAGCTCAGCCTGGGGCTGAGAGCCATTCTCTGGGAGAATGGAGGTACCTGGTCAGTTACCAGGATTTCACTGTAAGCCCTAGACCGGGTCTGGGCAAGTGGTGTACCCCTCCACTTGGTCTTGGTGGCAACAGGAGGGTGAAGTAAAGCAATTAATTTATCTCCTTATGATGATGTGCTTGGAGTGGACATTAAGGCCTTGAAGAACACCTGGATAAAATGGTGAAGATAAATGAAATCCAAGCATAGCTTGGCCTGGTCCATGAACCCACCATTTAGAAGAAGAAAAAAATAAATATATATTTATTTATTTATTTATTTATGGGTTGGCTCATTATTGGAGAAAAGAAAAAAATATATAATAAATAAAATGATGAAGGACAGGTGGACAGGTCAGCCTCATAATTATTTCTTTTTTTTGAGGACAAAATAAATAATAAAAAATATATATTAATTTATGTGAGGACAGGTAAGCCTCAATAAAGTGGAAATTTTCCACTATAAATAAACAAAAGGAAACTCAACATTTGGAAAATACAATTCGTGGAATCTTCTGCAAAAGCTCGTGGGTTTGACTGATCTAAGGCTCAGCTCGTGGATTTGCTCAGTGTCTTCTCTTCTCAGCTTGTGGATGACTTCTTTATTTGCTGGGTTATCTAACTATTGCTGGTTCTTACCTCTAGAAGAAGTCAACTCCAGATTTTTGTCCACACTCTTTTCTGCTGGTTTAAAACACCTATCTCAGCTAGAGTTTTACTGCAGCCATCTGATTTCTACTTGAATTTTCTGCTGAGTATACCCGAGCCCTGCTAGGGCATTTTTCTTGTCCACCCAAATTTGTACAGGGTCTGTCTCAGGTTACAGAAAGAGCTTCTACAAGTCACTACAGCCCAGCAGTAGTTCACAGCACTCTTAGCAGAATATATATATCAGTAAGCAGTGACATCTACAGGCATGTACAGGATTGAAGCTGCTCCAGGCATCTAGTATCAGTTACAGATCAGAATCAGCAGACATTGTACAGGGTTCTTCTTGGTATATGAAACAAATTCTGATTTGTTTAGAAGGCTTGTTCTCAGCCTGTTATTGTACAAACTCAGCCATCTCATTTTTGGAGATAAATTATTAAATTGCTTTGGGGTTTTTGTCCTTAAAAGGTTTCCCCGTGAAAAATTACTGTGTTCAATTTTTGTGGATGTGTAATTATTGCTAGCTAATTCTGCATTTTATTCACAGTCTGTCATTGCTATCAATTTCCTAAATTTCAGCAAATGTAAACCTAGTGGGAAGCTACATCAATCCCTACTATGTATTTACTTTAATAAACAACAGAAATATAACCATGAAGTTACCTCTAAGCATGGAGGCCAAGACCACATCCATTCACCATGGGAAATAAAAGAACTCAACAATGCACCATCAACCAAGAGAACAAGTCACAAGACAATGAGTAATAGGAATTCTATTAGCAAAGGCTCTCAACTATTCAACCCTTTACAATGAGGGAGGTCTCTTTCATAGAACAAGAAGAGCCTCAAAACCATGGGTAAATACCATGAACAAATGAAATACAGCCTGCTGTTTTACAAAACCATAGGCTCAGCTCAGCTGGTGTGTCCCACCTGGCTGAGTTGGTCCTCTAGAATTTACCTCCCTCACTTGTGGGCCACAGCACTGTTGAGATGGATGACAAATAGGATGAAGATGAAGTCCCCACTATGCCAAATTACTGAAGTGGAAGGTTGGGTCATGCTGTGAACAAGAGAGTGCGCCTCACTTGGACAAGTGCACCCCCCTCAATTTCCAGATTTGCTTTTTGCTAAGATTAATGTCAAATGTGGGGTACAAATGCCATTTAGATTGATTAGATGCTAAGTTGCACGAAACGGGGGAAACGGGGACGAGTTTCCGAAACAGGGACGAGTTGGAAACGTGACCCCCCAAAATTTTGGAAACGGGGAAACGCGATATATATATTAATAAATGAGCAAGGACATTTAAAAAAATGAATGTGAAACATAAATCATAAATCATACATGTCAGCGAATCATTGCCTATATTGGGATCCTTTTCATCAATAGCACCCTATGCCTCCCTCCTCTACGCTCTAGCCCTTGCCTCTAACTTGAATCTCAAAGTTGATCCTCCAAGGACATTTGTCAATGACTCAACACCCTACAATTTTGATGAAATTTCCTAATAAAATTGTTAAAATAAGGTAGAAAAAGCTTCCCATGCTTAATTAGTGATTTTGCTTAAGTGAAGAGTACATTTTTATTAAGGTCATGACAAAGGAGTTCAACAATCAACACCACCAACATCAAGGTATATACAAGGGTTGATGTGCTTGATTAAATGCCAATCCCATACCCTCATACATGATAGAAACTGATGGAAACTTTGCAATCCTGAAATCCTGAAAACTCTAAAATTCTTCTTTTTGCATATGAAGTTCGATGAGGTTGGAACCACTCTCAAACATCCTGAAACAATTAATGGTGATGTTAAAAATTTAAGTAAAAGTGACATTCTCCTTATATTTCATTTTCTAACATTCTCCTTGTATTTAATTTTCTATCCTTTTACTTTAAGAATTTAATATTACCATTTAATACTACCAACTACTACTGAATAGGGCGATATTTTTCATCAGCCAGAGAATTGTTTTTTTGGAAACGCGGCCTTACAGACCACATCTGTATCGGAAACGCATTTCCGTATGGTGGGGACGTGTTTCCATCTCGGGAAACATGTCTGTCCATATGGAAACGCCTTTCCATGACGTACGGTACATGTTTCCGCGTTTCCAGCAAGAAACGACCTGGGGACATGGGGGGGTGGCATTTCCTGCAACATAGATTAGATGCCTCATCACCAAGCTGGATTGCTGAAATGGAATGAAGTGGTCGTTAGTTGAAGTTTCCAGCCAAGTAAGTTGCCCCCCTTGGCCAAATGCAACCCCCTCAAGCTGAGTTGTTTGTTTGAGTGACCAAAAATGAGCTGAGCGATCACCAGTTGGCCGAAGGGATGTCCAAATCATACTTTCGGAGGACCCACCATGCCAAATGTCCAAAATCTGATTTCTGTAATAGCTGAATTATTCACTCAGCTAGACTTAGGCATTTTTTAAATCAGACTTCAGAAAACATTTAATTATTTCCCATTAATCCAAAAATGATGTATCCTTGTGAATCTTGAGGGGGAAATGTCTTTGATGATTATCTATTGATCTCTGAAGATGATACCAATCAAAACCATAACTGAAATCCTTCTGCAAGTGCCATTTAGAATCTGATCCAAATAATTAAACTTGGACTTAGGTAATCTTTAAATTAAACTTTAGGAATGGTCCAATTAATTGCCTATTAGTAGGTAATCTTTAAATTATACCTTTGGAATGGTCCAATTAATTGCCTATTAGTCCAATTATGCATGAAATCAAGGAAGGATCAAATTGGCTTCCAAAGTGATATGGTAACTGGATGATGATGATATAAGTGTATGCTCTGTTGGTCTGGTCTGGTTGACTAAGTCAAACTTCCATGTTGACCGAGTCAAGCTACTGAAAAAGTCAAACTTGGTCAAACTTGACCAATGAACCCCTAGAGCTCTGAATAGCTTTGGAAGGAGGATTTTGCTATCTCTTAATGCTTTAAATTGAGGAAGTACTAGAGTTAAAGTTACATACAATAGCCTGTTTATATGAGTCCTCATATAGCCTTACCCATAGATCATGATACATAAGGTTCACAAGGACTAGTGGTAAATATTTTAGGAACACATCAAAACCATATCAACATCAAAACATTTACAAGGATTAGCTCTTCTTTGGATGGAGTGGGTAGATAGTCCAAAGGTTGGTCAAGTGAATTGGCTTGGGTTGGTCAAGTCAATTTTTAGGAGAAGAGCCTATTGATCGGACTCCCTGGCCCACTCCATCGCCTCCCCAACTAATAACACTATATCCTAAATAAACCACCCCTACACAAGCCTTGTCTACTCCCAACACACAATCTTCCTGGCCACATTCCGCACTCTCAAATCTATTGCCTTAATGTGAGCAATGAGGACAAATATCCAATTGTGATTCTACTCAACCAATACCAATTATTGTAAAATGTTAAGGTAGAGTGCATGTCATTCATGGAATGAGAAATACAAATGGACGATCGCATGAGTTAACTATGAACTTTGTCAAACTTGTTCAAAGACTTAGAATGATAACTACACGAGTCATTCACATTCATATAATCTCAAAGATAAAAACACATATACTTCTTATGATGATAGCTGCTACCCAACAAGTGTGATTTGATTAGGATATAAAGGGACTTGATATTTGCAGTGAACTAGGAGGCCAACACTATCACAAAGGTTGCACTTGGATTAAGTTATAGGACTGTCATATGTTTGCAGAAGTAAACCAACCAATAATGACAACAATGATGAGATGATTCTAGTGCTAATTTGATTCAATCAGAGTATCCTCCAACAATGATATATTATTGTTGTTTGTTCAAATGTCACTTATATGCATGGATCATAAGTATATTATCAAACTACAGCAGTATAGGAGGACAAGATGATTACACTTTTGAAGATATTTAATAACAATGATAGTATTAGGATAAGTAACATTTAGATCCTCCAAACATAATCAACCTTATCAACAGTGATATTTGCAACCAATGACCAGAAAAGTGATGCGATTTGGTTGTAACTTACTCTTGGTGAGTTAGTAGGTATAGATTGCACAGTGAAAGGATTATAATGACAGCCAACAGAGCAGTGACAATAGTGATCCCTTAGTCCAGAAAAAGAATACCAATGTGATCTTGATATGGTATCAATGATTGGGTGAGCCACAATTATTATCAATAATTGGTTAAATGTCATCAAAAGAGTTATGACAGTGAACAGAGGTCTGCTATATGCAAGGAAGTATGAGCAGCAGTGAGACAAAGTCCAAGTATGATGATGATAACAGTGATCAATAACAAATATTCTTTGTGCCGAATTGATCTCAATGAGGTGCTATCATAGTGTAAACAGCAGTATGTAAAGACAACAACAGTGGTGAAAATGAGCAACATATTTGTTAGGTTCACTGTATGATCAGATCTAATGTTAATGACCAATGCTAATAATCTTCTTTAAAGACAAGTGGTTCAGATCTGAGATATTAGTATTATGTCAATGGATCAACAATGTTTCATACCCAAATGTTTCACAATTTGCTTTCAAAGATGCCAGTGACCAAATGATGTAAAGAGGTCACATATCAAGATGACAATGAACACAAGCTTTAGACAAATTCTCAGATCTAGATACAAACTTTGCAAGGTAAACGTGAAGGCGATTAGGGAGATTTAGTGTTGATGAATGTAGCTAGTTACATAACCATAGTGAACATGTCTAGACTAGCTTCTAGAGAACTAGGTTCAGGACACAAGGTTCGTATTCATCTTAAGAAACAAATCAACAGTAAACCTAGCCAACAAATAATAAAAGGATCTAATGATGAAAGCAATATTCAATAACCTACTAGCATGGTACTTGGATAGGTAAATGCCAAGACTTTAATCGCACCACATTAATTACAAAGTGCTGGTTTATATGTTTTGATTACGATGCTTTAATTAGACTCCTTAGGGCTTAGGATAAATTACTTTGGAATGGAAAGGAGGGGATATTTAATCCCTTAGAAGTCTCTTCTTTGGATCCAAGCACATACAAAATAAAATGAAGATATGATAAATTATAATTGGAGGAAATTTAAACATAGATTATTTAAAACTATTAAACCCTAAACCTAGTGCCTTGAGGGAACATTCATGGGGCAAAGTGGTGTCTTATTGGATTCAATAGAAAGTGAGAAAGTTAGGGAGAGTGGAGGATAACACAATCCCTCTCCTTGATGGCTTGATTAAACCAAAATCTCTTCAACTCCAATCTCGTAATAAAACCTGCAAATTTCAAAAAGACCCACCAATCTATCCATATACAAGCTTCATTACAACATTAGTTAAACATCTAGTGAATATCAACTAAAATGAATACAATGAGGTTGCAACAATAAAATAAACAAATTAGTTAACATTCATGTAGAACAAGGTTGTAGTCATCATCCTACAAACTAGTAAATGCAAGAAAAAGAAACCACAGTTACCTCAAACCCTTATGGGTTCTCCACCATCAAGCCAATGACATAAGAACATCCACTATGCACCATTAGAATGTTACAGATAGTGGTATCTCAAGATGTCCTCCATTTTCAGATGCCGCGCGTGGAGGTACACTTGCAGTATAGGCATCAGGAGAGGGTAGAGGGTGAGATCCACTCTACCAGATGGCATGAATCCAACGACGGATGCATGCGGACCTTTCGGGGTGATTTGCCTCATGCATGCATCATTTTTGCATGATGGACCTTTTAATTAAAATGCATGCAAAAATGAGTTTTTGCATTCAGTCATATTAGGGTTTTGGTAACCCTAATTGATCAGTAAGATGTTATAAGGAGGAAGGAGGTCATTGACAGAGGTTACTCAGCAGACTTGTCAGAGAGAGATCAGTTTGAGAGGAGTGCGACTTGTGCATGCAGAGTGGGCGACTTTCTGAGAGAGAGAGGAGCTTTTGCAGGAGGGAGAGTGAGGGGATCTGAGTTGGATCAGTCTTTACTTGATCAGAGGCACTTGTCTGCCATTGACTGTGGGCTGAGAGAGCATCACAGTGGAGTTTCTACAGAGTTCAGAGCTTGGGCGACTTTGCTCAGAGAGGGACACACTTCCTAAGGAGAGGAGGACGTTGTGGATCCAGATTGAGGCTAGAGCAGTTGAGACTTGCAGGGCAGGTCTTCTTCAGTGATTGAACAAGATCTGTTACTATCTCAGATCAGATTGGCTGAGATCTAAGTTAGGGCGACTTTTCAGTGTTGCAGAGAGGGCGCACTTTTCCATGAAGAGCAGGGGGCGCATTCAGAGTGGAGTTGTAGGTTTTCATTCTTGACCGAGCAGATCAGGGTTGTGGAGTAGAGAGAGGTAGTACATCCTGAGATAGGTTGAGGCAGATCTTTAGAGAGATTTAGATCCGAATTGACAGTAGGGGGCGCATTTCCCAAGAGCAGCAGTTGCAGCTGCTGCAGATATCGGGTTTCATAACTCATCAGGTTCGATTGTTTTATTTTGAAGAGTTGTATGTAACTAAATCTCTTTTACTTTGGTCTGGGTTCGAGAAAGAAGAAAGCCCCATCGGAGCTGGTTTTCCCCATTGGGTTTTCCAGGGTATATTGTGAGTTCATCTGTGTGATTGCTGTTTTTTTGGTTAAAGTGTTAAGATATCTGGTAGTACTTTTTCTTATAAGTCTGTATTGTTTATTTGGCTTATAGAGGCTCAAAGTAATTGAGATCTCAGGGTTTACAGAGCGAGTAGTGATCTCTGGATAAAATTAACCCAAGAACATTAGTTTACTTCATGTACCTAGGTAAGTGGACAAAAGGGTATCCAAATATGCAATATGCTTTACCATCCTAGGAACACCCTCTAGAACCTAGGATATAAACTTCCTACCATTCAACCCCTTAGAGAGACCGATACACTGGTTCTGTAAATTCTGATTACTAAAGAAGACCTGATGATTCTCCATGGCATTGGAAAAGATGTATTAGGATCAGATTTGTCCCTAGTGGATCAACAACAAAGGGTGTCCACATGGACCAATACATAGAAGATGCAAATTAACCATCACATCGAGTCATCATACAATGAGTCATGTATACATGATGATATACCTACACCAAAAGTATCTTCAAATAGGTTTTTGAGAAGCAAGATTTACCTACTAACCAGATCTATAATAACATCGAAGTACTTGCAAGGACTAGTTTCTTTGATGGGGTGGACAAGATGGGAAAACCAAGGTTAGATAGGTGATATTATTGGTTAAAAGATGAATTGGTTGACTCAAGGTGTAACGGGAAAAGGAAATTTATCTATGTCAGTAAGTAAAAGCCATATGTGTCACCAAGAGGAGTGTCACAGAGATGCAACCTTTAGTTGGCTGTAGCCCTTTCTTTTATAATATGGGGAGCTCATTGATTTGGAAGAGATGCTAGTCGCAGGAGTCCAGCGAGCTACCACTAAATAGTGCTGGAGTGGCACATCATCCACACAAAATTTTAGGGTGTTTAGCAATTCATGCCAGTGAAGCGTCTATAGCCCCGACAATGCCTAGTCCCTATACTTCCAAACCAAGAGACTTAGCTATTTTCTTCATTCTCTATTTGTATCGCCCCTTTTCATTTCCATTTCATCTTCTTGGGCATGCCTCTTTTATTTTTTTATTTCATGCTTTGGAAAAGAGGCATTGCTCTATAGGTCATCCTAATTGAAAAGCAAGAAGGCCATTGGTCGCGATCCGACTAGAATCCCTAGCTAGAGGAATCCCTAGCACATAGTCAACTCTAAGACACATTTTTCTGATAGTCAATCATTGACAACTGATAACATAGGAGGGGAGACAAGAGTCAACTTCATCAATTTCAGACCAAGGATGTAGACTAGAACTATAAGGTGAAATGGATGGATGTATGGCCATACTATGGACCTAGAGAAGGGGTTACAAGTCCTTGCAAGATACTCAGACATTACTTAGGTTCAATGGTACATAAGTAAATCAGGGATTTACTATCCTCGTCGACTTGAAAGTGTGTTACTACTAGCAATATTCAACAGACAATCAATACATCAACTAAAGCAACAAGAACATATAGTACATCATTAATTAATTGATCATCATGGCATGGCATAGAAATAGAGACATTGGCATATCGCTGATCTTCACATTCATACATCTCATCGTTCCAAGGGGGAGTCCCAGGAGAAGCAAAGATGGGCCTCAATACTTTGGATTGCATCTTGCTCAAAAAGCAAAAAATTATCTAGATAAAGTATGCCCCACAAAGTGTGGAAAGCAGGCACCACATGCTTAGTACTCGAGGATTGATGAGTACTTTTTGAGTTTGGGCTTCAACAAAATTGCAGTAGGTCCCAATCTTTCTTATTTGTTTGATAGATTTGATATGCTTGTTTTGGTCTTGTATATAGATAGAAGCTCATAGCATTGTGCAAGATAGAGTTGGAACGCGAGTTTACATGAAGGACATAAGCCTTATGCACTATTTCTTGGGTCTGGAGGTTTGGAAAGGTAAGGTGAGGTTTGCATGACAAAGCTAGCGTGCAAGTTTGACATGAAGGACGTCAACCTTATGCACTATACCTTGGTTTAGTACGAAGTAGGCAGTAGTTGCACTCAACTCACCAGAGTTAGAGTATATGGAAGCTAGTTTTGGTAGTTGTGAAGCCATCTAGCTTCCCAATTTGATAACATAGTTGGCTGATCAATTGTTGGGGCCTACTGTGGTAGTGGTACATTGTGACAATTGTGTTGAACTTTGGTTGTCATTGATGTCAACTAATGTCAAAGAGGATGTCAATTGATTCAATTTGAATCATTGATGTCAACTGATGTCAAAGTGGATACTGCATTCCCATGCCAGCTTAAAGAAGTATATGGATGCCACTTTGAAGAAGTATATGCGCAAGATGGTGAAGGACATGGATGCCATTTGAAGAAGTATATCTAGAAGTTGCATCCAGTCTGAAGATGTGTGTCCAAGGACATCATGCATGATCAATTTGAAGAAGCACATAAGGAAGGTACATCATGCAAATCCAGTTCAAAGAAGCACATAAGTAATGTATCCTACTACATGTGGTACCTGTGCAGACATCAAGTCCACCAAGTCACACTCTTTCAAGGAAGCAGTCAAAGAACTGGTTGGACAAAGGTACATGTACACAAGCAACCAAGAGTTGGTTAAGCAAAGGTACATGCGTGCAAGCATGTCGTGAGAAGACTCTGAATGTGCAAGCAACCCTAAACATTGTTTTGTCAAAGATCGGGAGTGCACAAACAGTAAGAAACAACTTATTGTTGAACAATCCTGAAAGCACGCAATTCTTACCAATCAGAAGATGCTTTCAGTTAGTAAAGGGTGCACAAGTTCCAAGAAGGGTGCAGTAGTTGAAGTTTGTTTATGCGCAAATCCCATAAGCCGACGATATAGCAGTTGCACAAGTTCTACACGTGATGATACAACAAGGGTCAAAGTCCAGACTTACACCTTAGTGATGTACTCTTGCGCTCTTGATATACCATTGCTTTGAGGTATGTGCGCATCCTTACTCTTCGACTGGGTGAGTCTTTGACCCTTGATGTACCATCTCTTGTGGGTATTGCGCACCTGATGTATTAATGCTTTGCGAAATCTACGCATAAACTAACTTCTACTTGGTGTCAACATGGTCAAAATCCTCTCATGTACATGGTCTCCCAAATCCCCACTCTCTTCCTCGTGAATTCCTCCAAATGCCCCTTCAATCCACCAAATCATCTTTATATAGTGTATGAAGTCCAATACCGAAAAGTAATGACTTTTCACATTTACATCATAACTCATTATTTGGTAACAAATATAAGAAAACTATTTTTCTTTAAATCTTTTACATATTTTTCATTTTTATTCTTTTATTTTCAAAACTCTTTTATTTTTCATTTATTTATTTATCACACGGAAAATTGGTCCATGACAAAGATAGGGGTCCATGCATTCAAAAAATGTCGAAGAATAGAAAAATGTAACTCCCTAAGTAATGCGGCCCACATGTGCAAATAATAGGAATAGATAGACATATGCCAAGAACACTGCTCCTTGTAGTGGCTACACACCAACACATGCTAAGCACACTCTATGTAACTCCTCAAGCAATGCCCCCAACATGTGCCAAGAACAGGGAGACAGATGCCAACACATTGCAAGCATGCATCTTGGGGTGGCCACACACCAAGCATGCGCCAAACACACTCCTCTATGGGGCGAACACATGTGAAGCACTGAACTCATTATTTTGGTGCAAATAACTCACCGAGGACTAATCACTAGTCAACTAGTCAACTTTATTCTATAAATAGATTTGTTAAAAATAGAAAATTGTAATAAACATAAAAATACATAAATAATACAAAGAAAACATAATAAAACAATAAATAAATAATAAATAATATTAATAATTAATAACTAAATAAATGTAAGTAATAATAAACAATAATAGAAATAAATATTAAAAGTAATTATGAAACATCAAGGATTACATACCTTTTCACCCTGTGACCAGTCAATGCGTATAAGTACACAGTCACGAGGCATGTTGTAAATCATTCTATCAATTATACCGTAAAGATATTCGATTTTACAGGCTGCAATATTTAAAATAAAACTGGAAAAAACCTGTTACAATTTAAACGCCCAACATTTCGGATTTCCAAAGGGATCCCATCATCAGTTGTTTAAATTGTAACAGGTTTTTTCTAGTTTGATTTTAAATTCTATCAATTATTCATATATTTTTATATACAATTGCATAATTCTTTTGTTAATTTTATACTGAATAAGAATTGCCCACTACATTGGTATCAGAGCCAATTGATTTGGCCAATTTTGGGTTAATTCTGCATAACCCTGAAATCATCGCTCCATACAGCTCCAATAGCATATGTACAGGCATCCTTATCGTACTGTTGTGCTTGCTGTACCTTACATTGTAATTAATTGTTGAGACAGACACCAGTTCCATACAACCGTCCTATTAGTTCGTACACTGCAACTCCGTATAGTCAACTCGTGATGATTTCCATACACGTCCTGCACAAATTGCCTTTCCATACCCTCAATTTGTACACTAGTCAGTATCTGTCCTCTGGTGTGCCTGTATGCAGTTTTGTGCAATCTGCTGCGAAATCACACATCCGTACATCCGAAATCACACATCTGTATGATCCTGTACAATTTGCTATGAAATCTGTCGTGTCTGTACATCACACTCCCAACTGCCATTTTTACTTACCGTACGGGTTTCTCCTAAAGTCACACCCTTTGAAATATTTTTTAGTTTTTGCCTTCAAAATTGTATGGTAAAGTCGGTTTAAATTTTTATTTTTACTTTTAAAAGGGCCACTTTTCCACAAATTAATAACTTTATATATTACACATAAAGTAAAAAATTAAAGTGGGCTCTACAAAGAAAAAGGAAAAACCCAAGATTGTAAACAATGAAGAACTACATGCCAAAGTGAATCGCTGCAGGGATGAAGTTAATAGCGCATGACAGTCTCGAGAATGTTGAGAAAGGACAAAAAGAATTGGGAGATGGACAAAGAGAATTAGGGGGAAAAAACAACAGAATAATAGACGTGACATCTAAAAGTTCTAGAGACAATCTTAACAAGATAACGGAAGAGATGTTAAAACATTTAGAGAGTTTTAACAAGATAACGAAAGACCGCGAGACGCGATGGAAAACCCTATTAAGAGTAAAAAATGAAGATAGGGATGAAACAACGAGGTTACTTAATGATCATAGTGAAAGGGTTGACTAACTAACCGAAAAGGTAGATACATTATTTGCACAACCCCTAGTCCATCAAAGATCGCCTCTAAGTCTAGAACTTCTAAACACTAATTACTAGAGATATCCAGATAACATGGGGTATCCAAATAAAATCAAAATCGATATACCTAAATATGATGGATTTGATAATCGAAAGGCCATCATGTGGGTTAGTAGAATGGAAGGAATTTTTGCTATGAACCCACCCATTAGTGAATTAGAGAAGATATCGATGGCATCTTTATATTTGGAAGGTGATGCTTATGATTGGTTCACCTGGTGGGCCAGCAAAACTAGTGGTTTCTCAGTTAACTGGAAAATGTTCATAGAAGATCTCCTTACGAGGTTCCACAACGATGAAGAAGATGGCACCTATACCATTTACAACAGACGGGAATTGTGAACAAATATACCCATGAATGGGAAGTTCTGGAAACTAGATTTCTTGATCTTACATATGAACAACTATTGAAGATGTATATTTTCAGGTAAAACCCATTATCTGCAGTGAATTAATGCTATCAAGGCCTAGGAGTGTGGAAAAAATGATTGAAAGGAAGTTGATTAGTCAAGAAGGGGTAGTTTTTCGATTCTCCAAAGAAGGCGACGAATTACAAGAATAATAAATATTCCCATTCTGAAAAGGATAAAAGGAAGGAAAACAATTGTCACCAATGTGGTAAGAATTGGATTCCAGGTCATAGATGTGAAGGCATGTCTTTATGCTACTATAAAATAGTGCATGGAAAGCAAATAGAAGTATCAAATCCAGAAAATGAAATCATTGTATCATACAACTCATATTCATACAATGACGAAACACTGCAAAAAGTATCGCTATCATCAATTTCATGCATACTACCAGATAGTAATGATGATGATGTGTTGCAAAGGGGAAACATTATTTAAAAAACAAAATACAAGTACCCACAAAATATGTCCCACCTCATTTTTGGTAGAATGATGAAATCAAGGTTCCAAGAAAGGAGGCACACAATTCCACCTACAACTAAGACAAAAAAATCACAACCTCAGACACTGAAACTCAAGGGAATTGTAAAAAATAGAAAACTAACAATCCTCGTAGATTTTGGCAGCAATCATAACTGTATAGACATCAAGATTCAATATCACTAAACAGTTAAAATCTTTTTGTGTACCCCACCAAGTACCTTTTTGTTAAGGTTGTCGATGGACATCAGGTAGATAGCATAGGATGATGTCATAAAAATTTAATTACATGTTCAAATACAAGAACTAGAACTACAATTAGGATTCTATGCACTACCACTTGATGGGATGGATATGGTGCTAGGTGCAGAATGGTTGATACAAATTGGGCACTTATACCACCAACCTCAAAATAGTTCTTGGAATTTCACTTACATAGTAAACATTATTGACTATATGGTAATGAAGGGTCCATTCCCAAGGAAGGAGAACTGGGACCATGGGAAAAAAAAGTGGAGGCACAAAAAGGTATACAACAACAAAAGCAAGACAAGTTTATACCCAAGAAGAATCAAGATTTTAAGTCAAATAACCAAGTCAAAAGAGTTCAGGGTATGATGCACATCTTGCAAAAGAATCTTGCCAATGTTCAAATTGGAAGCCCAAGCAAACTTCTACAAGTAGACAAAGACAAGGATGTTGCCACCAGGGAAGCATGGTCAGTTAGAGAGAATCCAATTTATTATGCTGAGGACAAAGCATTCCTTGAGAGGGTGGCAATGTAACAAACATAAAAATACATAAATAATACTAAGAAAACATAATAAAACAAAAAATAAATAATAACTTTATTTATTATTTATTTATGAAACATCAAGGGGTATATACCTTTTCACCTCATGACCAGTCATTGTGTATAAGTACACTGTCACAAGGTATGTTGTTAATCATTCTATCAGTTCATATATTTTTATATACAATTGCAGAATTCTTCTGTTAATTCCATAGTGAACAGGAATTGTCCACTACAAAAATCCGTAAAGTAAGAAATGGCATAAACTGATAGTTAACGGAGAATATGCAAGGAGCAACAGAAAAATAACATTTATGATCATAAATTTGGTTTATGCCCCAGTTATGCTAATAAGCAAAATCCCCACTATGGTGACATTAAATTTCCAATTTGCATTTTATTGAGGGCAATTGTCAATTTGTTGTTTTTTACCACTTTAAATAACTTTCTAAGCATGGCTCCTTGAATTGTCTAGATGTTTCATTTGATTTGTAACATTTACTGACTTAATGCAACTTTGTGATATTTTCCTGGGCATAATTTTGGATTAAGTATTCATGTTAATGGTGATTGGCAGCATATTCCTAGGATTAATGGAGACATTCCAACAATGGATGAAGCAACTACAGACCATCAAAGGCTATTGGACAGGTATAAATAAGTATACAATAAGCTTTGGTATTTAATGGCTAAATTCTTGCAGATTTGAACTAACTTGTTTCCCAGCTAAACAATATCAATAATGTCTGTTTTTATATGTTTCTATAGAAGTTAGCATAATAGAAATGCAATATGATCCCGTGGATGATATTTAGCTCTGATGGCATATGTGTGAAAGGGAAGATGTCTTTTGTTGTTAGTTGTAGGTGCATTACCTTAATTGATGCAAAAACTATTTTCTTGCCTTATGTGGTGCTTTTTTGTTAAGAAGTCATGGTAATTGGATGAGCAATAGGGTGTTTTTCTCAGGGTTCCATGCATCCCTAATATTTTTTCTCTTGTTTGGTGGGTTCCACAGGGATGCAATCCCCATGTTCTCCATACTCCTGGAGTGTGGGAGCATCCTTGGGGACGTTCCCTGCTGTTGCTGGTACTCAGGGTAAGGCAAGGGACATACTTCACTGAAGTAGGATGTTCCCAATAATTGCAGGGTGATATCCCCAAGCACTGGGACTTCAAGGGGTGATGTCCCTATCAAGTAGGATGTCCCCAATAACATGGGGTGCTCCCTCCAAAAGCGAGCTGCAGGCTTGACAAAACAGAAAAAGGTAACAAAAATAAAATTAAAAAATTTCAATTTGTGTTTCTCCTAAATGAAAGAAAAGGTGCTGGCCCCTCCCAAATCCTATTTCTTCCCTATCAAGTCACCCAAACACTTATTTTATTAATTTTTCCCAACAGTTCAGTAGTGGCAGCACATGAAGGAGGTTTAAGATTAATTTTTTTGGACAGCAAGCTTTGAGAGAGAAAAGGAGTGGACAATGACAATTTTTAACCATATTCCACATGCATCAAGGCCTAGCAAGCATTCTTTCGCTGAAAACTTGGAGCTACAACATTTTCGTTTGTTTGTTTGTTTGGGTGTTTGAGTAGCTTTTAGCTTATTATTCACAATAAATTTCAAGTTGAGATCTAAGATAGCGGACATGGCCTTTTAGGCCAAAGTGTCCCGTGTCGTGTTATCGTATCCGACATAGACATGATGATGACACTTGTCGGACACGTGTTTTGACCATGTCCTTTTTTGGGACACGGGTAAAACATGTGTCCGACACTATCATCATCGTGTCCCAACCTGTGCGCAGCGTGTCCAGAAAGCAGGACACGCTTTTGACAAAAACGTGGCCCGCGGATTTATAAATTACATTTTCTCCCTCATTCTTTCACATTTGCAAGTTGGTCTCAAGCTTTGAGAGTGTTTTTTTTGCAGGTGAAGAGAATTTGAAGGTTTTCCAAGGGATTTCAAGTGACTTGAGGGTGGATTTCATTGGGAGCATTGCAAGTTTACCATCAATAAACAAGAAGAATGTCTCAATCAGCAAGGGCAGATAGTAAAGGGCAAAGGAAAGGGAGGAATACCCTAGCTGGTGTCTCCCCTTCTCCTCCGCATCCAAGCTTAAGTTCATCTTGATCTAATCTTGCTAGTGCACCATCTATTGCTAGTGGAGCTCAAGCTACATATAACCTTGTATTAGCAAGCTGCAAGACAACAGGTCCAAGAGAAGAAATACCCTTTGTGGAAGCACGTGACAAGGAAATCAAGGCCTGGGGCAAAGCTGGGTGGGGGAGGGAATGCGATTTGGACTTGTAATTTCTGCAAGAATGAGTTCAAGAGCACCTATTATCGGGTTAAGGCCCATTTGTTGGGACTTCCTTGTGGGTTTGCTGCATGTAAAGCAGTGAGTGTTACCCAACGAAGGGAGATGGAAAGATAGGATAATGTTGGCTTGGGGAAAGTGGCAAAAACAAGTAAGAAACAAAAAATGAGAATCCTCTTCCATTCTTGAGGAAAACCTCTAGCATTAAGCCTATCATGTATGAGAGTGAGGCTGATATTCAACCAACAAGAAAGAGGCCAACTCCAAGTGGTCCAATGGATAGGATCTTCCAACAAGAGGTGCAAGATGAGATGGACCTTACCATTGCATTTTATTTCTATCTCAACTTCATTTCATTAAATGTTGCATGATCACCATTGTTTATTGAGATGTGTCGAGGTCTAGTTGAACAAGCTCCAAATGTTTGTGTGCCTCCTGGTTCAGAAAAGCATAGAACCACATTGTTGGTTACGACGAGGAAGGAGGTGGATAAACATGGCCCTTATCTAGTGTTAGTATTGTTTCTGTTTGATGGACGGATGCAACATGCCATCCACTCATCAATTTCATGGTTTCTTCTCTAAATGGACTGGTGTTCTTGAAAGTGATGGATGCTCTTGGGAAATACAAGGATGCACAATATATGGGTGAGTTGTTCATCAAATTCATTGAAGATGTAGGTGTTGATTCTTGTGTACAAATCATCACAGATAATGCACTTGTTTGCAATGTTGTTGGCATGATTGTGGAAGCTATTTTTCACAAGTATTTTTGACACCTTGCATTGTTCTTTCTTTGAATTTAGCACAAGATTCATCTAGGGGAAAGGTCATTTTATAGATTTGAGTTGTAGACTCATTTATACTTGCTTTTATTGCTCTTACAGGTATTTTGGACACATTACATTGTTCTTCTTTGAATTTAGCACTCAAATCTATTGCTTCAAATGTGACATGGATTGGCAATCTTATTGATGATGCACGTCATATCCGTAATTTTGTACAAAACCACACCAATGCCCTCACAAGCTACAAAGAGAACACACATCTATCATTGCTGAAGATTATAGATACTTAGTTTGTTTCCTCATTCATCATGCTTAAGAGGTTGAGGGAGGTCAAAACCACTCTTGGTTCCATTGTTATTTCAATGTTTTTCCCTTTTTGGAGAAAGACAGATCACAATTGCTTCAAAAAAGGTAAAGGACATAGTGTTAGATGATGGTTGGTGGGAGAGGGTGGAGCTTACCATTAAGATCATGGAACCAATAATTTCTTTGTTGCGGTTTGCAGACACGGACAAGCCCATCCTAGTAGATGTTTATGAGTGGTGGGATTCCATGATTGAGTCCATGAAGACCATTGTTGTACAAAATGAGTGCCCTGAGTATGGGACATCAACGGAGAGCTTATGGTCCACCATACATGATATTCTTATTGCCAGATGGGATAAGAATTGCACAACTTTGCATTGCTTGGCCCACTCATTGAATCCCAAGTTCTATAGTCATGAATTGATCAATGGTGGGCCCTCATGCAAAGTCCCTCCTCACATGGATGGAGAAATTTCACAAGGGAGGAAGATAGCATTTAGATGATTATGATAGGATAGAGAACCACTTGATGAGGTGGAGGGCTTTGTAGAGTTTTCCACTGCTAGCGGGAGATTTGGAGGCTATGATGTGGTTGAAGATAGTGGGGTTAAGAAACCTATGCTTGGTGGGAAACTCATGGGACAACATGCCCTATTCTCCAAAAGTTAGTCTTGAGGGTCATCTCTCAAGTTACTTCATCCTCTAGTTATGAAAGGAATTGGAGCACATATGGGAACTTGTACAGTTTGAATAAGACTAGGCTTGAGCAGTCCAAGGGAGAGACGATGGTGTATGCGTACACTAACCTTTATCTTATTTACAAGAAGTGAGAGGAGTGGGTGAAGGGAAGGACAAAGATGTGGCATGCGTTTCTTGATGATATGGGTTTGGACAACATTGTTGAGTTGGCATTAACCAGCATGGATTTTAATGATCCAGTGCTACAGCCGGTCACTTTTGATGATGGTGATCCTCTGGAGGGGTCATCCTCCACACCAGTAGATGTAGATCCTGGGATGGGCAGAGAGGTGGAGGAGGAGGACGATGAAGAAGAGAGCAGTGATGATTTTTCCAATTCAAACATGGAGGAGGACTATTGACAGATGAGATTCTTCCATCTTGATTTACCCCTTTTTGTATTTTCCAGTGGCATTCCAACATCTATGTAATACATTTTGATTTTGATGACTTAATGAGAAGTATGGTTTTGACATCTATATAATACATTTTGATTTTGATGACTTAATGAGAAGTATGGTTTTGACCTCTATGTAATAGAACATTTTGATTTTGATAACTTAATGAGAAATTTTATGAGTCTCTGAGTCTATCATTGACATATGCATCATGATTTGTGAATGTGTAATGTGTATTGATTCTAATTTCTATTGAATATTTGTAAATGTTCTAGTTTCTAAAAAAAATTGGATATATGTATATATATATAATGTGTCCTCTGTGTCCTGATTCTGGGGGTGATCATGTCCATGTCGGATACTCGTATTCCTGTGCCCTCCGTGTCCCATGTACTCGTGTCAGGTGACTTAGGTTGTGATTGATTATTGATAATAGAAGCAACTCTATTATTTTTTATATTTTGGAAATTCTCTATTTTTCATATATTAAATATTTGGGACAGGTTCCCCTATGTTGGGCATCTAGACAATGTCCTTGTGATGGCCCTCAAATTTGGGGGTGTCTGCACACGTCCTTGAGTTGTGCACCCATGTCCCCATGTCCTCAAATCTGGGTGTAAATTTAGTTTTTCTCCTTTCAACATTCATGTATTAATGCAATATAACTCAAGCATATGTAGAAATTGGTGCATAATTTTTAATTGTAGAGAGAGCACTTGTTGCAGATAGTTGTCAAAGGCTGTATTGTAAAAATACTATGTATTGGATTGATTTTCCATATAGAGGTACAATGAATGTTTGCATTTCTTTGAAACTTAGCTTTCAAGTTGTTTAATGCACTAACAAGCCCTACACTAATAAGTGAGAACCTCAACATTATATTTATTTCTTTTAAAAGGTTCTATTATACCATTTTATATATGGGGATTTTTGCCTATTTTTTGCTTCAAAGATTTGGGACAGGTTCCCCTATGTTGGGGACCTAGACAATGTCCCTGTGATGGCCCTCAAATTTTGTGGGTGTCTCCAGACGTCCTTGAGTCGTGTGTCCATGTCCCCATGTCCTCAAAATTGGGTGTAACTTTAGTTTTTCTCCTTTAAATTCCCAAGATTCATGTATTAATGCAATATAACTCAAGCATATGTAGAAATTGGTGCATACTTTTTAATTATAGAGAGAGCACTTGTTGCAGATAGTTGTCAAAGGTGGTATAATAAAAATACTATGTATTGGCTTGGTTTTCCATATAGAGGTACAATGAATGTTTGCATTTCTTTGTAACTTAGATTTCAATTCGTGTAATGCACTAACAAGCCCTACACTGATCATTGAGAACCTCAATATTATATTTATTTCTTTTAAAAGGTTATGTTATACCATTTTATGTATGGGGATTTTTGGCCATTTTTTTACTTTAGAGATAAGGCTGAGATCTAGAGTTCAGTGCTTACATATATGATTAGTGACGAGATTGCCATCAGTTAATGCCATATTATACCTTGAGATGATGTTGTGCTATGTACTCATGTGATGTCATGTCATGCCTAAGGCTTGATTTTATGGATTGTGCTTTGGATTGATGATGTATTGCAGCCTGCAGGATGTTGCACGTTACTTTACAATGATTGATTTTGATAAGTATAGCTAATAGCAGTGTTCATAGGCCAATACTAAGTAGAGATTGTTGTTTTATGTACGCATCATTATCTAACAACTCTCGTTTGGCTCCACACTTGACCTTGCCTCCGTCTCCATACCACTCCACCTTGGTCTCAAAACCCCATTGGTTAGAAGATGATAGATTGACTCTTGAATTCCCCCTTTATGTCCCCTTCACCATGAATGCCTCCATGTATTCCCTGTGTCTCAGGCTTGCTTGTGTTGTAATGAATCTTACGATGTTTCAGGCTGAGGATCACTTGTAAAAACTTGGGCTAACTGCTACTAAACATGAAGAATTGCCACTGAGCAATGCTCTCCCTAGGTTTGAAACAAGTCTCTCTATGCTATGTATCATGAAAATGGTTGATGGTTGAAGGGGTAGGTACTCCTAGAATTTAGAGTTTAATCCTATTTTCTCTCACCAAGCATTACTATGGCAACTCCGTCGGGCCTATGGATGGTCGTTGGCAACGGAGCCAAGGCCGTGTCATTGCCGATACCCAGAAGGTATCCAGGGCCAATACCTTTCAATCGTTATCTAAAGAAAAGAGCAAAAGATAGAAAAGATCAAAACAAAGAAAGAAAAGTGCAAAAAGAAAAGATCAAAAGGAAATAAGCGAAAAAGGAAAATAATGAAGGGAAGCTTGCTAGGGTCTAAAGGAAAAGTGTCTCATTACACAACACTCATTTGTTAAGGCACATTCCCTATTGTATGCACTAGTGGCGAAGATCACAGAGGTTTCCCCTTCCTGTTATCTTGAGTCAATCAGTCAACCTTGGCTAAATCCTCACTTGGCTACCCACTTGGACTTTCCATCCTCTTCATCCAAAGGAGAATTAATCTTTGTAAAGGTTTTGATGTTGATTTGATTTTGATATGTTCATAAAACACTAACCTCACACTCTGTATGAATCTTATGAAGCATGATCTATGATTTAAAAGCTATGTGATGAGTCATATGAACAATCATGGCATGTAAATTCATAATTCAAATACTTCATCATTCCAAGGCATATAAGATGATAAATCTTCCTTCCAAAGGCACACAAAGGTCCATACATTCATTGGACAAGTTTGGCCAACTTTGACCATAGTTGACTTTTTTAATAGTTTGACTTGGTCAAAGGGGTGGTTTGACTTGGTTAATAGGACCAGCCAGCAGAGCATACACTTTCGTCATTATTATTCAACTGTTGAAGACTTTAGAAGCAAATTTGATCCTTCCAAACTTGGTTTTGTGCATATATGGACTAATAGGCAAATCGACATTACTAGACTCAGAATCAACAATAAATCGATGAGGCAAAAGAGCGAAGAGTTTGATTCGGATCAACAAAAATCTACAAATACAAAAATTAAATATATAGTTATACACATATTTTGAATTCAAAAACACATTTATCATAGATATTCAAAATAACCATGTCCATATACTGTAAGATATCAATAGATATCCAAAAGATATCGATAGATGCCCAAAATGCATTAATTCTATTCAAATTCAAAATTAGTAATGAGATTCAACATTAGATTCGATAATATTAATATTATTAAAATATAAATTATATTTTATTATATATTAACATATCATATATAATTATATATAAAAAATTATATTTAATGTATTTTATATATAATAAAATAACTAATATTTAATATATATAATAAATAACATTTAGTAAATAGTCCACGGGGGTAGAGCAATTGGTAATGAGTAATGGAGTTGAGAAGTTGTAAATGGAAGGTCACAAGTTCAACTCCCCACTGATACTTACTTACAAAAAAAAAACATTTAGTAAATAATTTTGATAACATAAAACAAAACAAGGTATATAACATACAAAAAATTAACACACACACACACACACACACATATATATATATATATTAAGTTGAATTCTGTCGTCGATAGCCTTCCTTGTCTGCCCACAGTCGTCGATCCCCGTTCACTATGTTTGTTGTTGCACATATAGAGGAGAGCAGATAGCTTTGTCTATCGTCGCGCGGACGGAGGAGAAGAGAACCATAGGTGTGTCTGCCGTTGTGGGGATAAAGGTGAGGAGAACCACAGATGTGTCTACCGTCGCGTGGATAGAGGAGAGGCCGTTGTGGGAATAAAGGTGAGGAGAACCACAAATGTGTCTATTGTTGCGGGGATAAAGGAGAGGAGAGCTCGAAATCGACCATACTCAATTCAAGGTAGAGGAGAGAACTTGAAAACGACCACTATCTACTGTCAACTACAGTCAATTCGAAGAAGAGAGAGATAGAAAACGATGACGAAAACAACGAATCTTGTGACTTAGAAATCGGTCAGACCGAGTTAAACACGCCCTGAGTCGGATCAGATCGTTTTGTTGCCGAGCTGAGTCAAACTTGCGATTTTTTTGGTTTGGCTTGTGAGTCCTATAACACTGAGGAAAATATTAATGTATTTTCCTAAGTTTCAGATTAAAAAAGCTCAAGTTCAGTTTTAATAATTTAGATCAGATTGTAAATGGCACATTCAGATCAGATTTTGGCATGAGTTTGATTGGTATGTTAATCATAGGCATCATGGACATCATTCAAGGCATTTTCCCAAGATTTTACTATTGTTTCATCACTTATGGATTGATAGGCATTTATTAATCAAATTTCCTTTAAAAAATGCCTAAGTATGGTTGAGCAAAATTAATACCATAGCGGGAAAATCCAATTGGTTGATTTGGTGAAGTGGGTCCTTCTCAATTGGTGACAAGGATGATCAATCATCAATTAGAGGGGAATGTACACATATTTTAGGGCGTCACTCAACAAATCCATTTGAGGAGGAGCGCACTTCTTCTAGAGGGGTGCGAATTGCTTCATTTCTAGCCATTTGTTTATGCTCCAACCTTCCAACCTAGCACTTCGCATCAACTTGGCATCACTATCTCTCTCTCCCTCAACATTTTGTGATGTACATCAACATTTTGTGGTCCACAAAGAGCCCATTTTAGCAAAGTGCGCCCCACTTGAGGAGGGCGACTTGGCCACTTGTAAAGTCAACATTTTAAGATGTAATCTGAACCATTGATTATAACGAGACTCAAATGAAGATATCAACCATTGATCTCTTTAGATTAGGGATTTTGATCTCTCCTCTTGAGTTATGGAAAAGAGAAAGAAACTCATTGTAAGGGGTCGATTTCCTGGAATAAGAATAGAGCTATAACTTGTTGCAGAAATTTCTTGTGTGCTTTGTAACTTGGTGTGTTGTGGTTTTGACTCTTGCTCTCCCTTGGAAATTTGATGGTAATGTCTATTCTTTGCTAAGGTGATATTGTTCATGATGTTTGCTCATATGTTGTTTTAAATTTTAGATTTCTAATAACCTTTGAGATTTAGTAAGGGACCTTTGAGATTTAGTAAGGGAAGTAAGATTTAGAAGTAGATTGAGCAATCCTCCATTTCAAATTTTATTTCTCACCCATTATATGATTTCTAACTTGTTGGTGGCTAACATTGTTGATCTTCGACTGTCATAGCGACTTCCTTGTTTCAGTTTAACTAGTTGCAGGTTAGAGCCAAAGGGTGTCTAGGGCGAATTCGGCTTGGAAGGGTTTTCATGGATTCCCTAGAGCTTTCAGAGAGCTGGGCATCTATCCATCAGAGTGCCATTGAGGAGGGGCGAGTCGACTCTATACCTAACATAACAAGGCACCTGGTTGGGTACTCATTTCTAGTTTTTCCTCCAATCCTAAATTTCTTTGCTATTTTAAGTTTTTCAGCCACTAGGTTAGCTTACATTTCTAGACTAAGAGCATTTTGTTTCCTTAGGAAAATATGCATCTAGAGTGCATCTCATAAAAAAATATGAAACTAGTTTAAAGCATGAAACCCTAGGAAAGGCACTAGAAATCTATATTTATGAATATCATTTAGTCTAGGATTTGTTTAGTTTGCTTAGTGTGCATTTATTTGTTTGCTGTTATATACTTTTACACTCCGAAATCTATTAAACCAACAAGCAACCTAGTAATGAGCCATTCTTAAACCCAAAACCAACACCATTTTATCACAAACAATTTCAAATTTGAACACCCACTTCACAAATCAACCAAGATAAGGCCTTAACCTAGTGCTGGTAACATTTTAAGCTCAACACATAAACCAATTGTGACACTGATTTTCATATAGTCTAGGCACATTTAATCACTTGGAGATAATCTTTAATCACCATCCTGGATATTAAACCTTGTCACAATAGACATATTTCAGGGTAGCTTGTACTTTATCACTTTATCCTCCCATAACATCTTCTAGAGTTACTCTGACCATCATTCACTTAGGGGGTATTTACATTGCTTACATTTAGAACCCCTTAGATCACCTACAATGTACCATATTTTTAGACCTTTTGTTAATTCACTTAGGCATACTATCCTCTTACAAATCGATCAAGTGGTGTACTGTGGGAAAGTTGGTATCTTCTGGTAAGTACCCAAAGAAACTTGGTTGGGGACAACTCTCGTGGTTAGTCTAGGTCTACTCTGGTGGACCTAGGAAACGTAAAGAGAGAGGACCCTACTCATGTGACACTTAGGTGTTATTTTTTAGTGCAGCTGCGAGACCCATTCTCAGAGAGAATGGTACCCTAGTCAGTTAACTAGGGTTCCTAGTCAATTAACCAGGCAGAGTAAAGAGTAAGACCCAAGAAGGTACCCTAGGGCCCCCAACTGTCTCCTTGGGTTCTTGGTCTAGGACCAAGCAGATTGATGCCATGGCAAAGCCCCTAGCATGTGGCTAGGGCCCCTATATGCCTGCCTCTAGGGTATTCTGGTCCGGGACCAGTGACACGAAGTCCAAGTAGAGCCTGCAGGTAGAGGCAGAGATATATTCTGGTCTTGAACCAGGGACACGATGTCCAAGTAGGTCCTGCAGGTAGTTGATCAACCTTCAGTGTGAGACTGAAACTCAACTTAGTACTGAGAACCATTCTGCGAGAGCATGGAGGACTCGGTCAGGGTCCAGGGATTGATCAACCTGATTCAGTGTGAGACTGAAACTCAGCCTAAAGGCTGAAAGCCATTCATTAAGAATGGAAGACATTAATGCCCTCTCTCCTAATCGGTTATTGCTAGGTTGCTTCTCAAGGGACTGGCCACCCCTTGACGATGTCTCTAGTACCTAACCCTTAGGAGCAGTGTTAAGGACAAAAGGATTGTACCATCCGTTTGGATCTTCTCCCTTATACAGTGATGACAAAATATATAAATTATGTATCTTGAGAGAGAGAAAAGTCTTTGGTCTTGTTGGTCCTATTTTGATTGCTTGTCCACTTTGATCTTGTGGTTGTTGACTCGTGGTCCTATTTTTACTTGGTCCTAGCACCCTCACTTGTGTGCACCTTTGACTTTGATGACTCCTACTTTATGGAGTTTTTTTTTTTTTACCTAAGGGTTTATTAAAGACCATTGGACCATGTATTATTATAATTACCTTATGTTTTGTTAAAGGGCCCTTGACCCACATATGTTTTTGGTCCACTTACTTTATGTTGGACCTTTGGACTTTCACTTTATGATAAATTCATTAAATATTTATTTTTAGTCTTATTAATAAAATCTTTATGATTTTATTAATAAAGTTTTTTTATTCTTTGGACCGTTTAGTCTTATCCTAAATTTTTTTATTTTATTTTATTGAAACCTTGGACCTTTGCTACTTTATCTTTTGACCTTTTTTTATTATTTATCTTATTCCTTTTTAACCTAAGCTTTTATCTCACAATCTATATAAGCATTACTCAACGTATGCTCTCATGAATATTATCGGGGCTCACTCTTCACGTGTTTGTTTTTTCTTGGGTCAATGTTTTGGTCTGCTCCTCTACGGATTTCACGAGTCTTCTTTTTTCTTCTTCCTACTCCACGCTACTCTGTTCACGTGTTTGCTCCAGCCGCTCTTCATCTCTCTCTCATGGGTTTATCTCTGCAGTTTTATTTTGGGCTGTCTCACGTGCTGATCTTCCGTCTCGGGTTCATCCTTCCACAACCGGTCTCACGGGTTTATGTCTGCGTTTTTTTTAATTTTGGGCCTGTCTCACGTGTTCTTCCCTCCACGGATTCATCCTTCCATGATTGGTCTCACAGGTTTATCTCTGTGTTTTTATTTGAGTCTGTCTCACGTGCTGATCCCCTCACGGGTTTTCATTTCGGCTGTTCCACGTTTTTTTGTTCTTGCTTGGGGCTAGCTGCACGAGCTTGTTGCTCGAATCTCTGTTCACGGTTTACTCTCTCACCGATTAGCCTGTTCACGGCTCTCTCTGTCCACAGCCAGCTCCCTCATGGGTTTGCTTCTCATCTCTGTGTTTTGTTGATCTGTCTCTGGTTCTTTCTTGTGCTTGATCTCTGTGTGAGATCTGTGGGTGAGTGCTTACGGTCTTATCTCTTGACCTGTCTCTACGATTGAATTCTATGCGAGTTCTTACGAATGGGTGATCGCTTACGTGCTTGCCTGTCGAAGTCTGCAACACCTGTGTGTTTCTTTTACCCCTGTCACTTGCTGGATTGTATGCCTGCACTGCTAATTTAATTGAAGAACCTGAGGTCTATTTATTTCTACCTTAACCTTCTATCTCTCAAGGTGCGCATATGGTTTAACTAGTTTGACTTGTCCTTTCAGTGACAAGATCAAACTCAGAACTATCTGAGTATAAGTTGGATCCAAATAATGGTTATAATTCTTTAATACAGTTTTTCCTGTACATGGTTAGTTTGCTGTAAATGTTATTTGAGATTCATTTTTTCTGAACTTAATATTTGATGATTCTCGAGGACCAACTCTAATGCAGTGACCAAATGGAGCGTTAAGTTGAAAGAGATGAAAATTATGTTATTTCTGTTTTAGTTCAGTTTAAATTTAATTAAGCAGTACAATTGTTTACATGTTCTTGTATCAAGTTTATTATGTGTGATAGAAACGTATCTAACCAGTAATTTCAACATTAGGGGTAGTGTCTTGAGGTTCCGCTAGGTTAGCAGCCAATTACTCCTTGCAATCCAAGGGCTGTTAGTTTGTGCGACAACAAGTTCATTTGATGAATAGCTATTAGGCCATTTGGAGCCTTAAAATCCTTCTCTAAATACATCGCTCATATGTAGCAAATAACATATTTAGTGTTAACAATTGTTGCCCCAAGTTGCATTGGAGAAATTGGATTGAAAACCCATGTAGGGTTTATAGTTTTTAGGATGTGAAAAATATGCAAAATTAGGTTGCATTCTTCATCTTCTTTTCCCATAGAAAAGAAAAGCACTACAAAATATTGCTTACTGTTGTTGGAAGATGTTGGTCTTCTTTAAGGAGTGCACATACATTTATAATAAAGATGAGAGTGGAGAGAATAGGGAAAGTGACTATTTTCAAAGGAGAACTTCGCAAGATCCCCCTCTCTTCATTGGATTATTTGGATGGAGATCGACACAACCGACAACCAAATAGATATTGGTAACCCTGAGATCCTCGACCGGAGTTGAACATGTGATCTGTGGTCTCCAAATCGACAACATGCCTTGGGTGGATGGTTCAGTCGATTAACCAACTCTTGGGGATACAAGAAACTGAAACTTATATTAATGCTTCAATGAATATATTGATACATCATGGGGCTAACCTAGGGGAGGTTGCACGTGTACATACTACAAAATCACGTACCAGTGTCTCAGTTACATCTTAAGCACATTACATCTTTTAGAGTAATGCCATTTTTGGGATTATTTGCATAATTTAAGTCATTAATGCGTGCTCCCATATCCAATGAGCATTAGTCGTAATGATCAATTTCTCATGATATTGATTAGGCCACTTAGCAGTCGTTGTGTAGTGTGAACTGTGATGCTACCCCGGGGTGAAGAAGTGGGATTTAAACTAGTGAAATGAATCACATAGCATCAATCATCACCTTCAGGGCTTGCACTTGATAACCAAGAGTTCTTGGGAGGTCGACCATCAGAAGACTCCTTTGGCTCAAGCATGCTTAACCATGGAGTTTTTTGCTATAGTCAAGCCCACTTAGCTTGCTACCTTATTTGCAAAACCTTAGTAAATATTTTGCCTTATGAACTATTCATTTAGAGCTCCCTTGACCCTTTATTCAAATTCAGGATCTTTCACACTCCCACATATGAAATTCAATTTTTGGGATTATTTGCGTAGAGTAAGTGCATTAATGTTTGGCCCATATCCCATGAACATTAATTAGAATGACCAATTTCTCATGATATAGAATAGTTCATGTAGCACTTATTGCATTGTGTGTTGCTCACAAGGGTGAAGAAATGGGTTTGAATCTAGTGAAATGATTGCATAGCACCAATCATCACCTCTAAGGCTTGCACCTGGTAATTGGGACTTCTCAGGAGGACAGCCATCCCAAAACTCCTCTAGCTGAAGCGTGATTAACCATGGAGTTTGTCCCCATAGTGAAGCCCACTTAGCTTGTTACCCCAATTGCAAAACCTTAGCAAGTATTGTGCCTTATGAACTGTTCATTTGGATGTGTCCTTATTTGTCCTCACAGTGTCAACTGTTCAATTTTGCTTGGGCAATAATATCCTGGTGCTTCTTATGGCCTCTTATCAGCAAATATGCAGGTGACTGGTATCCATTGATAACTTCAAAGGCCTCTATAGGTACAAGGTCACTGTGCAAGATGAATTGGCACCATCTAGGGACATGATTTAAAAACTACACAAACATCTAGAAGAGGCACGTACTTCTGAAGATATCCTGCTGCTAAGGGTCGGTACTCTTTATGTAAAGCTGAAACAATCAGAAGACACCATTAAGAAATAACTTTCCCGTTGTATTTTTCAAGTTGAGAAGAGAAATGATGATCTGAATTTAGTTGAGGAGGAGTGTAAATGGCTGGAATCAGCAACAGCAGAGCTCGAAACTTAGTAAAGCATCAGGTTATGAGCAAAATGGTTCCTTTGATTTGAATGGAGACAGCCTGCTCACAAACCTAAAACAAAGTGAGAATACCGTTGTTAATGAAATTGCAGAATGTTCTCATGGAGTTACAGTGGAAAAGCAAAGCATTCTGACTCCCTAAACATTAGTTCCAATGAACAGTCAAATGCTGCTTTCACAACAGGAGAGAAGGCATTTTCTAGAGATAAACACAAATGCAGCTCTTGAGGAGAAAATGGAAGAACTTTCGCAGAAACTTTTGCAAGTCACTAATGAAAAGATGGCACCACTTATGGAGGTAGGGAAGCTAAGACAAGTATGCTGGCACCTACAAGAGCATGGAAGAGAGCTAATTCCACGTGTGCTGCCATAGGGAAAGATTGGAGGGTAAAACATTTACTGAAATGATCTTATCTCAAATACTTGGCTTAAGGCCAATGCTCACAACATTTGAGATGGTCGTAGTTCTGACTCCTGAGACAAGCAAGCCTGAGGACACCATGGGCTTTGCCATTCTAAAGGTTGAGAGTGCTTCTCTTCAGATACAAGGTCACATGATTGTTTTGTGCCAACTGCAAGGAAGATTTTTGACATCAAGTGCAATCTCAGGCAACTACTTGAACATGGTTGTCTTCCTGCATCAGCTGATGGAAAACTTGCCTTTTTTGGAGCTTGGCTTCTCTGATAATGCACTAAATTTAATTACCAGTGATCTGAATTTTAAGAGTAGTGTGCATGGTTTAGGTGCTGTTCTATATCCAGGTGGAACGGACTTGAAAAAATAACTGCTTGTCCAGGGGAGCAAAGACAGTGATTGTACTGCTTTACAGCATGTCCTTAAGCTTTATGCATACTGATGATGAAGAACTCCATTGTTTAGTTGCCAAAGGAGGCTGTGAGACTTGGTGAAGGAAATAAGGTGGGACTTTTCAAAGTGCATAACAGAAACAATTAAGGAGACTGGAAGTGGATCCAGCAGTTTAAAGTGAAGACCACATAGCAGACTTAACTCTTGCAAGATAAAGTCAGCATGAAGTGTAGTGCCTTGCTTGAGACATGTACATTATAATCCTCACACCTCATCACATGTGTTATTGAAGAGGATCACTCATCAACTAATGGTGTCCTTAGGGTTTTCAATATCATACTGGTTGAGTATTTATACTTTGGTGGAGGAGCTCTCTACCCCTTGTACATATTCCAAGGGTGTATCATCTTTAAGGGATATGGATCTAGATCAATGCACATATTTTGAGGGTGCCTTAGATTTTGGGGGATTGTCCTAACAACTGTTGCCTATATTTGCACAAATATCTAGGAGATCTATCTTGGAGGGGCACATGCATCTATGAGGTCCACATTCTAGGTAATTTGTTAGCATTATTTGAGGAGCACCCTAGCTTTAAGATGGACACTTGGCTTCATTTCATCATCCCATGGAGGATTAGTTGTTCACCTTGTCATTCGCTCCCTTGTGGTATCTAGATCCAACTTTTGAGGAATCTTTTGACTTGCTTTTCTATTTCTTCTAGGAGGAATTTGTCAAATCATCAATATATATATATATATATTTGGTTGTAAATAACAATACATGAAGAACACATGTGGCCAGAAAACAAGTCTGGAAATTCCACAAGTTTTGGACAGCCTTTTTGGCCATGTTTCCGCCTTCTTGATCTTTTTGATTTCTATATTGATATTCTAACTGTGGTATCAGAGTGGATGGTCTCAAGGGCCTGGTGATTATACGGATTGAATATTCAGGCTGAAGGCATTTCTTTTCTTGGTCACGGATTGTGATGGTCGATTCAAAGATATGTTGAGAAGAGTGCTGCTTGAAAAGAAATGCTTCTGCGTTGATACTCAAGGCATAAATGAAGATAACACTATGTTATTACATGTTGCTGCAAAATAAGTAATAACATAGTGTTATCTTCATTTATGCCTTGAGAGAGAGGCTATTGCCATACCATAATACATTTCTTCATAATAGAAAAGAGAGGAGCAAGAGAAAGCGAGAGCAGTTGCAGTACCGATGCTTGGTTAGTCAGAGAAATATACTGAACATTATTTGAGCTGAAAAATGGTTGGTGTTCATGGAAATATTCATGTTATTACCTCCAAAACATGAGTGGGTGGCAAATACGATGCATGGATTCTGGTAATGCACATAGCGTATGTGGTGCTGATGATTCAATTATTGGCTTTGGCACATCCCAATATGGAGAACTTGGATTTGGTGCATCAGGTCCAAAGTCATTGACAAATCCGAAGAAGACTGATATTCTTGAAGGATTGTATGCTATCGGTGTTGCGTGTGGTCTTGGACACTCCCTTATAGTGCTTGATTGAACAAATATGGACAGAAGCTGCTGTTGAGGTAGTGGAGGATATATCAAATAAAAAACAACCTGCTAACAAATAGGGTAATAAATGAAAAAGCATTTCTGATCGTGCAACTGCTGAATCTTCTATCAAAGCTGAGAAAAAGCCTTTAAAAAAAGTTTTAAAGAAAAAGGATTTGTCAGAAACACGATGGTTCCATTATTGTGATGTCGATATAAGGAATAGTTGTGATAAGGCGATGGTTAGAGTTCTATTCTCTTAATTATCATATTTTAATGAGACATAAGGTCTTAAAGAGTCATGCTTAAAGACTCTCAAAAAGTTATAAGGGTGCTTGACGCATTAGTAATTGGAGTCATAAGGTTCAATTTGTAAATAAGTTATAAGACATTGTACTTACAATAGTTATTTTGTCTGTGTCAAATTAAAACTTAGAGTTGAAATGCTATGTAAATGGGTGCATATTCGGTAGAAGCTGACGCCCTCCTTTTGATGTGTTTCCAATAATTCATAGTTTAGATTGTTGTATTCTGTGTCTAGTTTTGACACTCAAAATCACTGTGAAATGTTTGGATAGGTATTGTGTCTAGTTCTGACACAAACCTACCTCTTTGATATATTTTGCCATTGGAGGCACAACAATGCAGTTTGCCATCACATTGAAGAAAGTTTTCTTGCTTCTCATCTTGTTCCCGACAGGGGGGAGATTGACAGTCAGAAACAAGCAAGCGGGAACAAGCAAGCAGGAACCGCTGAGCTAGAACTAGAGTCTGAGCCAAGTTCCAGATCGGTTGTGGTTATCCTAAAACCACCTTTTTGGTTTATGGTCAAACAAAAACCATCCATTTAATAGAATATTTTTAGCTTCTGCTAGACATCGGTTAGTGGTCATTCAAAGAATCGAAACCACCCTTTAGTAGAAGATTTTCAGCTTCTGCTAATCTTTAAAATATTACAGAGAACCTCTGAGCCTTAGAGCCAAGTTCCAGAGTTTGTGGTGATCCTAAAACCACCATTTAGTAGAAGAGATCAGCTTCTGCTAGCCTTTTGTGGACTTACGATTAAAGGGGGGGGGGATTGTTAAAATAACCCTAATCTAAGTACTAAACCTACCTTAACACACATCTAGTTATGATGCAGTTATGAGGTAGTTTCCAATTTGTATACTATACATGTAATCTATATACAAGTTAATAAATTGCTCAAGGTGAGCCTTTTCCGCCATGTTGCCTCCTTGATCTTCTTGATTTCTATATTGATATTCTAACATGGCTAGGAGAGATTGGTGAGATGCCATGCTAGGCTGTGTCGTTGCTGGTTAGGGTTCACTATTGATGGTGAATGACCTAGCTTGGGTTTGGTAGAATTGGAGTTTCCTTGCTTAAATGAGCTGAAAGGACATGTTGTAGTGGCTTGGGATGAGTTGAGGTATTGTATTGTATCTTCATTTATGCTGTAGTATGAACTGTACAATTGTTGTCCAAATTTGTATTTTGCAGATTTGAAAATCAGACTAGTGTTCTTATTGTTTGAGTGGTTTATTGGCTGTTTTTATATGATGATTTATTGGGATAGCTTGGCTAATATGTTATTCTTTAACTTGCTAAAAAGAAACTAGAGATCAGATTTACTGCTATAATAAATCTACTGTAACTAAAGTAATTTTCAGATTTGGTTGATGAAGGAGATTGTGCCCAAGGGCTGTGAATCTTCTCTCCCTCAAGTACATATTTTTTTGTCTATTTTCTTGAGCTTGCCTAGTGATTAGGTTGGACAGAAGTAAAGTATATTGTTTCTTTAATTTATATTTCAGATTCAACCATAAGGATGGAAGTTGTATGAAAATTGAATAGATCTGGGGAACCTCAAGTAAATGACGAGGAATTTCTGATGTGTTTCAAAGTGCATGTTTTCGAAATTTCCACATCCATGTAGTAGGATGATTTTGTGTAGTTAAAAACCACCTACATGTCATATAGAAGGGAACACACACCAACAGTTTGGAGACATCCACATATGTTTTCTTTTTCAGAAGCTTTTGAAGCAAGTTGCAAACATTCATGAGTGGAGAGGTGTTTTTTTCTTGTGCAAACATTCACCGCAGAATGCTACACAAATATGCTCTACATAAGATAAGATGATAATTTTATTAATGTCTGACTAATTATCACAGACAGACACATAAGACACTGCAGCAGTTGCAAGAAGATGTTTGCGAATGATGTTGTTGATTAGATGTGGCTGAGATTTGAGATTTTCAGATAGGACATGTGTAGAATGAAACTGGTAGGACTCTAGGGGAAGATAGGCAACAGAAAATCACTCCACACTATAAAAATACTTGTAGTCTCCAGTGACAACAAAGGTAGGTGTTATGACACAACTTGTAGTTGTCCCTAATGGTATCCCATCCGGGATGGTAGAGGAGATGGACAACTAAAGAGGTGACCCAAGAGGTGCCACGGTTCCCAATGCAAGCTGGGAGTCACGTCAACCGAGGCACTCTTCACTTTAGATCAAGATGAATCAAGACCAAGGGGGAGACCCTATAGCCAATCAAAGGAGATTGGACCCAAACAAAGGTTCCTAGGGATATGTGAAAAATAAGTTACGGAAACCAATGCAAGGTTAGATGGACCTAGAAGTTTAAGTATGGTTGAAAGAGGCTTAAGGGATGACTAGTGTTTCAACCAATGAATGATTCAGGCCACATAATGAGATCAAATGACAAGATCTAGTACCATGAAATATACAAGTGGGGCCCACTTCCTTGGGATATGGAAATGGTTCAAATGGGACCCACAAGGTGAAGTTGAGGGTGCAAATGGTACCAATGGGTATGCAAAGAGTAGATCTATGGATCTAAGATGAAACCGAGGATACCCACATATGGGATCTAGCACTTGACACTAATCCCAAGAAGTGCGATTTGCCTTAGGTGGACTAGTGCCTTGAGATGGATGGGTAAATGGAGTAAAAATGATGCCAAAATGTAGATCGGGACACTTAAGATGCAAATCAAGGGTGTTACTCAAGATCAAGTAAGTGTGATGGCTAGATCTTACTAGATCTAATGTTTCACTGAGTGACCCAAGTGGACAACAACCTTCAAAATGAGGAATGATACCCCCAAGGCAAAAATCCACAAAGTGAGACACTAGATGTAGGTTTCAAGGTATGCTCTTTTCAAATCAAGCGGGATCTCATCCACCCAAGCCCTTGAAGTGGGACAACTCAAACCCCTAAGGAGTGCGACTTTGCCCAAGGAGGGTTAAATGCATAGGAAAGTGTGTCAAACCAAGTCCAAAAGCCACCAAACTTTAGATCGGGGTAGTTTAGGCAATTATCAAAGTGGGTCTTGAAAATCAAAGGCATCCAATGGCTAGATCTCCATAGATCTAAGATTGAAAATGCAACACAAAATTGACCTAAGTGGGGCACAACCTTCAAAATGAGGAATGGGGCCCACAAGGTGAAAATCAATGAAGTGAAGCACTAGGGGTAGGTTATCAAGTATGAGGATCATGAATCAAGTGGGATCTCACCTACCCATGTGATGGAACTAGCTTAACTCACCTACCCAAGGAGGGTGACCTCACTCAAGGAAGGCTAAGTGCCTTGGGGGAAGGGTCAAATGAAGTCCAAATGCCACCAAACTATAGATCCGAATTGCCGTGGATACTATAGAGGTGGGTTCTTTTTATTATACCCAAAGCCAAGCTAGATCTTTGTGGATCTAAGAAAAGTGGAAAACAAGGGTTTTGATTTTAAGGGTTTGTTGACCAATGAAGAAAAATGGATGGATCTAGGCACATACCTTGTAGAACTTACCTCAATTGCTTATGGACACCTTGCAAATTGATAGCATTCTCCTATGTGTATATTCAAGAGTGAGATTTTGTTGCTCCAAGCCAAATCATCCTCCTCCAAGATGCCAAATCGTCCTCCTCCTACAAGACAAGATCAAGTGAAACAACCCAAGTAAGATGATTATGAAACTGATGGAAAGATGTAATAAAAAGCATCAACTATGTCACAAAGATACAATAATGATACTCCCTGTTACCAAGATCAACCCAAGAGAGAATATGTGGATCCCTCCAACAATAACCCTCTTCAAATTGTCCTCCTCTCCACCAATTTGGCCTCCCCGCAAGAAAACAACGTGTAGCTCCAAAATCCACAATGATACATAGAAGAGATACTGTATACTCAAGTTGCAAGAGAATCCACAAGACAAGAGAAATATGCTCCACAAAGAACTGTTCTATTCCAATATTCCAGAGCTCCAAAGGTGAGCTATATAATAGGGGGTCTCCTCCTTATATAGGATAATAAAGACCAAAACCTTAGATCTCAAAACCACTTTTTGAAATGAGTGGTTGAGATTAAAAGATCTCAATACATAATCAATGGCTAAGATGAATCATAACAATATATCACATGGATCACTCAAATAGTGATGACGTCATAGCTAGAAAGTACTCATGGAGGGTGACGTCATCCTCTAAAAGGGGCAAAAATACATGGGCCCACTTCAAATGACTAGGACATGACTCATGAAGCACATGGTGGGGCTAGGAGGCATCAATCCTTGCTAGCTCATCCCCATGGCACAATAAAATAATATAATATGTCCAAAAATAATACAAATGATCAAATCTGTCCTCAAAATCTGTGAGAGAAATGCATTTAAAGGCCTCTTGTGGCCTCTGTGGACCCCACTGACTGATGAAAATTGGCTGGAAGATGGGGGGTTCACCCTGGAAGACCTTTGTGAAGACCAAGTGCCAAAACCTTGCCTCAATTTCCCAAATCGAATTCCTTAGTGACCCTTTTATTCCATTTTTAATCGGCCTCGGTTACTGTGAAAGTGCTGAAACTGCCTCCTAGGGCATCTGCGCTGTCAAACTGAGCCCACCAGGCTCTCTAGAAGGGGGGGTAAATGGTAATATCAAGTGGCTGGACCACCCCCTCCTCATACAACGCCCTAGGTGAACTGGCCTCTCATGGCCCCTGCTGGTCAGGCTGGGAAATCAACCCCAAATCTGGTCAACAAGTGGAAAACTGGCCTCTCATGGCCCCTGTTGGTCAGGCTGGGAAATCAGCCCCAAATCTGGTCAACAAGTGGAAAAATGCATCTATCACTGTCATAAGTGCCTGAAACTGAATGATAAGTGTCTCATTGGATCTAGAAGACCCAAATCTACTAAGAATGTGTACTCATACACCATGGGTTACCCTGATGGGCTAGCTATAGGGTCCACCATATACGGACAATGCATAATCTGATGATCTGAAGTAATAAATAAACCTGTTGAACTGCGTCAATCATCATTTGAACCATATGTCCGTCATATAGCATCATCATCAAGAGTAGGTGGGCCCATACATCATAATCAATAACCCTACATGGCCCACATCATCACGGATCCCAAGAAAAGACTATAGTCAAACTGGGTTTGACTAGGTCAATATATAACCAAAGATAAATCATATCAATAGACTAAGACATGTTCCTCTAATCATACTCATAGCTTATCTTAAAGTATAACATTATTAGTGGCATTAATCATATTTGCAATTCCATTGTTATTTGTATTTACTTGCACAATAGCTTAAATGACAAACTCACCCATTGGACATGGTCTAACTGCTAGCTAAGGATGAAGGCTAGGAACAAGGCTGGACAAAGGAGGTGACTTGTCTAATCTCAACTAAAAGACACTTTGGACTGGGAGAAAAGGGGAAACTACAAACTCTGTGCTGGACAAATAACACGGGGAAAGGCTGTGCCTCACAAATGGGTAAGTTGTTTAGAGAGTGCTTATTCAACTTAGGCATCATGCATACTTTCATAAAAAATGATCCAGTTTCATTAGGATCCATTGATTTCATTTCATGGCCTTTTTGGCCTACATAACCTTCGGATCTCAGGTGTGCTGATAAGCACAACTAATTGCAGCTTGCATCCAGGGCATGTTTATATATATATATAAGGTCAACAATTGTTTCGATATAGAATTTAAGTACCATTTCTTTTTGGACCTTTCTTATACTCTTCAAGGAGTATTTTTAGCAGTTCATCGCTCTTGCCCTTTACTCACGTGTGTTCAAAAACACATTCTAGAGTTTTTAATTTCCACGGGCGAATTTACATATGTTTCCATAAGTAGTACATGAGCTTTTAGTTTTAGCCAACATCTCAAGTGACTAGGGGGAGTTTGTGCCAGTGCCAAACATCGGGACAACCGACTAGAATGATTTAGGTCTACAATCCAACTTACCAAAGGCAAGTTCTGTCACCAACTCAGAGCCGAGACACTAAACAAATAGGGATGCGGTCCAAACACAGAGGTAGTAAAAAGGGATGTCCTTAATATCAGAAAGTCAAGTAAGACAAGTTAAGGGTTAAAGCCAAATAAGGAAAGTCATGGATGGATGGAGTCAAGTGAATGTGGAGCCTAAGCTAGTAGACAACTGGTGTCAAGAAAGACCATATCTATGCAAGGTAGTAAACCAGCGAGTTTTGTCAAACAATCTAAATGTGCGAGTAAAATATCCATTTTATAATTTATCATCAAGATAGTCCATTTTAAGTTTATAAAGTTTGCCACATCATGAATCATATACCAAGCTAATGCTGTGAACATGACTAAAGCAACAAGATAATAATCCACAGTTAATGATCAGAAATCCATAGGTCATACAACAAAATCATAAGCATAATCATCATATATCATCTGAAACACTGCTGCAATACATCTCTGGGAACTGAACTGAAACTGTATGGAATAAAGGGTCACATCGGCCATCAAATCTGAACTCTCAAGGCTCAGTCTTGACACAAGGTCTAACATAAGTCTGAATAATACACTGCTCTGATCATGAGTGATCTCAAAAATATAAACTCATCATAGCCAAGCTCTGAATAATCCAAGCTCTGGAATGTGCAGATATCTGCTAAGCAAGAATAGTAGCCCTACTACTATGGTGTGATAGCATCTGGCTCCAGCAGGGATAAGTGCTCTAAGGGAGAGAGCGCTTGAGAACCTCAGAATCTCTGGTCTCGAACTGCTCTGCATCAATCTTCAATCCAGCACTGCAACATCCTTACTTTCAGCTTTTATTTTGCACCTGTATCTATGCTCACAAACACTAGAATACCTCGTGGAGCATGTATGGGAGATATATAAAATAAAACTGAAAATGAAATCTATTCTAAAACAGAAACTAAAATGCATAAAAGAAATTTTAATCTAACATGGCATATAAACTTTATTCATTTTTACTCTGCAGGAGGAAAAGAAAACTTTTTCAAGCAGGCATACTCAACTCAACTTGCACAGGAAGCCAAAAAGAAAAATCAAGCAAACTAACCACTCTTCAATGCATGCAAGAGATGAGACAAGCTTAAGAAGGAGCAAGACTCACTCATTCAACAACTCAACAGGAAAAATCAAGCAGATAACTCAAGAAGGAAAAGCAAGATGGCAATACTCAGCACATAGAAAAAGAAAAGGCACACAAATCCTATTGCTCAAGTGAGCTTATTTTGAAGACCTACCTACTCTACTCTAACCAGTCAGCACAAATGTTAGGTAAAATCATAAATCCAGTGCAACCATTCATTAAAGAGGTTAGTGATTCTTCTTTGACTCCCATTAATAAAATAAGTCAGGATTTGGTTAAAGATTAAAGAATTTGATAGCACAATCTTCCCGATTTGTTTAAAAATTTCAAAAGGGTTTGAATGGTGTAAAATGAAATCATGCCAAAAAGAAGACTGACTGATGCAAATATCCTCCATCAAAGAATCGATAGGATCATAAAAATTATGCAAGCTAAACTTCGAGATGGATGGAGGAAAAATATGTGATGAAAAATTTGACTTCTTGTGAGTCATACTACTTTCTTTATTCACCTCTCTCACATATTCAATTTGGTTCTCCCGGGGACTAATGATCAAATAAAAACCAAGTGGGGATAAATTAAAGCTTAAAAGGCGGAAAATTAAAGTCAGACCCACTTGATGCTCAAAAATGGAGAAAAGATGGAATTGATCTTTAAACACCTTTTCTAGCCACTAAGAATGATTGATAACTTGACAACAAGCATTATGGTTCCAAAGTGTCTGGAAAGGGAAATGAAGTGCTTTTTCTCCAAACATGTAATCATGCTTATACTTTCTATTGAAAATTTCAAAAGCAAAAGATTGACTAGACCCCCAACCCCAAAAAGATTGAAAAGGATGGGCAGGGAGGGTGGATGCAATTTCTCCCAGATGGATAGAAAAATTTGGCCTTTGAATTTGACTAAAGAAAAGGCCTTTTAAAGCAATATTATTCATTCTAGGAATGATAAACTTTTGATCAAGTCTAATATTTACAAACTGAGGACAAGATTCTAATTCTAATAAATGGATGAAGCTATCTTGACTAAGGACGGAAAAATTTAAAGACTCATTATAAGTGGAACAAAGATTAGAGTATTTAGTGTGATTTGTTAATTCATCCTCATCTTGAGATTGACTTTCTATTGGTTCTTCATTAAATTCATATGAGGATAAATTGTCAGGGATAAAATTAACAAGTTCATTTAAAACATCATGATTATTTGCAGAATGATCATGTGAAATCACCACTAAAGGATCTTGGTCAATGTCCCCACTTTCTTCTTCTTCAATAAGGTGATAAGGAATTGAATGATCAATAAAGCTAGAATGACTAATGAGTTCCTCCAAAGGAGGAACTTCAATAGACTTGTTGACTAAAAGCTTATCCTCAGAAATATCCTTAGGATCAGGACTAGGGCTACCTAAAAAGAAATTTAAAAAATTACCATTTATACAATGATTAGTGATTTGATTTTCGATTGACTCAGAAGTGGAAAACTCATCCTCAAAATAAATTGGGCAGGAGGGGTCATCTCTGGATGTTGACAATTCGTTTGATATTTGATTATTGATTGATTCAACGATAGGATCGGAAAGGGGAAGGTTTTGATCTTGGATTTGAATCGAAGAATAAATATCATCGAGTTCACTTCCCCATTTTTCTAAGAATTTACTTTCAAACACGTCATATCCAGAAATGCTATTGGTCTTTAAATTTAGGAACCAGAGCTCAGCTCTTCCTTGGAAAGATGAGGCCAATAGTTTCATACATACATCCTCATGGGTTATAGACAATTCAGTAAAAATTTCCCTACAGGTGAGAAGGTGCCTTTTAGCAGATTTATCATAACTTTCATCGAATTTAGGCAACCTTTCACGGGCTTGATGAGGAATATGATGAGGATACCCAATAATTTTTGAGAAGTCAAAGACTTTCAATCGATCGAAAGTCCTAGGCCGCTCAGAAGCAGCTATGGATGGCAAATTTTTTTATTATTTATTATTTCTTTATTTCTTTATTTTTAAATCAAGAACCTAAATACAAAATGATGCACTCCATGTGTTCTAGATAATGATAGGATCGATCACCAGTGGAGTCGCCAGGCAGATTTTAAAACTCTTCTACCAAGATGTATGTCGTTAATAAGCGGGGAGAAGATGAGCAACAAATAGATGGTTAAGCTTAAATTAAGGATTGAAATGATAACCATCTAGATGAATCCGGATGCGATAAGATATGAATTATGCATGGATACTCACAGACACCTAAGGTAAGCCTCTACCTCCCCGACAACGGCGCCAAAAATGTTATGACACAACTTGTAGTTGTCCCTCATGGTATCCCATCCGGGATGGTAGAGGAGATGGACAACTAAAGAGGTGACCCAAGAGGTGCCACGGTTCCCAATGCAAGTTGGGAGTCACGTCAACCAAGGCACTCTTCACTTTAGATCAAGATGAATCAAGACCAAGGGGGAGACCCTATAGCCAATCAAAGGTGATTGGACCAAAGCAAAGGTTCCTAGGGAAGTGTGAAAGATGAGTTACGGAAACCAATGCAAGGTTAGGTGTACCTAGAAGTTTAAGTATGGTTGAAAGAGGCTTAAGGGATGACTAGTGTTTCAACCAATGAATGATTTAGGCCACATGATGAGATCAAATGACACGATCTAGTAGCATGAAATACACAAGTGGGGCCCCATGTGTATTTCATGGTACTAGATCTTGTCATTTGATCTCATCATGTGGCCTAAATCATTCATTGGTTGAAACACTAGTCATCCCTTAAGCCTCTTTCAACCATACTTAAACTTCTAGGTCCACCTAACCTTGCATTGGTTTCCGTAACTCATCTTTCACACTTCCCTAGGAACCTTTGCTTTGGTCCAATCACCTTTGATTGGCTATAGGGTCTCCCCCTTGGTCTTGATTCATCTTGATCTAAAGTGAAGAGTTCCTCGGTTGACGTGACTCCCAGCTTGCATTGGGAACCGTGGCACCTCTTGGGTCACCTCTTTAGTTGTCCATCTCCTCTACCATCCCGGATGGGATACCATTAGGGACAACTACAAGTTGTGTCATAACAGTAGGAGCAGTGGACTAGGGCACAAAGCTTGCCCATGGTTAAGCACAATTAACAAAGGATACAAGTACCAAAGGTATCTGTACTTTTCCCTATCTCAACTGATGGTGATTATGCATTTTATTGAAATTCTGTATTGGTTTTAGTACATAATGAATGCTTGCTATAGACGATCTGAGTTAAATTTTAGTTTCAAAGCAAAGGATGATAATATGAAAAACACTTAAAGATTTCGTTGAGTCTAACATTAGCTCAAGAGTTTTATTTAGACCAGATGTAGAGCTTAACCTCAACAGATGGTAAAAAAATTTCTTTTGTGAAACAAAGAAGGAAAAATAAGGAAAGCTTTCCATTGATAATACTTGACAAATGGATGAGGATGATAGTGACAAAATTTGACGATTATGAGATGAGTTCTTATATTGAATGGTTGGTTCCCCAAGATGGGGGGAGTAGTAGATGATTTGCTTAACACGGATGGTTGTCTAGGGGGATTTTGGAGTTCAATGGCATTGGTAGGATTCCTTCTTTGCGAGGGTGACAACAAGCTGATGGATCACCTATAAGAGATCCATATCCTGTTGGAGTGTTCGATAAATAGGGTATATTCACACAGGTCGAACACCTCAAGGCAACCGCCTACATAAATAGATCAAAGATCAGTACACCAATGTATTACATGTTTAAAACTCTCAAAGAGGGAAACATGCCATGACCCCATCCAACACGACAACTTGAGGCAATATATTAATGCAAAGGAAATTAGTTTACATATGAATTTCTAACAATTGATCAACGGCAAATGATCCTCCATGCTCTTTAAATAGAGATCATGGACCAATTGGGTGTTAAGCCACAAATCAATAATTATTAGTATCAAAGAGAAAATGAACTGACCAATCACTTTATGTCTAGAACATAATCGTGACCATCGGACTAGATAATTAAAATGCACACTAAAGAAACACACTTTACCTATGGACACAGTAGACCAAGTTGATCTTGATTCTTAACTAACTCTTAAGTGTCTAAATATCCTAACATGGAGGAGAAGAGCAACTAGCAATGAAATTGAAATTCATTATGAAGTTTTTGTAAACATAATCTTGTGAGGAATTTTTTTTATCTTTAGTTCTCGTATTTAGGGGGGGTGGTAAAAAGAAAAAGGTGATATTTTGTGTCAAGGGGGGGTGACACTTGATAAAGCATCGTGAGGATTCCTGACTGCTAGAAGTATAGGTCAATTATAGAATTAGTTAAATAAATTATTACATTATGTACAAAAGAAACCCATGTTGATGTATTCAATGACTCCTTTTCAAGAAATAATACATTCTCCATATATTTAATTCTTTTTAAGGGTTGTGCATCTCTAATAACGAACATTAGGTTCATAATTTTTTGTTTATGTGATTGATGAGTATATTGAATGATATTTTTTAGATTTCATTTGCATGCTTATTATGCAAGGTTCATCTTGTTGTTTGAAATAGGTGGCTGTGGTCTTTGTGGAAATTTTTTATGACAAAGTTGTGCCCTTTTGTAAAAGGTACTTTTCTTTTGTACAATCTTGGGCCTTGGCTATTGAGCAATGTGGTATATAAGCAACTTGTACAAGACAATGTTTTGCTATGGATTATGTGAGGTTTTTAGTTAGTGGCATCAATTAGGTAGAATTTGGAAAGGCATTCCACACCCATTAGGTGGAAAGGTACTGCATAAATTGTCATATGATACTCATTGTTGGAGTATTATCACTCCAATGATATTTAAGAGCCCTGAATGTTTGTATAATGTAGTTGTAATATACATAATACTAAATAATATACAATATAAATAAAACCTTGTTATATAAATTAAACCCTAAGGGTCACGGCCATTCATCATGGCTAATCTCATCAAGCACTAAATAAAGAAATAACCATGTTAAATTGTATCATCATTCATTAGTTCAATATATATATTTTCTTATCCTTATGGATATTCCGGACCTTGTGTTTTTTTTTTAATCTATGATGGCTTTGTGCAATGATTTTCAGGTTTGCCACAAGTGGTATTAGAGTGTGTTTCATTCCCCATTGGCTAGGTGTTACAATTCATGCTAGGAGGCAACAGAAGTTTAGGCCAAGAGACTATTTACTTTCCACTCGTCCATTCTCATTCCACTCCTCACCACCTTCCCACATATTCTGTTCCACATTTGGCACACTCTCCACTCTCTTCGTTGCCATTTTCCATATAGGTATAGCAAATAGAAAGAAAGAAAAAGGATAAGAGATACATAAATCACCAACTACAATCAAATCAAATAAATAAATATATACTAGTATGAAATATTTAGATAGTCCATCAAAATTTTAAAATCACAACAAACCTGCATGCTCAAACAAGGCATATCTAGCCTCTCCCAGTAGTGGGAATCTGCCCACTAACTTATCTGTTGAAAATCCATCCGGAAGAACAACAAAAACAAAAAAGTTAAAAGAATATATTATGTTGTTTGTCCCAATCTCTAGTGCAAGGGAAAATTAAAATTGTTTGCGGAATGATTGAACTCTTGCATCAATCCAAATCAACTGTCTGCCACAAAAGTGCCATGAATTCATTGCCGAAAAAATTGATAAGGAAAACAGACTGTCATTAAATGCCAAGTGGTCTTTACAGGGGTTGCCTTGAGAACATATATATATGTTCATGCTGTGCATATTTGAAGGTGACCAAACATAATTGTTGATGGAAGCAAATCATGCCACTAATTTTACCATTGGCAAAGAAATCATATATATGTTCATGCATAATTGGGAAAGAAATCACTGCAAATGTGTGTCGGGGAGAAAAGCATTATATCCTGAAAGTTGTGCCACTCATGTTCACTGTGGATATTCCTCACTAACAATGGTCATTGTGGCCTTCCTATCATTGTGTCACAGGTGACACAACAATGTGGTAATAACCACAAGGAATAAAATCTATCTCTTCATTCGTCCACCTTGTTTGATTTATCGCGTCTCTTACATGTATCACTATGGGAGATCTAAGATATTGAAAATGCAAGAAGATCTAAGGTAATAAATAGACTAATGTTCTGTAATATACACTAAAGTAAAAGATGATTCTTTGTTTTAAGGAAAATAAAAGTTCCATATTAGAAAAAATACCATTTAATAAATACAAGGAATGCCCACTAGATAAGCAAAGATGAACTGTTTTGCGAAGTGAAAAAGGGCTTTGATCATATTGATAGATTGAATGGATTCTAGTAAACACGAGGAAGGTTGGTTTATTTACAAGGGTCTTTCAAAGTGTGCATTGGGATCATTAAAGATTACGGGGACTAATAAAAAAGAAGTTACTATCATCATTAGTCCAAATGAGACCACCAATAATATTAATGTTGAGAATTAGCTAACTAATTACAAATCCTAGAGTCTAGCATAATTGAAGGCTTGGATCACAGTGGAAAATTGAATGAAATAAATAATCCACATTTGACAATGGATGATTATATTTAAAATACCAATTCAAAGTCGTAGTATCGGTATATGGGATAATTTTGATATAATTTTAGGTTCAACATGGATGAAGACATTGGGTACCTTAATCCAAAACCTCACAAAGAAATAGTTGTCGTTTCAACATAATAGAAAGACGGTAACGTTGTGTGAGTTGGAATTTTTTTGTGGAAACTACCTGATTAGAAGTTACCACTTACCACCATAACCTTGCAGATAAGATAAGATAAGTTAATTGTATTAATGAAGACGGTAACGTTGTGTGAGTTGGAAATCTTTTGTGGAAACTACCTCATTAGAAGTTACCACTTACCACCATAACCTTGTAGATAAGATAAGATAAGTTAATTGTATTAATGTCTAACCGATGACCACAAAAGCATCTCAATGGGACTGTGTGTTGTCAAGATTTCTGTGACTCCGTACAAAGTGGGAGTGCTAAGGTGGCTCCTATATAAAGCAAGATGTGAAACCCTATCATAAAGCCAAAAAGAGAAGTATCTTATGTATGGTGATGTATAATGTGTGACAGATGTATTAGGGAGGTGTTGGAGTATTAACACTCCAATAATATTTAGGTGTCTTAGATGTTTGTATAATGTGGTCAGTTTATATGTTAGTGACATGTGACCAATGTAGCATTAAGTGTTTAAGTTAGAGGTTAGGTGGCTAAATGAATGCAACCTCCTAGGGAAGTTATGAATATTTTATGTATGATGATTTATAATGTGTGTGAGAGATGTATTTCTGCAGCATCAATAATAGAAATCAATCTTTTATTTCCTCTCCACCTTTGTGTTCATTTATGTGTATGTGCACATCGAAGAGAATTCTACACTTACTATATTTAGTCATCAGGCACTCCTTACGGTCTTCCATGATGAGCTGTTTGTTCATGTTGTTGTCTATTTATCATCTAATCTAGGCACCACAATGTTGCAAATGGACATTATCATCCATTGAGATGTTTTACATTTAATGAGAACTTCTTCAAAATTTCAAATTGATAATCTTACTTATCTGATGTTTGGTAAACATAAAATTACTGGTAAATTCCAACATTTGAATGCCTGCTTGTATGAGGCTTTTGTATGAATACCTACTGGATGGTCTGGATTAGTAGTTGATGCAGTTGTTGTTGTTAATGACCACAGTTAATGCTCTTTAATTATAGTTGTGTGTGAATTTTTAGTTCTATTTGATTGATTTTTATCTCTGTTACAAATATCCGCGATATATCGCTGACATTGCGATGTTTGCTGCCAGCCGATAATTTCGGCAAACATTGCTGCGATGTTTGGGCGATTTTTTGTGGCAAAGAAATTGCGATATTTTCGCGGTTTCAAGGAAAAATCGGCAAAAATCGGGAAATATCAGCAAAATATCGGCAAAAAAAACGGGAAATATCAGCAGAGTCAAAAAAAAAATATTTTTGTATTTTTTAATTTCGCCGATATATGGCCGATGTTTGCCGACATTTTCCTCGATAAATCCGATATTTTCTTTTTGGACCCTTGGCGATATATTTGCCGACACGATATTTGTAACACTGATTTTTATACAAAGCTTTCTGCGTCAGGAGGAAGATATGCTTGGAATCATGACTATGTCTTGCAAATTATATCAATACATGTTTCCAATGTTATGCTGTTTTTCTTTCCTTGAAGATTTTCAGTTTCATCTGTTTGCCTTGCAAATTATTCCAATACATGTTTTCAATGTTACACAGTATTTTTTTTCCTTAAAAATATCTTCAGTGTCATCTGATGAACTTTTGTTCCAATTTGCTAGGTTAATGCTCTACGATTTGAGTGAACTTAAGATTCCTGGAGATGGGAATTGCCAGGTTAGTTTCAATTTTCAACATATTTTTTATGATTGATTCCTTTCAAAACTTTCCTATATGTTGTCCTTTTTTATTTTTATTTTTGTGGATTGTTTATTGAGAAAGCTGGCATTATTTTGACCTACTCTGTTTGCATTTGAATGGTGGACAGAACAATGTATAAAAATAAATATTATTTTTGAAATGTTTATATTGAAAGCAAAACTTTAATACTTTGTTATTGTCTTGGAATTTCAATTCAGTGCTTGACTATATTATTGAAACCTGAAACTGCTAAAACATGTAGGCACTGCTGATTGCACGAAATGAAAGGTGTGAGCATTGTATGATCATAGACAATAAATAACTTGGGCTCTTAATCCTTGATTCTTAATAGTAAATACCCTTATAAGATAAGATAATTTTATTAATGTCCAACAGATGACCACAAAATTAGGTCAATGGGACTGTTTGGTACCATGGTGTTAATATAGAGTGGGAGCACTAAGGTGACTCCTATAAAAAGCGAGATGTAGAAAGAAAAGTATGTCTCTAACCTAAATACCAGAAAGCTAACTCCAAGATGGAGAGTCGATCTAGGAGAGAGATGTACAAAGAGAATGGATGTAGGATTTGTGATACAAAAGGTGTAAGTTTGTCATGGTATGTTTGGAACCATCTCTCCCAACATCTGAGGCCGAATTGAGGAATCTATCAATAGAATGCTGCTTGGAGGAAACGCTAGAAGAGGAACTAGACTGGGTAATGTGCCGCATCCTGGAGTGGGGGACCTACCATTGTGACTTAGATGAAATTGTTCGACTATTGGTATGGGTCCTAGATTGGCCATGTTGTTGGGGTTTGGAAAAAGTGGAGGTGTTCCTTTGCGTCTGAACAGATCAGGGGTCAGAAGTAGTACCGCCATTCGTCTGTCTCTTGGTACCCCTCGAAGATGGGAGCATCGGAAAAACCAAAGTAATCCGCTAAGTGGAGGTTTGTCCAATATGTGTTTGGGTCGGAGGACGAGGGAGTGAAGCTGGAGGGCCTCTTGCAAGTACAAGGCTAGACATATCTGGCCAGGATACCTGAAGAAAATGGTAAGATTGTGAAGCCCCCTAAAAATACAATGGTACCGCCCACAGATCTCGTAGTAAACATGACCGCCCATGGATCTCGTAGTAAACATGACCGCCCACGGATCTCGTAGTAAACATGACAATGAAAGATGAAGTGTTTCTCGATGTCAACCTCTCAAAGGTGGCATACTTGTCAGATCCCGTTTGATCGGTTAGTTTGGTGATTTGTCTCCACCCTAAGACGATGAGAACCCAATTTGAACTAGCCTAAAGGAATACGAAGAGCATGTGCCCAATGGTAGAGTGTGTAATGGGACCAAACGATGGGTTTGTTCCCCAGATCCATGAAGTGCTTAGTGTAAAAGGCCATCTTTGGACATAACCTTCCCTGAGGGTTGATACAAGTGGCATGCACAAGAAACGTATATATATCATCTTCGGTGATTCTGTTAAACTCCTGTGTGGAAGGTAAGAGGCGGCTAGGTACGTCTAGGGAATACCTAAACATATGAAGCCGATCCATCACAATACCAATAAACTCCAAAAGATCATAGATCCTCGCATACCATTACTGAGTGTGGCCTGAAGAGCTAGATGAGGCAATGGACTGATGAGTAGTAGGCCAAGTATGGGTATCAATCTTGCCCATTTGCCGAGTCAACGAAGCTTTGGATGCAATTTAAGAGTGAGACAAGGCTAAACACAGTCTCAATCCAAAAGGGCCAGGCATTGAACTCCACAAGTATGATGGGCTGAGGTACTGTCTATTTGCATCTGATGATGTAAGGAAGGAGGATGATCTACACTCTCTCTACTAAGGCCCAATTAGAGTCTAGTAGACAAGGCTCCTAAACCTCTGAGCCATAGAGGACTGTGGGCCAGATTAGTGTCCATGAGAGATATCTTGGACGATGTCCTGAAAATGGTGTCCGAAACACTTTCTCTCGAGAAAAGATAAGGATTTGTAGCGCTTGTTCACTCAGGGAAGGGCATGTTGTAGACTGAAATAAGGTCCTATGAACTGTACCCCCAATTAAATATAGGTGCTGGCGATCTCAATCTCCTCCCCTCTAGAAAATAAATGAGGATTTGATAGGAGGTTCTTTGACCCATTATAGATCTTGACCTTAGTTTTACCCAAGTTGACTGTCAACTGACGAGGATCACAAAAGAAGGCCAAGAAATCTAATTGTCTCTACAACCCCTTTGGAGATGAGGTGAAGAGGATCGGATCGTCAACAAAGAGCAGGATAGAGATCACAAGTTGGTGGAGAAGGCACCAATCTTCCTTTTGGATGTGCAAAATAAAGGGCATTGGATTTCGAATTTAGAAAATGACCATGAACCTTGGTCAACACAAAGCTTTATTGGAAGCACACACAAAGGTGATTGGAATAATAGTACCTATTTGCTAGAAATGAGAATGACATGAGAAATGTGAAGGTTGGCAACTTGATTTTCTCAGATCTCTAATGCCGTGTGTTACCTCCTGTTACCCCTCATTTTGACAGGGGTGTCCACATGTATTTTCTTTCACGAACTGTCAAGGGGTTGATGCCTACGAGAAGACAACAGGAAGTAAGATAGCAGTGATCAAAAGGCTGCATTAAAGGGTTGGTGCTTACATGACTTTTGGCATATTTCCCAGCTCACGGATGCAGCAAAATCGAAGTACTTCTAATCAGCTGTCTCATAATCAGTCATAAGTCGAGCAGTTACAGTTGCTGGCTATCCAGTGGCCCATCCTGATATGATAAAAAATGAAGTGGGCTCCATCGAGGAAGATTATCAAAGGGACCTTGCCTACTGGAAATTGAAGGTAGAGGCAGGTGCAGATGTAATAATTACACGGTTATTTTATGACGCTGACATATACCTGAAGTTTGTAAATGACTGCCGGCAAATTGAGATGAAATGCCCCATTGTGCCTGAAGTCATGCCTATAAACAATTACAAGGGATTCCTACGCGGCCAACAAGTTACAAATTCGGAAGCATGGCGTGATTATTTTCACTGTTATTATTTTGAGATGAGTATCGGGTCGGGTCACTGTTCATTTGACAGAGTTTCGATGGAGCAAGAATAGTCGCGGCTACAGAGTATGGAATGCCTCCGGATTGGCATATACTGGGGCACGTATTCCTTCACGTTGAGCTCAGACCTATATTCATTGGCAGCCAATTCATAAATCTCAGAGCCTACCACACATCAACACACAGCCGATTCCTTTTTGGCTGCCGAATGCAAAATTAAAACCGGTTGCCGGAGCTCGGATTTCAGACAAGGGGCGAGCAGTTGCACAAAATTGAAATTTCGCTGGAACAGCTAGCAAAACCATGGATGTGATTTCTCCAAAATGCAAAGTGTTTTGAGCTTTCAATGTGGAATCGGGTGTTGGTGGCATCCCCTCGTCCCACGTATCAACTCCATTATCAGCCGAGTCGTTGCCCAGCGATCTTTCACGCAGAGTTAAACTCGCGGTTTCACTCATCCGCCAATTAATGTTATCACTCAATTCGTATCACGCCTCGCCGATTGCAGAAATTCCAGATTTTATTATCACTGTCATCTAGCAGTTATGGAGCCGCCGATCAGCATCAGTTAAAAAAGGAAAAAAGAAAAAGAAAAAACGAGCCGATGAAACTCGAAAATCCAAATTCGTGATGGATGCCAGAAGTTCGTGAGCTTGTGTTCAACAGAGTGGTCGTCGATTTCGTGGCATTTTTGAAGCAATGCTTATCCATCTTTATCGCCACCACTTGTCATTTTTCTAAAATAGTCGGGTTTTTAAAATCAGAGTTCGATGTTATGAGTTAGCTGCTTGGCGTTTCATGGCCACGTGGAGACTCCGGGTCAAGTCTTAAAAGCCCATTTATATCGATAATCGTCATGTGACAGTAGCCAGCGAGCACGCTTAAAGAAATCGGGTTACTTTTCAATCTACAGCTCCAATTTGACGTGATCGGACTGAGTTTCCAAAAATCATTAAGATAATGGGTTTTACTCATTCAGCAGCCGATTACAACGCCGATTGGGTAATTGCTAGATGTTCAAAAAAAATCAACATAGCAGAGATTCATGCTTGGCAGCCGATTTACTTGTGGTCGAGTTCTGATAGTCGGTGGGGGGTTTTTTATCTGGCGGTTGCACCCTGTGTTTATCCACGCCAGTTTGATGTTCCGATTGGTATCAGCTGACAGCTGTGTGGGCAAAATTCAAACATCAGTCCGAAATTAATGTCAACGCCAAGAGCTCCTAGTTCAGTAAAATAAACAGCACGATCGGAGGTGGAGCTTGGATCCACATTCTTGTTGGCAGTCAAATAAAGGAGCAGCTGTTAAAAAATGGCGAGCAGCTGATTAAAAGGAGATGGCAGGGTTCGATTTAGTGGGTATCGTTTGACAACTGGCCGTGGAAGTAGCTAATCAGCGTGGTTGTGGAGACAGCTCACTCATTGGGGGTTTTCGCTGGAGAAAAGTGGATCTTCACCCACTTTCTTTCCTTTTTTATTATTATTATTTCATTTTCCTGCCTTTTAAAAAAAAGGTTAAGCTCGGAGGTTTTCTATTTTTGAGAGAAAAGTGGATTCACCTACTTTTTCTTCAATTTCATTATTATTTTATTCCTTTGTTGTTTTAAGAGAGGCTTTATTTTTGGCCTATAAAAGCCAGCCTCCTTCATTGTAACCCGGATGGAGATTTTTGGGAGTTCTTCCCCAGACCTTAATAGAAAAATATCATGATGGGATTCTTTGGCTAAATGGGAAATTCTTTCGTCCTTTGTTTGCCATTTTTATTTGTATGCCATCTTTCATTTTGTATGAGGCAATACCTCTCTTAGCTCCTTGCTTTCGATTCTTAAGCTGGGATCATCTTAATAGAAGGCTAACAATCTAGCACAACTTTATTTGACCCATGTTTTTCTCTTAAGCTTTGCGGTTTTCAGGTATGCTCTAGTGCAAGAGCTCTTAGTTGGTTACTACATTCATCTGGCAGCAAGGTCCTATTTGAACTTTTCTTTGACTCCATTCGCCCCTCTCTGATACTGGCACTGGTCTTTCCCTGAGGATTGATCTTCCTTTCCTTTCCATCACCCATCCAAAACTATCTTTCGTTACCCCCGTTTCCCTAAGGCAGCCTCTTCCATTCACCTTGCCCGTTACTGAACCTGCCTTAGTGATCCTATTTTAGGGATACCCCCCTAGTGTTGGAGAAGAGCCAACCTAAAGCGAAGAGGAGAGGAGTGTGGTGACATTGGCCTCTCTCCTGAGAGAGTTGTCATTCCAGCTGGCGTTGCACATTTTGGGCTTTTCAAACGACACGCATGCCATTTCGGAGGACAACACCTCCAAAACTAGCATGCGAAATTAAAGCCCAAAAGGCCAATGCTACCCCAAGGGTAACTAAGAGGGGCTACCAACTTTCACCTCAATAACACCCTCTCCAACTATAGTGGGGTATTCCTACATAAGATTGGTAAGGCTATGGCATTGACGTTGAAGATGATACAAGGAGAGTAAACTTTAACAAAATACGGTTGGAGCATAGAAAGGTAAAAATGTGATGGAAAGATCTTGAGATTAGTGCCTAAACCAATAAGAGAAAATGGAGTCAATGGGTTAATCCAAGAGGGCTGATATCTTTATGTGTATTAAGGCAAAATTGACGACAATTAGCGTATCAATTGAAGCTGAAATGGATGCAAAATGACCACATAGAATTATGGAAGGAAAGGACAAATAAAGTCATCTTTCAATTTATGTTCAAGATGACATTTCATTAGATCTCCTAAGCAAGAATTTAACAATTTCATGCTAGATTTACTTAATGAAATAAAGGGAACTAAGGATAGATAAAGATCTACACACCTAGTCTGCTTAAATGGCAGCAAAAGCTTGCTCTTTACCTTGTCTTGAATATAGTAACCTTTCATCCACAAGCATTAAAAACATACAGAGCAGAAATGGTAATCCATAAAAGCCTCACATTAATAGGATAAAAACTCTTTACACTTTTACACTTCACATATGCTCCAAGAAGGATATATCTATTAAGCTCTAAGGAGGGAAAACTCCAAAAATCCAACCATGAAAATAGATGAGGAAGGGCTACTCTTTATAAAAGAGCGTAGCTCAACTTCGTTTACAATATGTTAATAATTTCCCTTTCTAGACCCACTAACTAATTTTTCTAAAAATAATAAACTAGTGGTTAGATCTACCCTTTTCTCCAAGGGAAATAATACAATAATATCTCTCATGCAACCAACTCTTTGTAAAGAGTTCAACAATAATAAACAAATGGAGTTGGTTAGATCTACTTGCTACAAGTAACTAATTCCATAAGAAAGTTTCAACAATGAATAAAGAATGTAATTAGTTACCAACCACCTCCAAGATGGCTCAAGGAAAGAAGGCACACCCCTCTTTGAGTGATTGACCAAGTGTTCTCTACCATGAGCATTTATTAATGATGCTCTCTGGAAATCATCAAAACAATCAAGCATCCAAGGTGGGTCGCTCCTTAAATCGAGTGGTCAAAGAAAAGTGTGAGTGCTTCAAGACAATAGTTTTGAAATTGCCAACTTCCTCTATATTATCAGATTTTCTATTATAACTAGTTTTCGGAAATCCCATGGCCATTCTGCTTCTAATGCCCTTTGAGCTAGCAAAATTATGGGAACTTTGTCAAAAGATAACTACTCCCAAAGTTCGAACACCCCTCCAAAAGTCTAACAATTTTCCATGTGAGTGGATCAAGAATCATCCATTAAATTTATCCATCAAAGTTCAAGTTATGCTAGTGCTCCATAAGGATTTAATAATTTGATCATGACAAAGCATATCCTATGTGTAGGGGCGTTCCATTTAGGAGCCCCTCATCCTTAATAATCTTCAATAAATATGTGTGAGAGACCATTGTGCCTAGTGCCTCCCTCTTTAATTGTTTTTTAAATTAATCCTAAGTGCAAAGTTTAGGTACCCTAGTTAATTAGTGTGATTAATTCTATTTCTTTTCTGACTTTAATTAATCATACTAAATCCTTAGAAAAACCAAAGTTAGGCACTTTAATTTCTATATTTAAAGTACAATTTTTAACACTTCAAAACTTAGGGAGAACTTAAGTTGATGGGTTCCCATTCCATAAAATAATTAAGTGTTAATTAATTGCCTTTTTACCTTATTCAAGTATCCTTTTAATCACCAATTAGTGGGAGTGCATCATCTTATGAGCATTGTTTTTCTTGTTAGGGAGATGATACTTCACCAATAACCACCATGTAGACATGAGAGCACATTAACACCAAACCTCCAAGCCAACCACCATGGCCACCACTCAATCCTAAAGAAACACCATATTTGAGTCAAGAACATAAGTGAACTCCCTACCCATCCGAAATCACATATGTGATCCTCATACAATATGAGGGGTAACACCATGAATAGTATGGGGAGTCTTCTAAGCATGCATTTCAAAAAATGCACACATATGAAGCTTAGCCAAAAAATCCTAGAAACATCTTGAACAGTCCCTTCAACCATCCTTAATATTTATCAACATTTTATATTAACATGTATACATATGAGGTTGGTTGATAATAGATATTAACGTTTTGTGTTACCTCCCAAACTAACATGTGTGATTAGTGCCTCGAAGCAGCAAGCTAGCCGAGGGTAACCAAGAGGAAAGGCCAATGCCACATGTTGTAGGGGTCTAGTCGACCTAGTCGACTAATGATGAGAATAGACTGAACAATCAAGTTAGTCGAGTTAGTCAGGTTGGTCGACCGATTTGTTGGGTCGACCGACCAAGGTAGTTAAGGAAGTTATAACTACCTCCATGAATGTAAAGGTATATAAAGGCATGAGTTTGAAAGGAAAGATGTCTTGTCTTGTCTTATACTGATGATCTAATATAATAGACTACTTGGTGGTTCCACTACTACCTTCCCTTCTTTATCTCATTCTATTTATTTTTGTGTGTATGTTAAATCTGTTTCTGCACATTATTGGTAAATACTTCGGCGTAATCCCATAGATTACAACATCACCACACCAATCACCTTTCGCACTTTTGGTTGGTTGTTTTCCAACTCAACAAGGGATTCCCTAAGATAATATTACTAGAGTGATAAGCAATGAGGTTCAAGGTGATGTGAAGAGTAGCTTTAGCAAAACATTTTTTTGTAATATAGGAATATATAATGGGTGATGGGAGGTGTTACCCTTCAAACTAGTAGTCCTTTTTAGAATAGACTATGTGTGGCAAAGTGCTAGTGAAGAGATAAGCATATGCGAGAAGTCTAGTCCCAAATGTCACCATAGCCTAGCCTCTCAATTTCTTTGGGTAACTCCTAAACTCAGGGGAGAGCCCTTAAAGATACTTGCAAACAATAAGATACATGCAAATACCTTTCTACAACCTTGTGACCAGACCAGTGTCTTATATGGAGTCAACAATAAATAATATAGACACATAAATTGGAATAAAGGAGTTAATTCAATTTATCAATCAATATCACGACTTTCAATATACTTCATGAATCCCCATGTAAGGGCTTCACACCTCCCAAGGAAATACCTTAGAAAGGTGTGCTTTGAAGGGGAGAGGGCTAAGTGGCCTAGGGTGTGCCTTTTGGCCCAATTAGAGTTGCAAAATACCCAACATAAACCCTAATTCAACAAATTCATGCTTCCCAATGCACTAGGGAAAAATGGGACACCCTTCAAGGTTTGTGGATAATTCCATTAGGGCGAAATTGATGGGTGGACTTGAATTTTCAAGTTCAAAATATTTTTAGGTTTTTGAATTTATTTGAATTTTTAGGGCTTTTTTGACAATATATGATTTTCAGGGTTTTTTACCAAGGTAAAAGAGGATGCCCTCAGAGATCTATGGATAAATCCACTAGAGAGAATTTGTAGGGTGGACCATAATTTTCAACACCCAAGTATTTTTGTATTTTTTGGAATTTTTCAGATTTTTAGGGTTTTTAGGAATTTTTCAGATTTTTAGGGTTTATAGGAATTATCAAATTTTCAGGGTTTTTATGCATAAAATTGCAGCAAAATAAAGTACAAGTAAATTGATAAAAAATGTAATTAAATGACAAGCAACGAGATATAATTTTTGTCTCAATCCTTAGGGCATCGAGAGATCAATGAAACGTCCCTCTCTTGAAATGTCCTTTAACACTTGCAAGCTAGGGAATCACCTAGCAACCTCTAGGGTTTAGTAGGAGAGCCTAACTAGGGCTAATGAAGAAGTCCAAGGCCCCAAATAGCAATAAAGAACTCCTATGGAGGACGTTCCCCTTCATACAAAAGTTGACAGAAATCCCTAACAAATCAGCAATATGCACCATAAAAGCACTATTCAACCAAGCCAAGAGCATAACTTACCAACATTTAACAAGAATGAGCAAGGAAAGAGACCTTAGGTCACACGTGTGCATGAGTTCTTCCAACTATTCTAGCATCATACATTTGCATGTGTAAAAGGACGCCCTAAAACATCCCATCATCCACCTTCAAGCAAGAAAGAACATCCCAAGAGAAGTGTGCCTCACATCAATAACTCATAGAGTAGGAGAAAAAGAGAAAAGAACATATTTGAACAATTGTCTTATGATTTTACAATGATGTGAGGATGTCTATTTATACTTTTCATCCGCTACTTTTTTAATTTTGAGCCTACAAGTCGAAAATAAAGTTAAGTTAAAAATATACTATTTTTAAGGGTAAATTTCCCAGAGGATGGGAAGTAAGCCCTAAAATAGAGATAAAATAGCAAAACCGACTAAAGTAAGGCGTCACTTAATGAAATAATGAGCCAAAGGGGGACGCCATGCCCCAACTAGCCCCAAAATTGTTAAATTAATGTAACTTCAAAGAATATTCTACTTGTACTTTATTATTGTAACTCTATCGGGGATGTTTTACCTCCGTTTGGAGATGTCATTATTATATTTGGTCATGTAAAAGTCATGAGGTAAAGCCTCCATTGTAAGTCGGGCCGTTAGTACCCTAAAGAATGTAATATAATATTATTTGAGTCTTTCTAGGAGAGGTCGGCCCAGTCAGTTAAAGTGACGCCGACTTAGCTGGGATAAAAGTCAAGTAAAAGGTAAAGTATAAATAGAGAGTGAGTTCCTCTCATTTGTACCATCACTCACTTGTGTAATTCGCATTAGAAGAGAGAGAGATATTTGCGAAGGAGGAGGATTGGCTTGGGTCTAGAGTTTGGGTTTGTCTCTCTTATTTGTGAGACCTATTTTGGGCATTGTACTTTGATCGTCTATATTGAGGAAGTTCTTGCTGTGTTTTCTTCCCCTTGAGGGTTTCCCAGGATATATTGTTTTGTGCTTTGTGATTGTGTATCTTTCAGAGATTCTTATTGTGCTGCTATTGTGAATAATTTATTGAATGCTAATGAAATTGGAATCTAGTGTATAGTAGCATATAATCTTAACATGGTATCGGAGCTAGCCTGAAAAAGAGCAACTTTCACAAGGTAAAACTCTCTCTCTCTCTCTCCGAGCATAAAAATTAGGGCCTCTCACAGAAGTGGAATTATTGAGTGAAATTGGCATAGGGAAGTGCGCCTTTCCAAGATCAAAATTTTGGTACCAAGATCGAAGTTTTTCAGTGGGTGAAACTCTCAGAAAGTCAAACCCTAGTTTGACTCTGGACCAGAAAAACTAGAAAACCAGAGAAAGCCAGAAATTGCAGACCAGAATTTTGCAAGTTAATTTTCAAGGGTGAAATTTTGGAATCTTCAAAAACCAAGTGTACCAGCATACTCACCTTAGTCAAGCGCATCTTTTGGTGAGTTCAATTTTCAATTTTGAGAATCTTTAATTTTTGGTTATTCTCTGCTCTCTGGGATAAGATGGCCCCAAGCACTAAGCTTGGTGACAAATTGGAAGGCATTGAGAACTTCCATGCTTGGAAGTATAGGATTTGACTCACTCGAGAAGAGAATGATCTTTCAAAGTTTATTAAAGAAGTTGTACCAGAACCCGCAGAAGCTGAAGCTAAGGAAAAACATAAGAAGGATATGATTAGAGCCAAGAGGATCATAGCAGATTCCATCAAGGATAATTTGATTCCACAAGTGTCCTCCAAGAAAACCCCAAAGGAGATGTTTGATGCCCTATCAAGGATGTATGAAGGAAAGAACATCAATCGAAAGATGAATTTGAGAACCCAACTCAAAAGCATGAAGATGAATCAAGGTGAATCTATCCAAGATTACTTTACTAGGGTTTCTCAATTCAAAGAACAACTAGAAGCAATTGGAGATAAGCTTGACGAAGATGAACTTGTGATGACTGCTCTCAATGGTCTTATTAGACCTTGGGACTCTTTTATCCAGACAATGTGTGCAAGAAAGGAAAGTCTACTATTTGAAGTTGTATGGGAAGAATGTATCCAAGAGGAGGCTAGAGTGGAAAATTGAGAAGCACTACTCAGAGATGATGATCAAGCTCTAGCTACCCATACTAAAAGAGGAAAGGGAAAACCTCATTTCAAGCAGGAAAACCATAAGGAGTTTCATCCTCCTAAGAAGTTTCAAAAGTATAAGAAGGGAAACTACAAGCAAAGAGACTTCACTTCTTATCAATGTTTCCACTGTGATAAGATGGGACATATTGCCAAAGATTGTCCAGAAAGAAAAGAAGAATGTAAGAAGGAGAGCAACAAAAGACATCATGCTCATTTTGCCGAAGATGAAGAAGAAGAAGAAGGACCTCCCAGGAAAGCTACCAAAGGAAGAAATAGAAGATTATGTTTTGTAATAGTGGTGCTTCAAAGCACTTTCTCAAGCTTGATTCAGGAACTCTGATGATGGAGTAGAGTTCACCATCAGACATTCTAGTAATCCTTGCAAGGAGACTAGGATCAAAAGAGATCCTACCAAACAAACAAAGATAAGTATTTGAATTGTCATTTCATTAAATTGTTTAAATGATAGTGTCCAGTTGTGTACACATTTATTTAGGATGTGTGTTATGCATGTTAGAATGTTTGTAGTAAGTAGCCTATGGTGCTATACAACACTCCATTGTTACTTATCTAGAGTGAAACCTCTTTGCTGACATATTAGGAATAGTGCACACTCTTAATAATGTTATGGTAGAGATGGAAGGCATCTAGAAAGTTACCATATGAATGTAGGATGCGGATGAATGTTGTGTTAGCATTATGACAATGTGACTAATGCATATGTTTTGGAAACTAAGAAATGTTTCTAACCATGCTACTAAATTTGACTTGTAGGAAAGATCGTGTGTACTCTCCTACAAGAGAATAATGATGAGACTTGTTTTGGAGAACAAGTGACGATGACATTCAAGAAGACTTATAAAATCAAGCCTACTACAGATGAACAAAGTGAGAGTGAGTCGACTATGACAAGTTGTTTCCTGAGTGGCAAGTGATATATATTACACTGACTCATGGTGTAATCAAAGTAGAAGAAGATATCGAGCAACCTCCAGGACTTAGAGAACCACATGTATGCAGATTGAAGAAGACTTTGTACGGGCTCAAAAGTCACCCATGGATAGAATGATGAGATCAAGGATCACCTAGAGTGATGAGACATCAACCTTTTCTACAAGGTTGAAGATGAGAAGCTCATAGATGGGTGCAAGAGAGAACTTGCAACAGAGTTCAAGATCTTGGTATCTAGTGACCTAGAAAGATGAAATAAATGGATATACAAGATGGAAGTATTGTGGCTCGTGGATTCTCTCAAAAGGAAGGAATCGATTATGAAGAGACATTTGATCCTGTAGCAAGGTACACTTCCATTAGAACCATCATGGCATTTAGTGGAGGTTACACCAAATGGATGTGAAAACAACTTTCTTGAATGGTGTCATTGAAGAAGAAGTGTACATAGAACAACCACAAGGTTTTGAGGTTGAAGACAAAGAGACGCATGTCTGCAAATTGAAGAAGGCTCTGTATGGATTGAAGTAATCTCCAAGAGCTTGGTATGGAAGAATTGATAGTTTTTTGACGAGCTTGGGCTTTACCAAGAGTAAAGCTGATCCTAACCTTTACTTCAAGGTTATGGATGATGAACCTGTCATATTATTGTTATATGTGGATGACTTATTCCTGGCAGGAAATGAGAAGCAAATTTCAGAGTGCAAGAAGAAGCTCGCTGCAGAATTCGAGATGAAAGACCTTGGCTTGATGCACTATTTTCTAGGTCTCGAAGTATGGCAGAGCCCAGAGGGAATCTTCCTTAACCAAGGGAAGTATGCAGTAGAAATCTTGAAAATATTTGATATGTTGGAGTGTAAAGCCATGGCCACACCCATGGATACCAACTTGAAGTTATTATCTAATACTTCGTCAGAATTAGTGGATGTGACTCTATACAGGTAGATTATTGGGTCGTTGATGTATCTGACGAATACTAGGCGAGATATATGCTTTGCTGTGAACACCTTGAGTCAGTATCTAGTTGAGCCCATACGTGTTCACCTTGTAGCTGCAAAGCATGTGATGAGGTACCTAAAAGGTACAATAGACTATGGTCTCAATTATTCTAGATATTATGAGTTCAGACTGTATGGGTATACAGATTCCGATTGGGCAGGAAGTGTCTCAGACATGAAGAGCACTTCAGGCGGATGTTACAGTCTGGGGTCAACCATGATCTCATGGCTAAGCAGGAAGCAATCTAGTGTTGCTCCCAACACTGCAAAAACAGAGTATATTGCAGCCTGTTCTGCTAGTTGTGAAGCTATATGGATTCAAAAGTTGTTATCAGATCTATTTGATCTGGAGTTAGATACCACAGTGATTCTATGTGATAACCAGAGTTGTATGAAGATGACAGAGAACCCTGTGTTCCATGATAAGTCAAAACACATAGAAATACGGTATTTCTACATCCGTGATATGGTGCAGAAGGGAGCTATAAAGCTCCAATATGTTAGCACGGATGAGCAGGTTGCAGATGTGTTGACTAAGCCTTTGTCTTGTGTGAAGTTTGAGCACTTCCGTGACAAGCTTGGTGTAGTCCGTAAGGACTTCCCTCGAAAGGGGGAGTAATGCTGATGATGTTGTGGTGCAGTGGGATTGATCATCCCTAGACAGTGATCCCGTAATTCTGAAAGGAAGGATAGTCTTAAATTGCAAAAATTATCCCTAGACAGTGATCCCGTAATTCTTGATGCCTTTTTTGCGACAAAAAATGCAAAATTTATTGGACTTATACTCGTTTCCTTTCTCACTTCCCAACACCTTGATACCTCCACCCCTTTAAGCAGTTGTTTGCTTCTTGATGCCTCATTTGTCACACAAATCACAAATTTTATTGGATTCGTACTCATTTCCTTTCTCACTTCCCAACACCTTCATATCTCTGCCCCTTTCTCTTTCTACCAAGGCTTTGAATTATTTGAAAGTCTAAAAAAATGTGACTTATACTTCAAGAAGTAAACCCTAGAAGTCTGTAGTGGTTGAGATGGGGCATCACCATGCAAATAACCCAATTTCAAACTCCAGTGGGCATAGAGCCCTAGATCTTAAAGTTGGCCGAGTTTGATAGGCCTAATATGCAGCACTAAATGAATTAAAAGGTAAATAACCATACCCAAATCTTCCTCGAAAAGCAACAAAATAATTCACACCATCAAGAGTTTTCGTGTGTCCATGACTCCACACACATCACTATGAAATTATGAATTAATTCAAGTGCTTGAGTTGCTCTTGTATGACTGGCTTCAAACTTGAGCTGATGTTGCCTTCCCACCAAGCAGGCTTCAGAAATGCCTTTCTCCTCTTGTATTTCTGGTAAACCATTCACCATTTTATGGTTGTTGAGCAAACCAAGATAAAAAATGTTCAAATGACCATAACTCGTGCCAAAATTGATTCTGAGAAGCTAGAACGGGTCAAAAAATCCTGTTGTTTGTGTGGAACTCCCGTAAATCTGTATATATCATTACTTTAAACACCTTTGGCTAGTGGCTACAATGTTATTATTTCTATCTTTGATCAAACATTGTTTGTTATTAAAAGCAACAACAAAGTTTTCATCTACAATCTCGCTGACAGAAAGCAGTCTCCATGCACTATTTTCAATGCATTGTATTAACTCCTTTCGTGAAACTTTCAGTGTCTTTGGATCTCTGTGCCAATCTTTGTCTCAGGCATGACTCTTGGATGGCCATGGATTGTACAGTGCTTTGATACCCCTGTTGAAAATATTCATACATAACAGAGGCAAAGATATGCGAAGAGAATTATTCTCATATTTTCATTAATGAAGCATAGATAGCATGCACATATATGGAGCCCATTCGGATTTTCTCACAAGGAATGACTGATACAAGTATGACTTTATTACACCATCAATGACTTACTACAACTTTGTACCAACACTATACTTCATTAAACCATTTACCTTTTCTGAACATTTAACACTCACTAATGTTCCCTAGGAGTAATAACTTATGTAAAACAAATATTAGATAAATATTTGTCAAATAGGCATAACTTTATTTGAATTTTCAGTCTCTAAACTTTACAGTTTATGTGGTTTAAGAAATTCTGACATGTACATATGCTGTTATGATTAACATATGACACCGATACAACTGCGTCCCTTAGTTTCGTGCACTTTCTGATCAGTTCTATCGAACTCCCGAGCATCACGAGTTTGTCAGGCGACAGGTTGTTAATCAGGTACTTTATTTTCTTTCAAAATGCTTTTATGGAAAACAGTTGCATTCATATAAAGCTGGTAGAATCTTGAAAAAGTTAAATTTTGGTTTCAAATTGTAAGCAAGAAAATGAATGAAAGGGAGATTGCAATTTTTCTTAGATTCTTTGTTTAAATCTTTGTGAACCTGAGATGTATTTGACTATCAGAAGCTTTATATGTGTCCCTCTGATGATTTTATCTCATCTCAATTATTTACATCAATTTTGTGCTTGCTCAATAAATTGCCTTTTATTGTTTTGCAGCTAAAATCTCAACCAGAAATGTACGAAGGATATGTACCTATGGCATATGATGAGTATCTGAAAAAAATTACAAAGTAATTTCTTATACTTGTTTTGAATATACAGTTTGGGTATGTTTGGAAATTAATGTTCAACTGTAATGAATATCTTGTACCCTCGTATTTTGACTTTAAAATTTGGGCATGTTTGGGAATTAATTTTCAATTGTAACAAGGGTTTTGCATCACTGTATTGTTTGTCTTTATATTCTAATCTATTTCAACTATTTGTTTTTGTGAATAACTAGGAGTGGCGAATGGGGAGACCATGTTACTTTACAGGCTGCTGCAGATTCTGTATGATATGAATCCAGTTGGTTTTTAAAAATTAAATCTTTCATTAAACAAATTATTGATTTTTTCTTGTTTAAATGAAATTTTGTAATTAGTTTACTATATAAGGAACACTTTTCATTTTCTGGATAAGAATTATGGAGTGCAGACCCTATTCCCAAAAAATAAGATAAACAATTGAAAGCATTTAAAAAGCCCTTAACTTCTTTTCAATAGTAATTTGGCTCTTACTATCCCATTGTGAGTGAAAAATATGTATTTGGTTTTTTCCTCGTGCATAACTGATTAATTTTTAAGCATTTTGTGAGTTTCAACTTGATTTTTTCTTCTTTACCTATATAGTAAATACCTTTGTATTTGTTGCAGGCACTTGGTGGTCATAATGTTTTAATTTTGTATTTCTATATTGAAAAGCCTTATATATATATCCAAAAGCTGACTCTTAGAAAAACTGCAATCATAAAAGGAGCAAAAAAGTTCATAGTTACATATATCGGTGATATATCGCCCATATCACGAGTCATTCCCCTTGGTGAAATATTGCCCCTAAAAAATCGCGACACATACGACATTTTGAATATATCGCGATATGTTGAATGTGTTGTGATATATTGGGAATATATCGCCCTGCTAAAAAAATTTCATGGAATTTGGGAAATAAGCATGGGTAAAGTTTTTGGCAGTGATATTAGGACCGGACATATTAAATTATTAGAATAATAAATGGTAATATTAAATTCTTAAATTAAAAGTGGCATTCTCCTGATCTTTCATTTTTTATCCTTTTACTTAAATTTTTAACATTACGATTAATTGTTTCAGGATGTTTGAGAGTGGTTCCAACCTCATCGGACTTCATATGCAAAAAGTAGAATTTTAGATCCCATTCAAAATTCAACAGACTTAATAGTTTTCAGGATTTCAAGATTGCAATGTTTCCACTGGATTCTATCTTGTATTAGGGTATGTGACTAGCATTTAATCAAGCACATCAATCCCCCTATGTACCTTGATGTTGGTGGTGCTGACTAATGAACTCCTCTATCATGACCTTAATAAATATGTACCCTTCACTCAAGCAAAATTACTTATTAAGCTTGGGAAGCCTTTTCTACCTTATTTTAACGATTGGATTAGGGTGTTGAGTCTGTTGACTAATGTCCTTGGAGGATCAACTTCAATATTTGAGGTAGACACAAGGGCGAGAGTCTAGAGGAGGGGGGGCATAGGGTGCTATTGATGAATATGATCCCGATATAGGCAGTGATTTTGATGATATGTAGTTATGGGAGGAGACAACTCACATTGGCTTCCACCTCAGCCCCATTAACTTCCACCATAACTCGAGCAATTGGAGCTTCCATTTCCACCCCAGGCTCATCCAGAGCACCTACAGGTCCCCCTATGTACCTTGATGTTGGTGGTGTTGACTGATGAACTCCTCTATCATGACCTTAATAAATATGTACCCTTCACTCAAGCAAAATTACTTATTAAGCTTGGAAAGCCTTTTCTACCTTATTTTAACGATTGGATTAGGGTGTTGAGTCTGTTGACTAATGTCCTTGGAGGATCAACTTCAATATTTGAGGTAGACGCAAGGGCGAGAGTCTAGAGGAGGGGGGCATAGGGTGCTATTGATGAATATGATCCCGATATAGGAAATGATTTTGATGATATGTAGTTATGGGAGGAGACAACTCACATTGGCTTCCACCTCAGCCCCATTAACTTCCACCATAGCTCGAGCAATTGGAGCTTCCATTTCCACCCCAGGCTCATCCAGAGCACCTACAGGTCCCCCTATGTACCTTGATGTTGGTGGTGCTGACTGATGAACTCCTCTATCATGACCTTAATAAATATGTACCCTTCACTCAAGCAAATTACTTATTAAGCTTGGAAAGCTTTTTCTACCTTATTTTAACGATTGGATTAGGGTGTTGAGTCTGTTGACTAATGTCCTTGGAGGATCAACTTCAATATTTGAGGTAGACGCAAGGGCGAGAGTCTAGAGGAGGGGGGCATAGGGTGCTATTGATGAATATGATCCTGATATAGGAAATGATTTTGATGATATGTAGTTATGGGAGGAGACAACTCACATTGGCTTCCACCTCAGCCCCATTAACTTCCACCATAGCTCGAGCAATTGGAGCTTCCATTTCCACCCCAGGCTCATCCAGAGCACCTACAGGACCACCTACTGCTTCTAGAGGAATTCGCTGCCCCTTGCCTGTAAAAGGCATAAAGGGGATCGATGATTCGTATTATTTATCATTGTACTTTATAGTATCTAAATGCCTCATGATTCATGATGATTCATCTCATGAGATACATTTATTTTGATCATTTGATGTGATTTTGTATCATTCTGTCAGGAACATATTTCAGTATTTTCAGTTTATTGTTGATATGTGATCATGATCTACCATTTGACATCTTATGCATCTTATATATTAGTTTTATTTTCATATTCATGTAGCTACTAGCAACGTGTTTATTTGATGTTGTTGTTGCTTTAAATGTTAAAAGAATTGAAAAAAATGGTTATTTTTGTATTTTTTTGAGGTTTTGTGACATTTGCCGATATTTTCCGATATTTTCGCCTATGTTGCCGATAAGTTACATTCCGGACCCTCGGCGATATATTCGCCGACACGATATATGTAACTTTGCTAAAAACTGGTAATTTGCATTTTCAATGATTGATGGTGCTGAAAGATCATGTGAATAATTTGTTTTGAGCGTATTAAGCATCCCTACTTAATAACGTGCTTGAGGGTTTATGGTATCAATTTTGGCAATCAGGGTAATGGGGAACTTAACTACGATGACACACCTTATTTTGTTTCAGATTTGCTTCTAAGTTGACATTTCTTAGGGTGCTCCCTAGTTGTTTTTGAACTTGGTTGCATCAACATGTCTAGGAAATCCATCTCATTCTCAAATTATATAATGGGTGCTTCATTTTATTTTTACTTTTCAACAATATTTTTAAACACTTGAAGAATCCATATTTTATACACTGATGTTTGACTATTCAAGGTGTTAATATTTACAGTCTATGCAGCACCAAACTTCCCTATAGTGGCATGGTTTGACAATTTCTAGGTGTTGTAACTTTTATATTTTCTTGGTATGTTTTTCAATAAAATGATGAATCTGTCATTTTGTATGGAGTTCCCTTGTATAGTTATTTTGAATCAACCCATCAATTTTGTATGGAGCCCCCTTGCATAGTTATTTGGAAGCAACCCTTCAGTTTTGGGTGCAGCTTGATCTTTTAACTGTTTTCAGGTGTCATTAGATCATTTGCTTTGTCTGGGCCAACTTCAACTTGTGTTCTCCAACTTTGATAAAAAGTCAAGTTTTTCTATCACATTAATTTTCAGGCTTTAATTTTACTCTTGCACCTTTTGTTTCTTTTGTTATGACCAGAATTTTGCTTCGAATGTATTTTCTTTAAGTTTATTATTGCTTTAAACGTTTTTCTTTATGGGTATAGGTTCTTGTTTCCTTTTGTCTCAAGAATTGGTCTCATCTGGCTTTATTGATCCCTCTTTTGGGAAGGTATCATCTCTGACTTTCATAGTTTTTTGCATGTTCATTTTGGATTTTTCCTTTGGCATCTTCTAAAGTGCATTGTGGTCAAGGACATCTTGATTCAAAATTAATATGATGGTCATTCTTAATACTTATTTCTAAGAGTTTGAGTTTCTTTACTATTTTTGTGGACAAGTTTGAGAGCTGTTATGGTTGGCTCTATTCTTTTCATAATTGTCTTTCTTGCTATTGTAATTATTCTTTCTTTGCGTAAGGGTGCAAATATTTATATGAGAATCACAAGTTTCGGCATATTTGTTCCAATTGTGAATAAGTTTATGTATTTGTATATTGAAACCAAAGTTCATTTAAAATAGTAAGTAATGGTTAGATACTATTATATACAATTTGATTGATTCCATATTTTTGTCTTGGCAAGATGCTTCTTGACATGAGCTACACTACCATATTCAGCTTTAGTGGAGAAGAGACCCACACCTTATTGCCTCTTGGAACACCAAGAAACTGGTCTAGAACTAAAGGAGAACGAATATCCAAGGTAAAGTGCCCCTCGTCAAGATCACCCACCTAGTTAGTATTAGAGAAACCAAGGAGATGAGTGTCAACAATACCTAAGTAGAGAATGCCCATGTGAGGGATGTCTTTAAGACACTGCAAGATACACTTAGAATCTTTCCAATGAATTTGATAAGACTCCTGAATGTAGATGGAACACATACTAATTGCAAAGGAGACATCTAGTTGAGAATGTATAAGATAAAGAAAACAATTGTCTAGAGATTTGTAAGGTGACGCGTCAAATATTAGTGAACAATTTTTGGCTTGAAATTCCATTCCTGAAGCCATAGGAGTAGAAGTTTGAGAAATGTGAAGTCCCAAAAAGGAACAAAGAAACCTTAAGTTGGTCTTCTCAAAAGAGTCCCTAAGTTGTTGCTTCACGTGATTGATCATGGACGTGGAATGACCAATCAATGGGAGATCGTCCACATATAGTACAATCATGAGGATTTTGCAATTTTGAGGGTGAATATATAGATCATGCTCAACCTCGCTACACGTGAAACCCTAACTGATAAATAAATCGTGAATCTTCTTATACCAAGTGCGTGGTGTTTGCTTAAGACCATATAGAGATTTCTTGAGCTTATTAATCAAAGGAACATGACCATTTTGTACAGACTTGGTGGTTTGTACATATAAAGCTCTTGTTGGAGGTCTTCATGGAGAAAAGCACTTTTGACATTCATATGATGAACTTCCCAAATCAATGAAGTAGCATTAGAGAGAATCATTCGAATTGAGTCCATATGAGCAACTAGTGCAAATGTTTCTAAATATTTAATACCCTCTTTCTAGGAGAAGGATTTAGCAACAAGACGAGCTTTATGCTTCTCGAGTTTTCTATCTACATCAATAAACCCATTTGCAGCCAACTAGACTCTTACCCTTGGGTAGGGGGACTAGGTCCCATTACCTTCCAAATTGGCATGTGTGATTAAAACCCAAAAGATCAATGCTAACCCAAGGGCGACTAAGAGGGGCTATCCATTGTCATCTCAATAACTCACACTCACTTTAGGTTTGCTCTCCTCCAACTCAAGGGGGGTTTTCCTAGGAAATAGGATTACTAAATCTTGGACAATGAAACACAAGGTGATATGAGAGTAGCTTTAGCAAAATGTTTTTGTCTTTTTGTAGTATTGGAAAGTAAAAGAATGATGGGAGGATCAAGAGATTGGTGCCTGTTATCACCAAACTTGTAGTTGCCCCTATAGATGGATCCGTTAGGATGGTAGAGGGGATGGGCAACCAAAGAGGTGAACCAAGAGAGCCTAGACTCCCAAATGGATGGTTGTCACGCCAATCAAGGCACTCTTCACTTGATGTTATCTAAGCCCAAGACAACAATGGGGGAGACCCAGATCTACTCCCGACAGGAGAGATCAAACCAAGACGCCAGATCAAATCAATGGAGGATGAAGTACGTAAGGTGTTAGGTAAGATAAACCCTAGATCTATGCATGAAGTCACTAGGTGAGTTATGGGTTGGATCAAGAGGCTTAAGAGATATGAAATTGATCCAATGTAATTATACAAGTGACTTATAAGCTTAGTTAACAGATCCAGGATCAAGGTACCAACAAATGATAGAAAAATCCACTGCCTTGGGAACCGTGTCCAATGCAAGGAGATTAGGAACAGGATTGGGGCTATCTAGTACCTTTGGATAGACTTGATTTACAGGTATGACAGTATCAAAACACACAAGTCTCGGACAGGGCATCAAACAACAGGAAAATCAGACAGCTCAGCTAATGCGCAAGGGTAAGGAGATCCAGTGCCTAGGGAAATGGGCCACAAAGAGTCCTCCAAGGGTGATGCCCTTGAGAACCCACCTAGGGTTTTGCCTAAGGTGAAAAACCCAGAAATGTTTTGCCAAAATGCTAGGTGGTTTGAGCTAGAGAATTTTTCGATTATTTTAATTGAGGGTTTTAATTGTAAATGAAGATACCCAATGGATTGGAACCCAATAATGACTGAAATAAGAGTAGATCTTACCCAAATAATCTTGCGGATGCCTTGATGATGATGATCTATGCCTTCCCGATCAATTTGAGAAGCTTTGAGTGAGTATCCAAACCAAATCGATTTTCCCAGAGAAGCCAATGCGCCCTCCTTTCCTGCACAACGAACTACCTAAGTTAGATTCGAAGCATCAAGAGAAAATGACAAATGCAACAAGAGACATATCAAGATGAAATCATAGATCACAATGAAGCTAATGAAAACCCCCTGATATAAACGAATCCAAGTGAAGCGAGTTGAGGAGCCCCTGCAAAAACGCCCCCTCCTGTAGACAAAACACTGTTTCCAAAATAGATATGGATTCACCACAAAATCTCAAATGCTAGGAGACAATAGACTTTCCAATCACCATCTAAGAACATCACATCAAAGAAGATTCGAAAGTATCTGTAAATAATTCTTTTATTACCAAGATTCCAAGAGCCAAAGGTCCCCTTACAATGAGAGGGTCTCTCCTTTTTATAGCTATGAGAGAGACCAAAACCCTAACCACCTTTTTAATGAGTGGCTAAGATTAAAAGATACAAAAGTTATAATCTACGGTTGAGATGAGCTCAACAATAAAGTACATGGATGAACTCAAAAATATAAAAATGTCATGGACAAAATCGCCCTAGGGAGACGTCCTACTCCAAGTGACTAGGAAAACATAACATGCAGCTCATGGTGGGTCTAGGGGGTGACATATAACCTCCCTAGTGTGTCCCCATGGCACAATAATCATCAAATATAGCATCTAAGTGTGAAATCATGCCCAACAAGGAAAGTCGTGAGCCTCCAAAGCCTCCATAAAACCACAAAATGTGTCGGAGAAAGATGTGTGGGCCCCATTGACTGCTGCAACTGCTCTGGAGGGTGTGGAAGACATCATACACATCATCAAAACCATTCCTATGCCATTTCCTTGCCTTAGAAGCCCAAATCAATTTCCTTTGTAGCCAATTTTACCATTTTTTATGCCTCTGTAAATCACTTGGAAAGTATAAAAATTCTTGTAACTCACTGCCTGGTCACCCGGGGTCAAACCTGACTGCACCAACATGTCTGGGAATATTGCAATGTAGTAAAAACAAGTGTCTACACTCCATATCCCCTCTGTAGCGCCATAGGTAAACCAATCAACTCATGATACTGCTCTGACAGGCCATTTTAATGGCAAATCTGCACTGAAGTGATAAAATGAGAGAAATTCAACTGAAATTGCCCGGAACTGAAAACAAACTATCCCAATGGAATCAGAGAGCCCAAATGCACTAAAGGTGCATACTCATACACCATATGGATGACTGCATAATCATATAATATCAACACCATGCTCGGACAAATAAAAATAATAATAATCTGCAAATGTTCAAAATCATTAAAAGTATTGCAGATCACTATCGGAACCTGTAATTGCGGCATGGAACCATTTGGTGACCAAATAAGGATCACATATCATCAATAGCTATCATCCAGGGTCTAGCCCATCTCATGTCCTGTGGTTGACTTTGTTCAAACTGGGTTTGACCAAGTCAAACTGACCCATAATATGATCCAAACCATAAACATCAAGGCGCTGCAAGTGCATTTGGTTAAAGCATGCTTCATTAATCATTCCAATAGCAATATAAACATAAAGTAATCATTTCATTGACGATCTAAAACAAGATATTCAAGATTTTTAATAATAATAATAATAGCTCAGACTTAGAACCTCAAGATTATACTCACTTCATGGCTGTGATCAATTTGCTAGTGATGGGTGAGGGTGTATAAATGCAAGGTTAAGCTAAGGGATGACTGTACTGACTTGACACTGTGACACTTTGGAAGTGGGAAAGGGAATACACACTAAAGCATATGCTGGACAAGCAATAACACAAGGGATGGAAGTGTATCACAAATGGGTAAGCTGTTTTAGAAGTGCTTATTCAACTTTGATTGATGTCTACAACTCACATCCAAGCTGATACAACTCCGTGAGGATCTTTTCTAGAGCCGCCATGACCAGGTGCCAGGCAACCGTAACTCAAGACTCTAGGGGACACTTAGAATTAGCTGTCCTAAGCTCCATCTCATATCACAACCCGTAGGCTAATGAGGAATAATGATTACAATATAGGCGAGCAGATCATTAGATAAAGCATACATTTAACCACTGCTTTTTGGGCCTTTCATCATTTCCACAACCTTGATCTGTGTGTGTTGAAAAACACATTCTTTGATTTACATTTATTAGGCTTTTTGATCCGTGTGTGTTGAGAAACACATTCTTGGATTTACATTCATTTCACATGCCTTTCATTCACATGTGTTGAGAAACACATTCTAGAATGGGCTTTCATTTAAGATATACAATAAAGTTTCCAGATACATGTAATGCTGGTAGTACTATCTGTTTCAGGTCTAGCCAACACAACTTAGGCAACTCAAAGCCGAGACACAGTACAACAGGGAAGCTCATCCAACAAAGGGGCTAGAGTGGGGGAAAGTCCTCCATGTCACAAGTCAAGTAGTAAGTCAAGTTAAAACAATAACTGGAAGGTAACGGATGGATGGAGATAGTGAAAATGATGCCAACACTAGCAAGCCAAACAATGGTGGGAATGATCACCTCCATTCTCCTAGGAGGGTAAAACCAATGAGTATAGGCAAGAACCTCAATCATATGAGTAGGACCCAAGATAAATACATACTAAAGACCAAGTCCAATATATACATGATCGCCAGATCATGACACTAAATGCTACAACATGCTACTAAAATGACCAGGAAAGCAATATAAACCAATACACAAAATAATACCTGTTGGATCATATACCTGTGCAAACCATCTAAACTATCATCTGTCAACTGGGAATCTGTTGCTGCAACTCTGGGCAAGACATACTGATCTGTAATGGCAAAATGGCTAGATCGATCATCTAATCTGAGTTTCCTGAGACTCAGTCATGGCAAAGGAATATACTGCTGCTCATAATCATAGGAGTGATCCAAAGTAGATGCTCATCTCAAGCATCTCAATGTAAAGGACTGGCTGAAAAAATACTGGGATCTGGAAAAAATATATGGTAGCCCCAGCTACTATAAATGTGATAACAGTGCCAATCCAAACAAGGATGAATGGAGTCAAGGGACCAATCCAAGAGGGCGAGTTCATAAATGGTTAAAGCAACAAGGGCCACTAAAGCATGCCACAATGAAACCCTAACATGCTGAAAAATGAGTGTAGAAATTATACTAAAAGGGCCAAAATAGTGCCACATCAAAACATTGCCGATTAGGGTGTGACTTATACAATGAAGTTTTACAAGCAACAAATCTAAAAGATGATAGGAGCAATGTAAAATATAATCATGGATAAGACATCAAAGGGAAATAGAAGAAATGCTTCTCACATAAAACCCTTCCAATGAGGTAGATGTACTCTTATCATATGGCCCCAAAAGACAAGTTATAGCCATCCTACAAATCACCAACAACATTTAGAAATAGAAACATAAGCCTTACATTGATACGAGAAGAAACCCTTACACTTCCAAAGAAAGATATATCCATTAAGATCCAAGGAGAGAAAAATACACAAATCCAACCATGAGAAATGGAGAGAGCAAAGCCTTATTTAGTTTTAAGCTCCTCTTCCTTCTACAATAAAATAACAATAAATTCCTAGATCTAGCCTAACATGGAGTACACAAATCAAAATGCTACAACTACTCCTAAAACATGCATGAAATAAGGTGGTCAAATCCACGTGTACAAGTCTCCAACATAGAATGAGAGGGGCACCTCTGTGAAAGAGGGAATAAAAAGTAAAACCCCAATGAATAACCTCCAAAGGACCTCCAAGTGTATCACTTGTCGAGCTAAATATAGGCTAATTATTTGACATTAAATTATCTACTGGGAGTCCGTAAACTTAGAGGTGCAAGCATAGGAAATGCAGGATTAGAACCTCTAATCTAGCCTAGGCTAACACTAATGCCGACAAACAGACTCAAATCCACACTTCAAAATGCGATAAATGTAAGCGAAAATAAAATCGAATCAAATGACAAAGCAAACTAATCACCACAAGATTTTATCATTGGAACATAAGAATCAACTAGTGCTATGAAGGTGCAAATCCACAATCTTTCATGCAAACATGTTCATATGAATATTCATAAATAGCTTACTAGAGTATCTGTTCTTCAATGATTCCTATAGTGATGGAATTGCTTAACTACTTCCATGATAAGTCAAAGAAATAATATAATAGTTTAACAAGGCTTGTCCCTTCAAGTTGGCATGCCAAATGGTTTTCATGATAAAATGAGCAAGACAAATATCCAAGAGAGAGTAAACATAGGCATGTTGACAAGTCAACAAGATAAGTCCACAACTAGTGTGCCCTCCAAGATGTTTGCATAAGATATGACATAACAATCTTTGACATAGGATAGTGTGCTCAATGTCCACATAGAAGTCAGAAAGTGCACCCTCCAAGGTGCATGAGATAAGATAATATTATAATACTCGTCCTAGAAGAACACCCTTCAACCAACTGCTAAATATAGTAATATGGTCTAAGAGGTACATGAACAATAGTGCAAAGAGCTCTTCATGAAGACTCCTCCATGAGCACCTCAAAAAACATAATTGCCAAGTAAACAAAGTGAGTGCGCCCTTTAGTAATGCCAAGTGTAGATGAAGAAATAACTCTCTTTGACTATGAAATAGTGTGGAAAGAGCACCAAGGAGAGGTGTGCTAAAAAATAGTGTGTAGAAGAATCACCAACAATAATAAAATAATCCTAAAATATTCTTCTTTGAGAGTTGTGCCCTTGTTGAATGTGCATTGTAGCCATTTTGAATAGTCAAACAATAAAATAACCTTTTTTAACAAGTTCACCCTAAATAAATGTGTAAAGGTAGTTAACTTCATAAGCAATTACTTTTCTTCAAACCATGAGTCGAAAAACCGTCAATCGATTTCCAAAACCATGCCTTGATTTCCCAAAACCATGCGCACAAGAGGAGGGTGACTTAGAGAAGTGTGCCAACATCCTCACACATGTGGTCGACCAGGAAGATGAGTAAATAGTAAATGCCCTCCATTAATGAAAGACCATGGGCATGGGAAAATACCACCACAACTCCAAACCATGCCACCGTGTCCAAGGAGAATATGTCCAACCACACACATGTGGGAGATGAAAATATAATTCTTCCCATACATTTGTGCGTGTGTGTATAAAATGAAAAAAAACCATGGGCAGGAAAGTAAAACCAAGGGTTGTGTTACCTCCCAAGTTAGCATGTGAAATTTAAAGCCCAAAAGAACAATGCTAACCCAAGGGGAAGTAAGAGGGGCTACCCGTTGTCACCACCTAAGCAACACCCTCTCTAGCTTTAGGTTGCCTCTCCTCCAACTCAAGGGGATTTTCTTTACATAAGATTGCTAAGGCTATGGCATTAAAGTTCAAGGTGATACAAGAAGAGGAAGTCTTAACAAAATAAATGTGGTTGTAGCATAACATTGTAAAAATGTGATGGAAAGATCAAGAGGCTAGTGTCTATACCAACAAGGGCAAATGGATTCAAGGGGTTAATCCAAGAGGGCTGATTTCTTCAATTGTAGAGGTGAGAATGACCATCAATGATGTATCCTCCAAACTTTGCTAAAAATTTATCAATGTATTTGCAAAGGGAAAGCAATTTAGGATCTATTTTCAAGTCTAGATTCAATAAGCTATTTACTTATTGAATTTCACCAAGTAAGAAAAACTATTTGATATAACTGATCTTAGATCGTTCTCATTCATAAATAACAAGCAAGATAGGGAGAGAGAAACCTTCACACCTATTTTACATCATTTGATGTAGTTACACCTTGGATTTGAACCATAGATCCTTTCAATCACAAGTTTTTAAACCCACAAAACAACAAGGTAATTCATGAAAGCCTCACTTTAATAGGATATAAAACCTTACACTTCACATATTCTCCAAGAAGAATATATCTATTAGGCTCGAAGGAGAGTAAAAATCCAACGATCCAACCATGCAAAGAATGGAGAGAAAACTCCAACGATCCAATCATGCAAAGAATGGAGAGAAAATTCCTTTATATAGGAGTGAAATCTTGTTTACAACAAAATATATTATTTTTAACCAACTCCTTGATAAGTCCAACACTAATAAAAAATGGAGTTAGTTAGGGCTTTTCCAAGTCAAATGTCTTCATTTTCTAAAAGAGAATTCTCTCCACTAGAAAAATGAATAAAATATTACAAAGGAATCTCCAAGAGAGAGGACACACTAGTGAGATAGGCCCCTTTTACCAAGTAAGAAGTCCAAGATACTTTGACATAGTATAAATAACCAAATTTTCAAAAGCTTCTGTTTTGGGAGTTTTTTTTACAAAATACAAATTTTAATATATTTTGATGCATATATATTAAAAATCATGTAGAATGTCAAATTAGCTATAGAAAACATGAAAACATAGATCTAACCATTTAGTACACATAACATCAATCATCTAATAGCTATAACTTATAACATTGTCATCAAATGATCAATCATCAACAATATCAACCTTCAAGTTTCAACATATAACATTTTCCATCAACAAACTCTAACAGATAACATGAACCGTGAAATGAAACAGAGCAGCATATTCATCACCAAGTAAGATGCAATCAATAATTTAAACTTCAAAGTCCAAAGTTACAACTGAAACTTATATAATGTTTACAAAATACGCCATAATAAATAAATACAAAGTACTATCTACTAAGCTTTCCTCTTGCCATGATAAACTTCTATTTTCTGTTTTTGTGATCTAGGAACAGGAATAGGAGTAGCTAAAAGTGTAGAGAAGTAGTTGCATGGCCCCCACGGATTGTTGGACGTTGTGAAGATAAAGGCAAAGCTCCTACATCTGAAAACCTGTTGGTGATTGTGGGTGGCATCTATGCTGTATGAATTTGATCACCATTGTGATCACCCAATAGTTCAGCCTCCAAGTGCTCTAATGCTATGGCTCCATTCTCCATATTAGCCTCCTGTATATTGTTGTCCAAAGGAAACTATGTTCTGTCATTATTGGCCACATCACAATAATGGAACAACCTCAAGTTGTAGTGCACATAAACCAAGCTTTCTGCCCGATCTACATTCAAGTCATTTCTCTTAACGTTGTGGATAAAGTTGTATGGGCTCCAACACCTCTCTGCAAAAGAAGTGTTAACAACTTGTGAAAACACTCTCACTGCCAATTTCTGCAGATATGTGGTAGAGGAGCCATGCATGTTCCACCATTCGATAGGACTTGTTACGCCCCATATTCTCTGCAGCACACCCTACTAGATGTGTCGAGGAGGGGGGTGCTTTTTCCATTGTAAAACGCCTAGTTGGGGCTGCTTTATGTAAAAGTGTTGGTCTATCGGTAATCTAGATCCTTGGTCGGTCATGGCAGGTCGTCTTGATCCTCATTTCAAGGTGTATTGGTCTTGTGGCCCTGCTGACTATCCCTTGATGGGTGGTAACGCTTCATCATGTTGGTCATTTATGCCCTAGGTAGGTATTGGTGCACTTTGGGGTGACTCCATTAGGACACATGGCTTAGGAGCCCCTAGCCACACTCATGATTTTATGCTTTGTAAAGGTGATTGCACATGTAAGGGTTTTCATACCTGCTCTAGAACACCTCTGTTACCCCCACATGGACCTCAAATTGTTGTATTGCCCCTCCTCTTTTGGTCATCCTAGTCAAGAAATGCAAATCGTCCACCATTAAAAGCAACTTTTGAAGGCCATACCAAACAAGGAGGTCGTTGAGGACAAAAGAGACTTGTTATCACACAACTTGTAGTTGCCCCTAGAGGTATCCCATCCGGGACGGTAGAGGAGACAGGCAACTAAAGAGGTGACCCAAGAGATGCCATGGTTCCCAATGCAATGTGGGAGTCACGTCAACCGAGGCACTCTTCGCTTTAGGTCAGGGTGTAACTAGACCAATGGGGAGACCCTATAACCAATCACAGTTGATTGGATCCAAACAAGGTTTCTAAGGATAGGTAAATGATGAGTTACGGAAACCAATGCAAGGCTAAGTGGACCTAAGAGTTAAGGTATGGTTGAAGGTGGTGTAAGAGATTTGTTAGTGTTTCAACCTATGTATGGTTTAGGCCACATGATGGGGTATGATGACTAGGTATAGTACCATGTGTTTACACAAGTGGGTCTTGTTTTCTTGGGAAGTGTGAAATGGTTCTAGGTAGGCCCACAAGGTGAAGTTATGTATGAAGTTGGTACTATAGGTTGGATAAAGGCTAGATCTATGAATCTAGGTTGATTCTAGGAGTACCCATGTACTAGATCTAGGGTTTGACACAATTCCCAAGGAGTGCGACTTGCTTAGAGAAGGACTAGTGCCTTGTTGGATGGGCTAATGGGGTCAAAAGGTATGTGAAAGTGTAGATCGGGACACCTAGAAGCCAAATCAAGTGGGTTAAATGAGATCTAACGGTTGGATCTTACTAGATCTAGGTTTTTCAAGTAATGACCCTAAGTGGACCACAATCCCTTGAAACAAGGAATGCTACCCCCAAGGCGGATGGTGACAAAAAGACAGTCTAGACCTAGGTTTCAAGGTATGGGCATTCCAAATCCCCGAAAATCTCAAACACCCACCTCCTGGAAGTGGACAAACTCACTTTTTCAAGGGAGTGCGACTTGCTCAAAGAAGGATAAAAAGTGGGTTTGGTGGACCAAATCAAGTCCAATGGCCACCAAACTGTAGATCCAAAATGCTAGTACCCCGATCTATGCATCCCCAAAAAAACAAGTCAATCCAAGGGCTAGATCTTAGTAGATCTGAGTTTTGAGGTGCCAAGAAATTCAAAAGGGGGTTTTAGCCCCTTAAAACATGGAGAGATGTCCACAAGGTAGATTTCACCAAAGTAAGAATCTGGGGGTAGGTTATCAAGTGTCTAGATTGCAAATCAAGTGGGATCTCACCTACCCATGTGCTAGATTTAACCAAACAAGCCTCTCATTAGGAAGTGCGATTTGGGTCAAGGAGGGCTTTTTGCCTTGAAAAGTGGGTCAATTTTTAGCCAATCACCACCAAACTGTAGATCCAACTAGGGGTGGATGCTATAGAGGTGGGTTTCCAATATCTCTTCAAGAGCAAGGCTAGATCTAAGTAGATCTAAGAAATACCAAAAACAAGGGTTTTAATTGATTAGGGTTTTTATGATCTAGAAATTATGGAAGATTCAAGGAAGTAGAAGATCATACCTTTTGGAACATACCTGGATGAAGAGATGGATGCTAGTTGAGACGAGGATTACTTTGCCAAAGATCAAATGGAGAATTGTTGAAGCCCTCTTGCCAAATCGATTTTCCCAAGCCACATGTGATTCCTTCTAACCTGTCAAAACCAAGGAGCAAAGCATCAATTAGTTTAACAAATTGAAGGTAGATACAAGCAAGAGAGAGAGAGAAACATAGAATAGTTGACACAAAGGCAAAGCCACTCCCTGTTACACCAAAACGATTTCTTCCAAGATTGAAGGGCAAGCCTCCCCACCAATTCGCCCTTGTCCAAAATCGCCCTCTTAACCTGTAAATGAAATATGGCAAATATGCAAGATAACTACAATAGATCCTCCAGTGCAATGGACAATAGCATTTACAATCGAAACAACCAACATCCACTCCAATCCAAGCATGTACTCCAAAAGATAGAAATTTTATTCCAAGAGCCAAGAGCCAAAAATCTCTAGATGAATTTTACAATGAGAGGCTCCCTCCTTAAATAGGATGGGGAGAGAGCATAATCCTAACCACTTTTTGAATGAGTGGCTAAGATTAAAAGATACCAATGTCTAATCAATGGTTGAGATGAGCTCAACAATAAAATACATGGATCACTAATAAAATATTATGTGAGTGGACAAAATCGCCCTAGAAGAGGGGAATCCCACCAAATCATGATGACAAAATATAATAAAGGGCTTATGGTGGGTCCAAGGGGTAGTTTTATCCCTCCTTGGTAAATCCCCATAGCACAATAATCAATAAATAATCATCAATGTACCAAATCGTGCCTCCATAGTCAAATCGTAGGCCTAAAAAAGACCTCAGAAATCCTCATAAAGTGCCATAAGTGATGGATGCGGGCCCCGATGAAGCTGAAACTGCCGGAGAAGGTGTGGAGGACCCCGATCTATCATCACTGATCATCCCATGCCATAACCTTGCCTCAGTAGCCCAAATCGATTTCCTCAATAGCCATTTCTACCAATCCTGAAATGCCTCGGGAAGCGTGAAACTGCCCCAAATTGCCTCCTGGAGTTCCTGCGCTGTCAAGGTGAGGGCACCAGTGTGTCCGGGAGGGGGGTAATATGGTAAAAACAAGTGGCTGGACAACCCCCTCCATCATCAGCGCCCTAGGTCAACCGGATAAAAATCACATCTGCTCTGACAGGGCCTCCGACAGGCCAAAACTGCACTAGGACAGCCTACTGAGGCTCAATCATCACTGTAATTGCCCGGAACTGAAAACAAACTGTCTCATTGGACTCAGAAGGTCCAAATCCATCCAAGATGTGTACTCATACACCATATGAGTCTCTGCATGATCAAAATATATATCCAATATACCGGAACAGGGCCAATAATAATAATCTGTAAATAATCAAATACTGCTGTAATCAAGAATCATCATCATAACCCTGTAGCTGCTGCATAGAATCATCATGTATGTATACATAGACCATATATCATCTATCCATGTCATCATAAGGTCCAGCCATCTCATGTCCTATGGTTGACCATGGTCAGACTAGGCCTAACCAAGTCAACATGACCCAATATAACTCAGACCATCATCATAAGCTGCTGCAAAGTGTCCGAGGTTAATGCATGCTCTACAACTTATTCAAATAACAATTATAGCACAAAGTAATCATTACTGGCGATCTAAATCCAAATATATAATGTCGTTAATTATTATTATTACTCAGACTAGACTTTCAAGATCATACTCACTTCATAGCTGTGATCAATTTGCTAGTGAAGGGTGAAGGCTAAAATAACTGGCTAGGCTAAGGGATGACTTGACTGAATTAACTTTGTGACACTTTGGCAAGGGAAAGGGAATATACACCATAGTATATACTGAATGAGCAATAACACAGGGAATGGCGGTGTCTCACAAATGGATGAGTTGTTCAAAGAGGGTTTATTCACCTTCACAGATGCGCACAATCCATAATACAAATAAGGCCAGCAATTGTTTAGATATAGCTTTTAAGTTCCATTGCTTTTTGGGCCTGAAGTTTCCATAGCCTTGATCTATGTGTGTTTATAAACACATTGCATAGATTTACATTTATTTTAGGCTTTCTGTTGCAGGTGTGTTTTTAAGGCACTTGTTTACCTGAGCACTTCTAGGTGTGTCATGGACAGCTTGTTTACCTAGGTATTTATTTTCCACAAGATATAACATTTTATTTTCATAGCCATTTTCATTTGGCATGCCTTTCATTCATGTGTGTTTAGAAACACATTGCATGAATGGGCTTTTCATACAAGATATAGCATTTCATTTTTTCAGATTTTGTATTCATGGCAGCACTAAAAGTTTCAGGTTTAGCCAACACAACTTTAGTGACTAGGGGAAATTCACAAGGAACTCCAACTCGCCATAGGCAAGTTTTGTCACCAACTCAGAGCCGAGACACAATAAACATGGAAGCTCATCCAATACAGAGGCTACAGTGGGGAAAAGATCCTCCATGTCACTAGTCAAGTAGTAAGTCAGGGTGATAAAATAAAAGGTAGGTAATGGATGGATGAAGACAATGAATGATGGAGCCGACATTAGCAAGCCAAGGTATGGTGGAATGATCACCTCTATTCTCCCTAAGGAGGGTAATACCAATGAGTATGAATAGTGAACTTCTAAGTCTGAGTAGGGACAATAATATATATATAATAAGATCAACTAGGTCCACATATCTATATGATCGCCAGATCATGACACTAAGTGCTAAGACATGCTATAAGAATAAGTATAAAAGCAATATAACCATAACACAATGATATACCTGCTGAGTCATATACCTGAATGCTCATCAACCTGTACCATCATCTGTCCTCTGAAACTGCTGCTGTAACTCTGGGCACTACTGACTGCTCTGTACCAATGGTATAATGGCTACATCGGTCATCTCTCTGAGTGTCCTGAGACTCAGTCATGGCATGGGGAATACATATGCTGTCCAAAATCTAATAGTGATCCATAGATAGCTGCTCATCTCATCATCTCAAAGTAAAGGAACTGGCTGAAATGTGCTCTGGAATCTGAAAAATAATGTATGGTAGCCCGACTACTATATATGTGATAACAAGACTTTGTTGGGGTTAGATGAGGCACGATGCCCTCCTTCAAAGTTTAACATTTCATTTGTTGAAGCCTTCATTGTTTATTTTTCATTACTTTTTATGTTTTATGAGGTTTAGTCCCCAAATTGTGGGTGACAAACCCAAAAAGTGAATTTTTAATTCAAATTAGACGAGTCAACCTAGAGGAGGGAAAAGCTAAGACTTTTATCGTGTAAATAAAACTTCCTCCTCTCATTTGTAACCAAGATCATGGGATCAAATATGACTGAAATTGTATTTCTTTTTTGGTATATGAGTCTTTGAAGTGGTGTGCACCTCTCTTCTTGGCTTTTCTAGGGTTTTCAAGGATAATTTTTGGTGTTTTGCGGCTTCTTTGCAATCTTTTAAGGCTAATTTAAGGAGGAAGGATTCTAGGGTTTGGTTCTTTTCTCCTTTCCTTTGTCAAATGTGGTAACTGGTAAGATCTTGTCTTGTATTACTAGTTTATCCAAGTTAAGAGTATTTTAGGATTTCATCCATGTTAGTTTAGTCTTGTTGGTGTGGTATTTCTCTTGGAGAATCCCTCTTGTCTTGGTCCTTGGCATCTTTGTTTGTCCTAGTTAGGTCAAGGGAAAATATAACCTAGGGTTTCTAGCCTTTGCCCCGATTCATCCAAGCGTTGAATTGTGAATTTTTGAGAGTACATTGACCCCAATTTTTCTTTTTTTCCTAGGAATAGGACGAAGGTCTAAATCCCTTTTCTTCCTCAAATTACAAAATTCTAATCTTATATTTGAAAAGTACAAAAAAATCAAATATATAGAAAAAACCCTAAAAATCAAATATTGTTGAAAATCCAAAAAATATGAAGTGCTGTTGTACTTTTGAGTTGCATTGACCTCGTTTTCAAAAACTTAAAGGATATTTCTGCTGTTTATTATTTCTGAGTTATTTACTTTATTGAAAAAATCCATGAAAAGGTAAAAAAATCTCAAAAAATATTGCATTTACTGCTTGGTTTTTCCCTAGACTAGGGTGACATCAGCCCTAACAGGCTGCTAGAGCCATAATTGCAGGTCTGTTTATCCATCTACAGCCATCTATTTGGGCTGCAAGTAAGCCCTAGTGGGTGTTTGAGGCACACCTCCGGAGCTCACCTAAGGTTGTTGTCAAAGGCCTTAAGGGGGTTTTGAAGTTCCTAATCAATTCTAATATCTTTGATAAGATGCTACAGGTCTGAATCATCTTGCTACAGCCATACATTTCACCTAGACTTTGCCAACTTGAGCTACAATAAAAGGTTAGAAGTCTTACATTGATTGGTTAAAGGAAAGACATATTTACTTGTGATTTTCTAAGGGTTTAATTGAAGATCCCATACAAGTTACTGGTGCTGGTCTTGTATTGGTTTCATTGATATATCTTGATAACAAGATAGTGCTAGATCATATTGCTCCTAACATCCTAGCCTTGTACTTGGTTAGTGAGTATTATTGAATATTTATTGACTCTGTAAGGAAATGGTTGATTAATCTAATATGAGGATTGATCGTTAGAAGTATAATTGTTCTAGTTCTCATGCTTCACAAGGCTACTTCTACATTCATTTGGGAAGTCTCTCATGGCCAAATGAGTAGGCCTAAAGAGAGAGGAAAGTGCATTGTGGTGACAGTGGGTCCATCTCCTGATTAGTTGCTACTCTTAGCACCGGCCTTGGTGACCTGTCGGAAGGGTGCTTTTTTGAGCGGTAACAGGACTCAACCTATCTCAATCTTTGGTTGCATGCAGGTTACCAAAGACTCCATGTTCACTGATGTATTTGCTCAATTCACTTCGTACTTGAGCACACTCCTCATAAGGGACCAACTTGTCTAATACAAGCATATACCCATTTTGCACCTTGGGATCTATGTGTGGTTTTCTCCTAACTCTACCCCTAGGTGCTGATTGGGCCAATAAAGATGGAGTATAATATTTTGGTGTAAGGACATGTGCTAGGGCATGGAGTGGAACATTCAGATTATCCCACCTTTTGACCACATATTTATGAATATGATCATACAAGATTGCGTCTCTCTACTCAACAATATCTTTGATTTGTCCAAGCATGCTATCCATTTATTCATACACCTCCCCAATCATTGGCTGATTTGTATCTGCAAACCAAATCATACTATACACGATCTTGGTGAGCTACAGAACATACCTAACCTTTGCTCAAAACTGACCATCAAGAACAGTGTCCTCCACCTTCTAAACATCATGTCTATCAGGTGTGCTTGCAACTATGTGTTTCAAGCCTTGCCATGAATCACTTGAGACAATACTAGCCAATGCCTCTCTTACCTTCAAAAGCCGCTTGAGGTGAGGTAGTGGCTAGCAAATCTAGTCTTTGCCATCGTCAATAGCTCCAACCTAGAGTGATTGCGAAAAATGTGGTGGGCCATGCTATGATTAGTAATAAATTTTATCATTTTCTTCCCTCTCTTGTGCAAGGCACCAATCCATGTATAATTAGGGTCCCTCATCTTAACAATATCATGCCTCAAAAGGTTTAATGTGTGAACCAAACACACCGACCAAAATATGTTAGGGTACACATCCTCAATGATTGCTGCTGTTGCCTTACAATTTGCAGTATTATCAATCATGAATTGAATGACATTGTATTGCCCAATCTCTTGAATGATTTTAAGTAAAGGTTGTGCATTATTAATATCAGTATTGTAGCAATTTGAGTAGTCATGGGATGAAAGGAAGACTGCACCACTAACAAACACACCAAGAATATTTATCAATGGCTTGCCTTTAACATTTGTCCAACCATCAGATACAATGGATATTCTGTAGTTCGTCCTATTATCACAATTGTTGTAGCAACCCAAAATAGTTGATCGTATTCAGGATGACAAAGAAAGACAGATGCTAAAGTTGTGACCATCGAGGATCCTACCCCACAAAAGATATATTGCTTATCATTCCGGGTAAGACTCTCGTCACTTTAAGCTACCTAGGACACTAAGGGTGAACTAAGCTAGCTATGGGGGAGACCCAAGTTCGACAAAAAAGGCCAAACACTTTTTAAACAACAGGATACCAATGATAGGTTGACAGTCAAATATACTAAGTACCTTGAAAATGCTTCTTTGATCTACAAGAGATTTTGAGCTAGGGTTTAAGCTAACGATAATGAATGCTATTCAATTGAAGCTCAAGTTGATAGTGAGATCAAAGAATAAGGGTGCTAAGGTATGAAAAAAAGTCTTTGTCTTTAATAGAGCGATCCAAGCAATATCAAATGACTTGAGATGATTTAGTAACAAAACCTGAAACTAATGCGACCTGCTATATTCACTAGATAAAACACACTCAACCAAACAAGCAAGTTGTCACACAATGCAGGTAAAAAAACCGATCTCTATCCCCAATAGAAAATTGACAAGTGTAGTAAACCGGTGCTTAGGATGGGAAATGTAGTGAGAATGAAGTCGTGAGGGTAAATTTATGATGATCACAAGAGCAAAAAGATCCCCTTCACAAGAAATTCAACTTCAAAACCCTGATGCGAATCCGTTTATGTGGATACATTCCCTATGAATGAATATACGAAGTTAGAATGCATTTAATATGGTCCAGTGATGACGCCCTAGGACATACATTGGTAACCCAAGAGGAAAATGATTTCTTCCCAAGAGATTCGGCCTTTAGAAAGCTACGACAAAATTGATTTTGTTAATAGATGCCAAACGATTGAGTGATTTGGGTCAATTATGACTTCATTTGGATCTTAGGGAGATGCCTAAGAAAAATCAAGATGAGAACTAAGTAAATTCGGCTCTCTCCCTATAGATTCAGCCTCTAGGCTTGAGATGAAATCGATTTCGAAGCGAATTGAAATGGCATATAATGTCAAGTAAAAATTGTGCAGGTTTTAGAAGCAATTCCAAAGGCAAATGAAGATGCCCAAGCAAAATGATAACGCTCAAGGAAAATCATCCTTTTCCACTAGCAATGTGATTTGTAAAAATAAAATGTAAAAGTTTTGATTTTTATTTTTAATTGGTGTGGCAATTGGATTGAGAAGCTTTCAACACAAATTCGAATGCATACCTAGAGGTAGATGAAATTCCTAGGTCCTTTCCCCGTCCTCAACATCTTTGAATAAATTGTATTTTCTTCCACTTCAAGCCGCTGTAAAACCCTAATGAAATCGCCCTACAAAACCGCAAGCAAAGATTCCATAAGACAAAATCTAGATATGAAAATTTAACTCAAAAATTTGCAAATTGATTCAGTAAATGTAAGAAATGACAAGAGAAAACAGTGAGAGATTAAATGGCTCAAGGCAATATTTATCCCCTCAACAAATAAACCCCTGTCACAACGAAGCAAGTTGCCCACAACGTCCTAGCTTGCCCAAGACGCCAAGACTGAATTCGCCCCACCTCCTGCAATCACAAAAGCTTGGAAAAATATCTTGAATG